>JAKSZU010000003.1:124140006-124191371 GCA_026018925.1 Tupaia tana
GTGGGGTCCCAGACTTTCCTGGACTGCCAGCAGGCAATAGCGTCTCCTGCAAGCCTCTGGCCAGCAAGGGATACTGAGGGAGGGTCACCTCTGAACCCCACACCACTTCCAGACCCCAAGGCCCCAGACTCCACCTTCTAGACTTTCCTGGACTGCCAGCAGGCAATAGCGTCTCCTGCAAGCCGCTGGCCAGCAAGGGATACTGAGGGAGGGTCACCTCTGACCCCCACCCCACTTCCAGACTCCCAGGCCCCAGACTCCACCTCCTAGACTTTCCTGGACTGCCAGCAGGCAATAGCGTATCCTGCAAGCCTCTGGCCAGCAAGGGATACTGAGGGAGGGTCACCTCTGACCCCCACCCCACTGACAGACCCCCAGGCCCCAGACTCCACCTTCTAGACTTTCCTGGACTGCCAGCAGGCAATAGCGTCTCCTGCAAGCCTCTGGCCAGCGATACTGAGGGAGGGTCACCTCTGACCCCCACCCCACTTCCAGACGCCCAGGCCCCAGACTCCACCTTCTAGACTTTCCTGGACTGCCACCAGACAATAGCGTCTCCTGCAAGCCTCTGGCCAGCAAGGGATACTGAGGGAGGGTCACCTCTGACCCCCACCCCACTTCCAGACCCCCAGGCCACAAACTCCACCTTCTAGGTAGGTAGCCAGGATCTCCTTGAGGCGTTTTTTTTTCTTTTCTCTTGAACTCCCTGCATTCCCTTGTTAACACCTAGCCCTCCTTCTCCCCCCAGACTTTCATGGACTGCCAGCAGGCAATAGCGTCTCCTGCAAGCCTCTGGCCAGCAGGGGATACTGAGGGAGGGTCACCTCTGACCCCCACCCCACTTCCAGACCCCCAGGCCCCAGACTCCACCTTCTAGGTAGGTAGACAGGATCTCCTTGAGGCGTTTTTTTTTTCTTTTCTCTTGAACTCCCTGCATTCCCTTGTTAACACCTAGCCCTCATTCTCCCCCCAGAATTTCCTGGACTGCCAGCAGGCAATAGCGTCTCCTGCAAGCCTCTGGCCAGCAAGGGATACTGAGGGAGGGTCACCTCTGACCCCCACCCCACTTCCAGACCCCCAGGCCCCAGACTCCACCTTCTAGGTAGGTAGCCAGGATATCCTTGAGGCGTTTTTTTTTTCTTTTCTCTTGAACTCCCTGCATTCCCTTGTTAACACCTAGCCCTCATTCTCCCCACAGACTTTCCTGGACTGCCAGCACGCAATAGCGTCTCCTGCAAGCCTCTGGCCAGCAAGGGATACTGAGGGAGGGTCACCTCTGACCCCCACCCCACGTCCAGACCCCCAGGCCCCAGACTCCACCTTCTAGGTAGGTAGCCAGGATCTCCATGAGGTGTTTTTTTTTTTTCTTTTCTCTTGAACTCCCTGCATTCCCTTGTTAACACCTAGCCCTCCTCCTCCCCCCAGAATTTCCTGGACTGCAAGCTGGCAATAGCGTCTCCTGCAAGCCTCTGGCCAGCAAGGGATACTGAGGGAGGGTCACCTCTGACCCCCACCCCACTTCCAGACCCCCAGGCCCCAGACTCCACCTTCTAGGTAGGTAGCCAGGATCTCCTTGAGGCATTTTTTTTTTTTTCTTTTCTCTTGAACTCCCTGCATTCCCTTGTTAACACATAGCCCGCCTTCTCCCCCCAGAATTTCCTGGACTACCAGCAGGCAATAGCGTCTCCTGCAAGCCTCTGGCCAGCGAGGGATACTGAGGGAGGGTCACCTCTGACCCCCACCCCACTTACAGACCCCCAGGCCCCAGACTCCACCTTCTAGGTAGGTAGCCAGGATCTCCTTGAGGCGTTTTTTTTTTCTTTTCTCTTGAACTCCCTGCATTCCCTTGTTAACACCTAGCCCTCATTCTCCCCCCAGAATTTCCTGGACTGCCAGCAGGCAATAGCGTCTCCTGCAAGCCTCTGGCCAGCAAGGGATACTGAGGGAGGGTCACCTCTGACCCCCACCCCACTTCCAGACCCCCAGGCCCCAGACTCCACCTTCTAGGTAGGTAGCCAGGATCTCCTTGAGGCGTTTTTTTTTCTTTTCTCTTGAACTCCCTGCATTCCCTTGTTAACACCTAGCCCTCATTCTCCCCACAGACTTTCCTGGACTGCCAGCACGTAATAGCGTCTCCTGCAAGCCTCTGGCCAGCAAGGGATACTGAGGGAGGGTCACCTCTGACCCCCACCCCACTTCCAGACCCCCAGGCCCCAGACTCCACCTTCTAGGTAGGTAGCCAGGATCTCCTTGAGGCGTTTTTTTTTTCTTTTCTCTTGAACTCCCTGCATTCCCTTGTTAACACCTAGCCCTCCTTCTCCCCCCAGAATTTCCTGGACTGCCAGCTGGCAATAGCATCTCCTGCAAGCCTCTGGCCAGCAAGGGATACTGAGGGAGGGTCTCCTCTGACCCCCACCCCACTTCCAGACCCCCAGGCCCCAGACTCCACCTTCTAGGTAGGTAGCCAGGATCTCCTTGAGGCGTTTTTTTTTTTTTTCTTTTCTCTTGAACTCCCTGCATTCCCTTGTTAACACCTAGCCCGCCTTCTCCCCCCAGAATTTCCTGGACAGCCAGCAGGCAATAGCGTCTCCTGCAAGCCTCTGGCCAGCGAGGGATACTGAGGGAGGGTCACCTCTGACCCCCACCCCACTTCCAGACCCACAGGCCCCAGACTCCACCTTCTAGACTTTCCTGGACTGCCAGCAGGCAATAGCGTCTCCTGCAAGCCTCTGGCCAGCAAGGGATCCTGAGGGAGGGTCACCTCTGACCCCCACCCAATTTCCAGACGCCCAGGCCCCAGACTCCACCTTCTAGGTAGGTAGCCAGGATCTCCTTGAGGCGTTTTTTTTTTCTTTTCTATTGAACTCCCTGCATTCCCTTGTTAACACCTAGCCCTCATTCTCCCCCCAGAATTTCCTGGACTGCCAGCAGGCAATAGCGTTTCCTGCAAGCCTCTGGCAAGCAAGGGATACTGAGGGAGGGTCACCTCTGACCCCCACCCCACTTCCAGACCCCCAGGCCCCAGACTCCACCTTCTAGGTAGGTAGCCAGGATCTCCTTGAGGCGTTTATTTTTTTCTTTTCTCTTGAACTCCCTGCATTCCCTTGTTAACACCTAGCCCTCATTCTCCCCACAGACTTTCCTGGACTGCCAGCACGTAATAGCGTCTCCAGCAAGCCTCTGGCCAGCAAGGGATACTGAGGGAGGGTCACCTCTGACCCCCACCCCACTTCCAGACCCCCAGGCCCCAGACTCCACCTTCTAGGTAGGTAGCCAGGATCTCCTTGAGGCGTTTTTTTTTCTTTTCTCTTGAACTCCCTGCATTCCCTTGTTAACACCTAGCCCTCCTTCTCCCCCCAGAATTTCCTGGACTGCCAGCTGGCAATAGCGTCTCCTGCAAGCCTCTGGCCAGCAAGGGATACTGAGGGAGGGTCACCTCTGACCCCCACCCCACTTCCAGACCCCCAGGCCCCAGACTCCACCTTCTAGGTAGGTAGCCAGGATCTCCTTGAGGCGTTTTTTTTTTTTTTCTTTTCTCTTGAACTCCCTGCATTCCCTTGTTAACACCTAGCCCGCCTTCTCCCCCCAGAATTTCCTGGACTGCCAGCAGGCAATAGCGTCTCCTGCAAGCCTCTGGCCAGCGAGGGATACTGAGGGAGGGTCACCTCTGACCCCCACACAACTTCAAGACCCACAGGCCCCAGACTCCACCTTCTAGACTTTCCTGGACTGCCAGCAGGCAATAGCGTCTCCTGCAAGCCTCTGGCCAGCAAGGGATCCTGAGGGAGGGTCACCTCTGACCCCCACCCAATTTCCAGACGCCCAGGCCCCAGACTCCACCTTCTAGGTAGGTAGCCAGGATCTCCTTGAGGCGTTTTTTTTTTCTTTTCTCTTGAACTCCCTGCATTCCCTTGTTAACACCTAGCCCTCATTCTCCCCACAGACTTTCCTGGACTGCCAGCAGGCAATAGTGTCTACTGCAAGCCTCTGGCCAGCAAGGGATATTGAGGGAGGGTCACCTCTGACCCCCACCCCACTTCCAGACCCCCAGGCCCCAGACTCCACCGTCTAGGTAGGTAGCCAGGATCTCCTTGAGGCGTTTTTTTTTTTCTTTTATCTTGAACTCCCTGCATTCCCTTCTTAACACCTAGCCCTCCTTCTCCCCCCAGACTTTCCTGGACTGCCAGCTGGCAATAGCGTCTCCTGCAAGCCTCTGGCCAGCAAGGGATACTGAGGGAGGGTCACCTCTGACCCCCACCCCACTTCCAGACCCCCAGGCCCCAGACTCCACCTTCTAGGTAGGTAGCCAGGATCTCCTTGAGGCGTTTTTTTTTTTTCTTTTCTCTTGAACTCCCTGCATTCCCTTGTTAACACCTATCCCTCCTTCTCCCCCCAGACTTTCCTGGAAAACCAGCAGGCAATACCGTCTCCTACAAGACTCTGGCCAGCAGGGGATACTGAGGGAGGGTCACCTCTGACCCCCACCCCACTTCCAGACCCCCAGGCCCCAGACTCCACCTTCTAGGTAGGTAGCCAGGATCTCCTTGAGGCGTTTTTTTTTCTTTTCTCTTGAACTCCCTGCATTCCCTCGTTAACACCTAGCCCTCCTTCTCCCCCCAGAATTTCCTGGACTGCCAGCAGGCAATAGCGTCTCCTGCAAGCCTCTGGCCAGCAAGGGATACTGAGGGAGGGTCACCTCTAACCCCAACCCCACTTCCAGACACCCAGTCCCCAGACTCCACCGTCTAGGTAGGTAGCCAGGATCTCCTTGAGGCATTTTTTTTTTTTTCTTTTCTCTTGAACTCCCTGCATTCCCTTGTTAACACCTAGCCCTCATTCTCCCCGCAGACTTTCCTGGACTGCCAGCAGGCAATAGCGTCTCCTGTAAGCCTCTGGCCAGCAAGGGATATTGAGGGAGGGTAACCTCTGACCCCCACCCCACTTCCAGACCCCCAGGCCCCAGACTCCACCTTCTAGGTAGGTAGCCAGGATCTCCTTGAGGCGTTTTTTTTTTTTCTTTTCTCTTGAACTCCCTGCATTCCCTTGTTAATACTTAGCCGTCCTTCTCCCCCCAGAATTTCCTGGACTGCCAGCAGGCAATACCGTCTCCTGCAAGCCTCTGTCAGGAAAGGGAAAATGAGGGAGGGTCACCTCTGACCCCCACCCCACTTCCAGACCCACAGGCCCCAGACTCCACCTTCTAGAATTTCCTGGACTGCCAGCAGGCAATAGCGTCTCCTGCAAGCCTCTGGCCAGCAAGGGATCCTGAGGGAGGGTCACCTCTGACCCCCACCCAATTTCCAGACGCCCAGGCCCCAGACTCCACCTTCTAGGTAGGTAGCCAGGATCTCCTTGAGGCATTTTTGTTTTTCTTTTCTCTTGAACTCCCTGCATTCCCTTGTTAACACGTATCCCTCCTTCTCCCCCCAGACTTTCCTGGACTGCCAGCAGGCAATAGATCTCCTGCAAGCCTCTGGCCAGCAAGGGATAATGAGGGAGGGTCACCTCTGACCCCCACCCCACTTCAAGACCCCCAGGCCCCAGACTCCACCTTCTAGGTAGGTAGCCAGGTTCTCCTTGAGGCGTTTTTTTTTTTTTTTCTTTTCTCTTGAACTCCCTGCATTCCCTTGTTAACACCTAGCCCTCCTTCTCCCCCCAGACTTTCCTGGACTGCCAGCAGGCAATAGCGTCTCCTGCAAGCCTCTGGCCAGCAAGGGATACTGAGGGAGGGTCACCTCTGACCCCCACCCCACTTCCAGACCCCCAGGCCCCAGACTCCACCTTCTAGGTAGGTAGCCATTATCTCCTTGAGGCGTTTTTTTTTTCTTTTCTCTTGAACTCCCTACATTCCCTTGTTAACACCTAGCCCTCATTCTTCCCCCAGACTTTCCTGGACTGCCAGCAGGCAATAGCGTCTCCTGCAAGCCTCTGGCCAGCAGGGGATACTGAGGGAGGGTCACCTCTGACCCCCACCCCACTTCCAGACACCCAGGCCCCAGACTCCACCTTCTAGGTAGGTAGCCAGGATCTCCTTGAGGCGTTTTTTTTTTCTTTTCTCTTGAACTCCCTGCATTCCCTTGTTAACACCTAGCCCTCCTTCTCCCCCCAGATTTTCCTGGACTGCCAGCAGGCAATACCGTCTCCTGCAAGCATCTGGCAGGCAAGGGATACTGAGGGAGGGTCACCTCTGACCCCCACCCCACTTACAGAACCCCAGGCCCCAGACTCCACCTTCTAGACTTTCCTGGACTGCCAGCAGGCAATAGCGTCTCCTGCAAGCCTCTGGCCAGCAAGGGATACTGAGGGAGGGTCACCTCTGACCCCCACCCCACTTCCAGACCCCCAGGCTCCAGACTCCACCTTCTAGGTAGGTAGCCAGGATCTCCTTGAGGCGTTTTTTTTTCTTTTCTCTTGAACTCCCTGCATTCCCTTGTTAACACCTAGCCCTCCTTCTCCCCCCAGAATTTCCTGGACTGCCAGCAGGCAATAGCGTCTCCTGCAAGCCTCTGGCCAGCAAGAGATACTGAGGGAGGGTCACCTCTAACCCCCACCCCACTTCCAGACCCCCAGGCCCCAGACTCCACCGTCTAGGTAGGTAGCCAGGATCTCCTTGAGGCGTTTTTTTTTTCTTTTCTCTTGAACTCCCTGCATTCCCTTGTTAACACCTAGCCCTCATTCTCCCCACAGACTTTCCTGGACTGCCAGCAGGCAATAGCGTCTCCAGCAAGCCTCTGGCCAGCAAGGGATATTGAGGGAGGGTCACCTCTGACCCCCACCCCACTTCCAGACCCCCAGGCCCCAGACTCCACCTTCTAGGTAGGTAGCCAGGATCTCCTTGAGGCGTTTTTTTTTTTTTCTTTTCTATTGAACTCCCTGCATTCCCTTCTTAACACCTAGCCCTCCTTCTCCCCCCAGATTTTCCTGGACTGCCAGCAGGCAATACCGTCTCCTGCAAGCCTCTGGCAGGCAAGGGATACTGAGGGAGGGTCACCTCTGACCCCCACCCCACTTCCAGAATCCCAGGCCCCAGACTCCACCTTCTAGACTTTCCTGGACTGCCAGCAGGCAATAGCGTCTCCTGCAAGCCTCTGGCCAGCAAGGGATACTGAGGGAGGGTCACCTCTGACCCCCACCCCACTTCCAGACCCCCAGGCTCCAGACTCCACCTTCTAGGTAGGTAGCCAGGATTTCCTTGAGGCGTTTTTTTTTTCTTTTCTCTTGAACTCCCTGCATTCCCTTGTTAACACCTAGCCCTCCTTCTCCCCCCAGAATTTCCTGGACTGCCAGCAGGCAATAGCGTCTCCTGCAAGCCTCTGGCCAGCAAGGGATACTGAGGGAGGGTCACCTCTAACCCCCACCCCACTTCCAGACCCCCAGGCCCAAGACTCCACCGTCTAGGTAGGTAGCCAGGATCTTCTTGAGGCGTTTTTTTTTTCTTTTCTCTTGAACTCCCTGCATTCCCTTGTTAACACCTAGCCCTCATTCTCCCCACAGACTTTCCTGGACTGCCAGCAGGCAATAGCGTCTCCTGCAAGCCTCTGGCCAGCAAGGGATATTGAGGGAGGGTCACCTCTGACCCCCACCCCACTTCCAGACCCCCAGGCCCCAGACTCCACCTTCTAGGTAGGTAGCCAGGATCTCCTTGAGGCGTTTTTTTTTTTTCTTTTCTATTGAACTCCCTGCATTCCCTTCTTAACACCTAGCCCTCCTTCTCCCCCCAGACTTTCCTGGACTGCCAGCTGGCAATAGCGTCTCCTGCAAGCCTCTGGCCAGCAAGGGATACTGAGGGAGGGTCACCTCTGACCCCCACCCCACTTCCAGACCCCCAGGCCCCAGACTCCACCTTCTAGGTAGGTAGCCAGGAACTCCTTGAGGCGTTATTTTTTTTCTTTTCTCTTGAACTCCCTGCATTCCCTTGTTAACACCTAGCCCTCCTTCTCCCCCCAGACTTTCCTGGACAACCAGCAGGCAATACCGTCTCCTACAAGACTCTGGCCAGCAGGGGATACTGAGAGAGGGTCACCTCTGACCCCCACCCCACTTCCAGACCCCCAGGCCCCAGACTCCACCTTCTAGGTAGGTAGCCAGGATCTCCTTGAGGCGTTTTTTTTTTCTTTTCTCTTGAACTCCCTGCATTCCCTTGTTAACACCTAGCCCTCCTTCTCCCCTCAGAATTTCCTGGACTGCCAGCAGGCAATAGCGTCTCCTGCAAGCCTCTGGCCAGCAAGGGATACTGAGGGAGGGTCACCTCTAACCCCAACCCCACTTCCAGACCCCCAATCCCCAGACTCCACCGTCTAGGTAGGTAGCCAGGATCTCCTTGAGGCATTTTTTTTTCTTTTCTCTTGAACTCCCTGCATTCCCTTGTTAACACCTAGCCCTCATTCTCCCCACAGACTTTCCTGGACTGCCAGCAGGCAATAGCGTCTCCTGTAAGCCTCTGGCCAGCAAGGGATATTGAGGGAGGGTAACCTCTGACCCCCACCCCACTTCCAGACCCCCAGGCCCCAGACTCCACCTTCTAGGTAGGTAGCCAGGATCTCCTTGAGGCGTTTTTTTTTCTTTTCTCTTGAACTCCCTGCATTCCCTTCTTAACACCTAGCCCTCCTTCTCCCCACAGAATTTCCTGGACTGCCAGCTGGCAATAGCGTCTCCTGCAAGCCTCTCGCCAGCAAGGGATACTGAGGGAGGGTCACCTCTGACCCCCACCCCACATCCAGACCCCCAGGCCCCAGACTCCACCTTCTAGGTAGGTAGCCAGGATCTCCTTGAGGCGTTTTTTTTTCTTTTCTCTTGAACTCCTTGAATTCCCTTGTTAACACCTAGCCCTCCTTCTCCCCCCAGACTTTCCTGGACTGCCAGAAGGCAACAGCGTCTACTGCAAGCCTCTGGCCAGCAAGGGATACTGAGGGAGGGTCACCTCTGACCCCCACCCCACTTCCAGACCCCCAGGCTCCAGACTCCACCTTCTACGTAGGTAGCCAGGATCTCCTTGAGGCTTTTTTTTTCTTTTCTCTTGAACTCCCTGCATTCCCTTGTTAACACCTAGCCCTCCTTCTCCCCCCAGAATTTCCTGGACTGCCAGCAGGCAATAGCGTCTCCTGCAAGCCTCTGGCCAGCAAGGGATACTGAGGGAGGGTCACCTCTAACCCCCACCCCACTTCCAGACCCCCAGGCCCCAGACTCCACCGTCTAGGTAGGTAGCCAGGATCTCCTTGAGGCGTTTTTTTTTTCTTTTCTCTTGAACTCCCTGCATTCCCTTGTTAACACCTAGCCCTCATTCCCCCACAGACTTTCCTGGACTGCCAGCAGGCAATAGCGTCTACTGCAATCCTCTGGCCAGCAAGGGATATTGAGGGAGGGTCACCTCTGACCCCCACCCCACTTCCAGACCCCCAGGCCCCAGACTCCACCTTCTAGGTAGGTAGCCAGGATCTCCTTGAGGCGTTTTTTTTTTTCTTTTATCTTGAACTCCCTGCATTCCCTTCTTAACACCTAGCCCTCCTTCTCCCCCCAGACTTTCCAGGACTGCCAGCTGGCAATAGCGTCTCCTGCAAGCCTCTGGCCAGCAAGGGATACTGAGGGAGGGTCACCTCTGACCCCCACCCCACTTCCAGACCCCCAGGCCCCAGACTCCACCTTCTAGGTAGGTAGCCAGGATCTCCTTGAGGCGTTTTTTTTTTTCTTTTCTCTTGAACTCCCTACATTTCCTTGTTAACACCTAGCCCTCCTTTTCCCCCCAGAATTTCCTGGACAACCAGCAGGCAATACCGTCTCCTACAAGACTCTGGCCAGCAGGGGATACTGAGGGAGGGTCACCTCTGACCCCCACCCCACTTCCAGACCCCCAGGCCCCAGACTCCACCTTCTAGGTAGGTAGCCAGGATCTCCTTGAGGCGTTTTTTTTTTCTTTTCTCTTGAACTCCCTGCATTCCCTTGTTAACACCTAGCCCTCCTTCTCCCCCCAGAATTTCCTGGACTGCCAGCAGGCAATAGCGTCTCCTGCAAGCCTCTGGCCAGCAAGGGATACTGAGGGAGGGTCACCTCTAACCCCAAGCCCACTTCCAGACCCCCAGTCCCCAGACTCCACAGTCTAGGTAGGTAGCCAGGATCTCCTTGAGGCATTTTTTTTTTCTTTTCTCTTGAACTCCCTGCATTCCCTTGTTAACACCTAGCCCTCATTCTCCCCGCTGACTTTCCTGGACTGCCAGCAGGCAATAGCGTCTCCTGTAAGCCTCTGGCCAGCAAGGGATATTGAGGGAGGGTAACCTCTGACCCCCACCCCACTTCCAGACCCCCAGGCCCCAGACTCCACCTTCTAGGTAGGTAGCCAGGATCTCCTTGAGGCGTTTTTTTTTTCTTTTCTCTTGAACTCCCTGCATTCCCTTGTTAATACTTAGCCCTCCTTCTCCCCCCAGATTTTCCTGGACTGCCAGCAGGCAATACCGTCTCCTGCAAGCCTCTGTCAGGAAAGGGAAAATGAGGGAGGGTCACCTCTGACCCCCACCCCACTTCCAGACCCACAGGCCCCAGACTCCACCTTCTAGAATTTCCTGGACTGCCAGCAGGCAATAGCGTCTCCTGCAAGCCTCTGGCCAGCAAGGAATCCTGAGGGAGGGTCACCTCTGACCCCCACCCAATTTCCAGACGCCCAGGCCCCAGACTCCACCTTCTAGGTAGGTAGCCAGGATCTCCTTGAGGCGTTTTTGTTTTTCTTTTCTCTTGAACTCCCTGCATTCCCTTGTTAACACCTATCCCTCCTTCTCCCCCCAGACTTTCCTGGACTGCCAGCAGGCAATAGATCTCCTGCAAGCCTCTGGCCAGCAAGGGATAATGAGGGAGGGTCACCTCTGACCCCCACCCCACTTCCAGACCCCCAGGCCCCAGACTCCACCTTCTAGGTAGGTAGCCAGGTTCTCCTTGAGGCGTTTTTTTTTTCTTTTCTCTTGAACTCCCTGCATTCCCTTGTTAACACCTAGCCCTCATTCTTCCCCCAGACTTTCCTGGACTGCCAGCAGGCAATAGCGTCTCCTGCAAGCCTCTGGCCAGCAGGGGATACTGAGGGAGGGTCACCTCTGACCCCCACCCCACTTCCAGACCCCCAGGCCCCAGACTCCACCTTCTAGGTAGGTAGCCAGGATCTCCTTGAGGCGTTTTTTTTTTTCTTTTATCTTGAACTCCCTGCATTCCCTTCTTAACACCTAGCCCTCCTTCTCCCCCCAGACTTTCCTGGACTGCCAGCTGGCAATAGCGTCTCCTGCAAGCCTCTGGCCAGCAAGGGATACTGAGGGAGGGTCACCTCTGACCCCCACCCCACTTCCAGACCCCCAGGCCCCAGACTCCACCTTCTAGGTAGGTAGCCAGGATCTCCTTGAGGCGTTTTTTTTTTTCTTTTCTCTTGAACTCCCTGCATTCCCTTGTTAACACCTAGCCCTCCTTCTCCCCCCAGACTTTCCTGGACAACCAGCAGGCAATACCGTCTCCTACAAGACTCTGGCCAGCAGGGGATACTGAGGGAGGGTCACCTCTGACCCCCACCCCACTTCCAGAACCCCAGGCCCCAGACTCCACCTTCTAGACTTTCCTGGACTGCCAGCAGGCAATAGCGTCTCCTGCAAGCCTCTGGCCAGCAAGGGATACTGAGGGAGGGTCACCTCTGACCCCCACCCCACTTCCAGACCCCCAGGCTCCAGACTCCACCTTCTAGGTAGGTAGCCAGGATTTCCCTGAGGCGTTTTTTTTTTCTTTTCTCTTGAACTCCCTGCATTCCCTTGTTAACACCTAGCCCTCCTTCTCCCCCCAGAATTTCCTGGACTGCCAGCAGGCAATAGCGTCTCCTGCAAGCCTCTGGCCAGCAACTGATACTGAGGGAGGGTCACCTCTAACCCCCACCCCACTTCCAGACCCCCAGGCCCAAGACTCCACCGTCTAGGTAGGTAGCCAGGATCTCCTTGAGGCGTTTTTTTTTTCTTTTCTCTTGAACTCCCTGCATTCCCTTGTTAACACCTAGCCCTCATTCTCCCCACAGACTTTCCTGGACTGCCAGCAGGCAATAGCGTCTCCTGCAAGCCTCTGGCCAGCAAGGGATATTGAGGGAGGGTCACCTCTGACCCCCACCCCACTTCCAGACCCCCAGGCCCCAGACTCCACCTTCTAGGTAGGTAGCCAGGATCTCCTTGAGGCGTTTTTTTTTTTTCTTTTCTATTGAACTCCCTGCATTCCCTTCTTAACACCTAGCCCTCCTTCTCCCCCCAGACTTTCCTGGACTGCCAGCAGGCAATAGCGTCTCCTGCAAGCCTCTGGCCAGCAAGGGATACTGAGGGAGGGTCACCTCTGACCCCCACCCCACTTCCAGACCCCCAGGCTCCAGACTCCACCTTCTAGGTAGGTAGCCAGGATTTCCCTGAGGCGTTTTTTTTTCTTTTCTCTTGAACTCCCTGCATTCCCTTGTTAACACCTAGCCCTCCTTCTCCCCCCAGAATTTCCTGGACTGCCAGCAGGCAATAGCGTCTCCTGCAAGCCTCTGGCCAGCAACTGATACTGAGGGAGGGTCACCTCTAACCCCCACCCCACTTCCAGACCCCCAGGCCCAAGACTCCACCGTCTAGGTAGGTAGCCAGGATCTCCTTGAGGCGTTTTTTTTTTCTTTTCTCTTGAACTCCCTGCATTCCCTTGTTAACACCTAGCCCTCATTCTCCCCACAGACTTTCCTGGACTGCCAGCAGGCAATAGCGTCTCCTGCAAGCCTCTGGCCAGCAAGGGATATTGAGGGAGGGTCACCTCTGACCCCCACCCCACTTCCAGACCCCCAGGCCCCAGACTCCACCTTCTAGGTAGGTAGCCAGGATCTCCTTGAGGCGTTTTTTTTTCTTTTCTCTTGAACTCCCTGCATTCCCTTCTTAACACCTAGCCCTCCTTCTACCCACAGAATTTCCTGGACTGCCAGCTGGCAATAGCGTCTCCTGCAAGCCTCTCGCCAGCAAGGGATACTGAGGGAGGGTCACCTCTGACCCCCACCCCACATCCAGACCCCCAGGCCCCAGACTCCACCTTCTAGGTAGGTAGCCAGGATCTCCTTGAGGCGTTTTTTTTTCTTTTCTCTTGAACTCCTTGAATTCCCTTGTTAACAGCTAGCCCTCCTTCTCCCCCCAGACTTTCCTGGACTGCCAGAAGGCAACAGCGTCTACTGCAAGCCTCTGGCCAGCAAGGGATACTGAGGGAGGGTCACCTCTGACCCCCACCCCACTTCCAGACCCCCAGGCTCCAGACTCCACCTTCTACGTAGGTAGCCAGGATCTCCTTGAGGCTTTTTTTTTCTTTTCTCTTGAACTCCCTGCATTCCCTTGTTAACACCTAGCCCTCCTTCTCCCCCCAGAATTTCCTGGACTGCCAGCAGGCAATAGCGTCTCCTGCAAGCCTCTGGCCAGCAAGGGATACTGAGGGAGGGTCACCTCTAACCCCCACCCCACTTCCAGACCCCCAGGCCCCAGACTCCACCGTCTAGGTAGGTAGCCAGGATCTCCTTGAGGCGTTTTTTTTTTTCTTTTCTCTTGAACTCCCTGCATTCCCTTGTTAACACCTAGCCCTCATTCTCCCCACAGACTTTCCTGGACTGCCAGCAGGCAATAGCGTCTACTGCAATCCTCTGGCCAGCAAGGGATATTGAGGGAGGGTCACCTCTGACCCCCACCCCACTTCCAGACCCCCAGGCCCCAGACTCCACCTTCTAGGTAGGTAGCCAGGATCTCCTTGAGGCGTTTTTTTTTTTCTTTTATCTTGAACTCCCTGCATTCCCTTCTTAACACCTAGCCCTCCTTCTCCCCCCAGACTTTCCAGGACTGCCAGCTGGCAATAGCGTCTCCTGCAAGCCTCTGGCCAGCAAGGGATACTGAGGGAGGGTCACCTCTGACCCCCACCCCACTTCCAGACCCCCAGGCCCCAGACTCCACCTTCTAGGTAGGTAGCCAGGATCTCCTTGAGGCGTTTTTTTTTTTTCTTTTCTCTTGAACTCCCTACATTTCCTTGTTAACACCTAGCCCTCCTTCTCCCCCCAGAATTTCCTGGACAACCAGCAGGCAATACCGTCTCCTACAAGACTCTGGCCAGCAGGGGATACTGAGGGAGGGTCACCTCTGACCCCCACCCCACTTCCAGACCCCCAGGCCCCAGACTCCACCTTCAAGGTAGGTAGCCAGGATCTCCTTGAGGCGTTTTTTTTTTCTTTTCTCTTGAACTCCCTGCATTCCCTTGTTAACACCTAGCCCTCCTTCTCCCCCCAGAATTTCCTGGACTGCCAGCAGGCAATAGCGTCTCCTGCAAGCCTCTGGCCAGCAAGGGATACTGAGGGAGGGTCACCTCTAACCCCAAGCCCACTTCCAGACCCCCAGTCCCCAGACTCCACAGTCTAGGTAGGTAGCCAGGATCTCCTTGAGGCATTTTTTTTTTCTTTTCTCTTGAACTCCCTGCATTCCCTTGTTAACACCTAGCCCTCATTCTCCCCGCAGACTTTCCTGGACTGCCAGCAGGCAATAGCGTCTCCTGTAAGCCTCTGGCCAGCAAGGGATATTGAGGGAGGGTAACCTCTGACCCCCACCCCACTTCCAGACCCCCAGGCCCCAGACTCCACCTTCTAGGTAGGTAGCCAGGATCTCCTTGAGGCGTTTTTTTTTTCTTTTCTCTTGAACTCCCTGCATTCCCTTGTTAATACTTAGCCCTCCTTCTCCCCCCAGATTTTCCTGGACTGCCAGCAGGCAATACCGTCTCCTGCAAGCCTCTGTCAGGAAAGGGAAAATGAGGGAGGGTCACCTCTGACCCCCACCCCACTTCCAGACCCACAGGCCCCAGACTCCACCTTCTAGAATTTCCTGGACTGCCAGCAGGCAATAGCGTCTCCTGCAAGCCTCTGGCCAGCAAGGAATCCTGAGGGAGGGTCACCTCTGACCCCCACCCAATTTCCAGACGCCCAGGCCCCAGACTCCACCTTCTAGGTAGGTAGCCAGGATCTCCTTGAGGCGTTTTTGTTTTTCTTTTCTCTTGAACTCCCTGCATTCCCTTGTTAACACCTATCCCTCCTTCTCCCCCCAGACTTTCCTGGACTGCCAGCAGGCAATAGATCTCCTGCAAGCCTCTGGCCAGCAAGGGATAATGAGGGAGGGTCACCTCTGACCCCCACCCCACTTCCAGACCCCCAGGCCCCAGACTCCACCTTCTAGGTAGGTAGCCAGGTTCTCCTTGAGGCGTTTTTTTTTTCTTTTCTCTTGAACTCCCTGCATTCCCTTGTTAACACCTAGCCCTCATTCTTCCCCCAGACTTTCCTGGACGGCCAGCAGGCAATAGCGTCTCCTGCAAGCCTCTGGCCAGCAGGGGATACTGAGGGAGGGT
The DNA here is from genome assembly GCA_026018925.1 of Tupaia tana. Taxonomy (NCBI): domain Eukaryota; kingdom Metazoa; phylum Chordata; class Mammalia; order Scandentia; family Tupaiidae; genus Tupaia; species Tupaia tana. The sequence continues at coordinate 124,155,388 of JAKSZU010000003.1, forward strand.
CACCTCTGACCCCCACCCCACTTCCAGACCCCCAGGCCCCAGACTCCACCTTCTAGGTAGGTAGCCAGGATCTCCTTGAGGCGTTTTTTTTTTCTTTTCTCTTGAACTCCCTGCATTCCCTTGTTAACACCTAGCCCTCCTTCTCCCCCCAGATTTTCCTGGACTGCCAGCAAGCAATACCGTCTCCTGCAAGCCTCTGGCAGGCAAGGGATACTGAGGGAGGGTCACCTCTGACCCCCACCCCACTTCCAGAACCCCAGGCCCCAGACTCCACCTTCTAGACTTTCCTGGACTGCCAGCAGGCAATAGCGTCTCCTGCAAGCCTCTGACCAGCACTGGATACTGAGGGAGGGTCACCTCTGACCCCCACCCCACTTCCAGACCCCCAGTCCCCAGACTCCACCTTCTTTGTAGGTAGCCAGGATCTCCTTGAGGCGTTTTTTTTTTCTTCTCTCTTGAACTTGCTGCATTCCCTTGTTAACACGTAGCCCTCCTTCTCCCCCCAGACTTTCCTGGACTGCCAGCAGGCAATAGTATCTCCTGCAAGCCTATGGCCAGCAAGGGATACTGAGGGAGGGTCACCTCTGACCCCCACCCCACTTCCAGACCCCCACGCCCCAGACTCCACCTTCTACGTATGTAGCCAGGATTTCCTTGAGGCGTTTTTTTTTCTTTTCTCTTGAACTCCCTGCATTCCCTTGTTAACACCTAGCCCTCCTTCTCCCCCCAGATTTTCCTGGACTGCCAGCAGGCAATAGCGTCTCCTGCAAGCCTCTGGCCAGCAATGGATTCTGAGGGAGGGTCACCTCTGACCCCCACCCCACTTCCAGACCCCCAGGCCCCAGACTCCACCTTCTAGGTAGGTAGCCAGGATCTCCTTGATGCGTTTTTTTATTCTTTTGTCTTGAACTCCCTGCATTCCCTTGTTAACACCTAGCCCTCCTTCTCCCCCCAGACTTTCCTGGACTGCCAGCAGGCAATAGCGTCTCCTGAAAGCCTCTGGCCAGCAAGGGATACTGAGAGAGGGTCACCTCTGACCCCCACCCCACTTCCAGACCCCCAGGCCCCAGACTCCACCTTCTACGTAGGTAGCCAGGATCTCCTTGAGGCGTTTTTTTTTTCTTTTCTCTTGAACTCCCTGCATTCCCTTGTTAACACCTAGCCCTCTTTCTCCCCCCAGACTTTACTGGACTGGCAGCAGGCAATAGCGTCTCCTGCAAGCCTCTTGCCAGGAAGGGATACTGAAGGAAGGTCACCTCTGACCCCCACCGCACATCCAGACCCCCAGGCCCCAGACTCCACCTTCTAGGTAGGTAGCCAGGATCTCCTTGAGGAGTTTTATTTTTCTTTTCTCCGGAACTCCCTGCATTCCCTTGTTAACACCTAGCCCTCCTTCTCCAGCCAGACTTTCCTGGACTGCCAGCAGGCAATAGCGTCTCCTGCAAGCCTCTGGCCAGCACTGGATACTGAGGGAGGGTCACCTCTGACCCCCACCCCACTTCCAGACCCCCAGGCCACAGAATCCACCTTCTAGGTAGGTAGCCAGGATCTCCTTGAGGCGTTTTTTTTTTTTTTTTTCTTTTCTCTTGAACTCCCTGCATTCCCTTGTTAACACCTAGCCCTCCTTCTCCCCCCAGACTTTCCTGGACTGCCAGCAGGCAATAGCGTCTCCTGCAAGCCTCTGGCCAGCAAGGGATACTGAGGGAGGGTCACCTCTGACCCCCACCCCACATCCAGACCCCCAGGCCCCAGACTCCACCTTCTAGGTAGGTAGCCAGGATCTCCTTGAGGCGTTTTTTTTTCTTTTCTCTTGAACTCCCTGAATTCCCTTGTTAACACGTAGCCCTCCTTCTCCCCCCAGACTTTCCTGGACTGCCAACAGGCAACAGCGTCTACTGCAAGCCTCTGGCCAGCAAGGGATACTGAGGGAGGGTCACCTCTGACCCCCACCCCACTTCCAGACCCCCAGGCACCAGACTCCACCTTCTAGGTAGGGAGCCAGGATCTCCTTGAGGCGTTTTTTTTTTCTTTTCTCTTGAACTCCCTGCATTCCCTTGTTAACACCTAGCCCTGCTTCTCCCCCCAGACTTTCCTGGACTGCCAGCAGGCAATAGCGTCTCCTGCAAGCCTCTGGCCAGCAAGGGATACTGAGGGAGGGTCACCTCTTACCCCCACCCCACTTCCAGACCCCCAAGCCCAAGAATCCACCTTCTAGGTAGGTAGCCAGGATCTCCTTGAGGCGTTTTTTTTTTTATTTTCTCTTGAACTCCCTGCATTCCCTTGTTAACACCTAGACCTCCTTCTCCCCCCAGACTTTCTTGGACTGCCAGCAGGCAATAGCGTCTCCTGCAAGCCTCTGGCCAGCAAGGGATACTGAGGGAGGGTCACCTCTGACCCCCACCCCACTTCCAGACCCCCAGGCCCCAGACTCCACCTTCTAGGTAGGTAGCCAGGATCTCCTTGAGGCGTTTTTTTTTTCTTCTCTCTTGAACTCCCTGCATTCCCTTGTTAACACGTAGCCCTCCTTCTCCCCCCAGACTTTCCTGGACTGCCAGCAGGCAATAGTGTCTCCTGCAAGCCTATGGCCAGCAAGGGATACTGAGGGAGGGTCACCTCTGACCCCCACCCCACTTCCAGACCCCCACGCCCCAGACTCCACCTTCTAGGTATGTAGCCAGGATTTCCTTGAGGCGTTTTTTTTTTCTTTTCTCTTGAACTCCCTGCATTCCCTTGTTAACACCTAGCCCTCCTTCTCCCCCCAGATTTTCCTGGACTGCAAGCAGGCAATAGCGTCTCCTGCAAGACTCTGGCCAGCAATGGATTCTGAGGGAGGGTCACCTCTGACCCCCACCCCACTTCCAGACCCCCAGGCCCCAGACTCCACCTTCTAGGTAGGTAGCCAGGATCTCCTTGATGCGTTTTTTTATTCTTTTGTCTTGAACTCCCTGCATTCCCTTGTTAACACCTAGCCCTCCTTCTCCCCCCAGACTTTCCTGGACTTCCAGCAGGCAATAGCGTCTCCTGCAAGCCTCTGGCCAGGAAGGGATACTGAGGGAAGGTCACCTCTGACCCCCACCGCACATCCAGACCCCCAGGCCCCAGACTCCACCTTCTAGGTAGGTAGCCAGGATCTCCTTGAGGAGTTTTATTTTTCTTTTCTCCGGAACTCCCTGCATTCCCTTGTTAACACCTAGCCCTCCTTCTCCAGCCAGACTTTCCTGGACTGCCAGCAGGCAATAGCGTCTCCTGCAAGCCTCTGGCCAGCAAGGGATACTGAGGGAGGGTCACCTCTGACCCCCACCCAACTTCCAGACCCCCAGGTCCTAGACTCCACCTTCTAGGTAGGTAGCCAGGATCTCCTTGAGGGGTTTTTTTTGTCTTTTCTCTTGAACTCCCTGCATTCCCTTGTTAACACCTAGCCCTCCTTCTTCCCCCAGACTTTCCTGGACTGCCAGCAAGCAATAGCGTCTCCTGCAAGCCTCTGGCCAGCAAGGGATACTGAGGGAGGGTCACCTCTGACCCCCACCCCACTTCCAGACCCCCAGGCCCCAGACTCCTCCTTCTAGGTAGGTAGCCAGGATCTCCTTGAGGCGTTTTTTTTTTCTTTTCTCTTGAACTCCCTGCATTCCCTTGTTAACACCTAGTCCTCCTTCTCCCCCCAGACTTTCCTGGACTGCCAGCAGGCAATAGCGTCTCCTGTAAGCCTCTGGCCAGCAAGGGATACTGAGGGAGGGTCACCTCTGACCCCCACCCCACTTCCAGACCCCCAGGCCCCAGACTCCACCTTCTAGGTAGGTAGCCAGGATCTCCTTGAGGCGTTTTTTTTTCTTTTCTCTTGAACTCCCTGCATTCCCTTGTTATCACCTTGCCCTCCTTCTCCCCCCAGAATTTCCTGGACTGCCAGCAGGCAATAGTGTCTCCTGCAAGAATCTGGCCAGCAAGGGATACTGAAGGAGGGTCACCTCTGACCCCCACCCCACTTCCAGACCCCCAGGCCCCAGACTCCACCTTCTAGGTAGGTAGCCAGGATCTCCTTGAGGCGTTTTTTTTTTTTCTTTTCTCTTGAACTCCCTGCATTCCCTTGTTAACACCTAGCCCTCCTTGTCCCCCCAGACTTTCCTGGACTGCCAGCAGGCAATAGCGTCTCCTGCAAGCCTCTGGCCAGCAAGGGATACTGAGGGAGGGTCACCTCTGACCCCCACCCCACTTCCAGACCCCCAGGCCCCAGACTCCACCTTCTAGGTAGGTAGCCAGGATCTCCTTGAGGCGTATTTTTTTCTTTTCTCTTGAGCTCCCTGCATTCCCTTGTTAACACCTAGCCCTCCTTCTCCCCCCAGACTTTCCTGGACTGCCAGCAGGCAATAGCGTCTCCTGCAAGCCTCTGGCCAGCAGGGGATACTGAGCGAGGGTCACCTCTGACCCCCACCCCACTTCCAGACCCCCAGGCCCCAGACTCCTCCTTCTAGGTAGGTAGCCAGGATCTCCTTGAGGCGTTTTTTTTTTTCTTTTCTCTTGAACTCCCTGCATTCCCTTGTTAACACCTAGCCCTCCTTCTCCCCCCAGACTTTCCTGGACTTCAAGCAGGCAATAGCGTCTCCTGCAAGCCTCTGGCCAGCAAGGGATACTGAGGGAGGGTCACCTCGGACCCCCACCCCACTTCCAGACCCCCAGGCCCCAGACTCCACCTTCTAGGTAGGTAGCCAGGATCTCCTTGAGGCGTTTTCTTTTCTTTTCTCTTGAGCTCCCTGCATTCCCTTGTTAACACCTAGCCCTCCTTCTCCCCCCAGACTTTCCTGGAGTGCCAGCAGGCAATAGCGTCTCCTGCAAGCCTCTGGCCAGCAGGGAATACGGAGCGAGGGTCACCTCTAACCCCCACCCCACTTCCAGACCCCCAGGCCCCAGACTCCTCCTTCTAGGTATGTAGCCAGGATCTCCTTGAGGCGTTTTTTTTTTTTTCTTTTCTCTTGAACTCCCTGCATTCCCTTGTTAACTCCTAGCGCTCCTTCTCCCCCCAGACTTTCCTGGACAGCCAGCAGGCAATAGCGTCTCCTGCAAGCCTCTGGCCAGCAAGGGATACTGAGGGAGTGTCACCTCTGACCCCCACCCCACTTCCAGACCCCCAGGCCCCAGACTCCACCTTCTAGGTAGGTAGCCAGGATCTCCTTGAGGCGTTTTTTTTTCTTTTCTCTAGAACTCCCTGCATTCCCTTGTTATCACCTTGCCCTCCTTCTCCCCCCAGATTTTCCTGGACTGCCAGCAGGCAATAGTGTCTCCTGCAAGCCTCTGGCCAGCAAGGGATACTGTGGGAGGGTCACCTCTGACCCCCACCCCACTTCCAGACCCCCAGGCCCCAGACTCCACCTTCTAGGTAGGCAGCCAGGATCTCCTTGAGGGGTATTTTTTTTTTCTTTTCTCTTGAACTCCCTGCATTCCCTTGTTAACACCTAGCCCTCCTTCTCCCCCCAGACTTTCCTGGACTGCCAGCAGGCAATAGCGTCCCCCGCAAACCTCTGGCCAGCAAGGGATACTGAGGGAGGGTAACCTCTGACCCCCACCCCACTTCCAGACCCCCAGGTCCCAGACTCCACCTTCTAGATAGGTAGCCAGGATTTCCTTGAGGCGTTTTTTTTTCTTTTCTCTTGAACTCCCTGCATTCCCTTGTTAACACCTAGCCCTCCTTCTCCCCCTAGGTTTTCCAGGACTACCAGCAGGCAATAACGTCTCCTACAAGCCTCTGGCCAACAAGGGATACTGAGGGAGGGTCACCTCTGACCCCCACCCCACTTCCAGACACCCAGGCCCCAGACTCCACCTTCTAGGTAGGTAGCCAGAATCTCCTTGAGGCGTTTTTTTTTTCTTTTCTCTTGAACTCCCTGCATTCCCTTTTTATCACCTTGCCCTCCTTCTCCCCCCAGATTTTCCTGGACTGCCAGCAGGCAATAGTGTCTCCTGCAATCCTCTGGCCAGCAAGGCATACTGAGGGAGGGTCACCTCTGACCCCCACCCCACTTCCAGACGCCCAGGCCCCAGACTCAATCTTCTAGGTAGGTAGCCAGGATCTCCTTGAGGCGTTTTTTTTTTCTATTCTCTTGAACTCCCTGCATTTCCTTGTTAACACCTAGCCCTCCTTCTCCCCCCAGACTTTACTGAACTGCCAGCCGGCAATAGCGTATCCTGCAAGCCTCTGGCAAACAAGGGATACTGAGGGAGGGTCACCTCTGACCCCAACCCCACTTCCAGACCCCCAGTCCCCAGACTCCACCTTCTGGGTAGGTAGCCAGGATCTCCTTGAGGCGTTTTTTTTTTTTTTCTTTTCTCTAGAACTCCCTGCATTCCCTTGTTAACACCTAGCCCTCTTTCTCCCCCCTGACTTTCCTGAACTGCCAGCAGGCAATAGCGTCTCCTCCAAGCCTCTGGCCAGGAAGGGATACTGAGAGAGGGTCACCTCTGACCCCGACCCCACTTCCAGACCCCCAGGCCCCAGACTCCACCTTCTAGGTAGGTAGCCAGGATCTCCTTGAGGCGTTTTTTTTTTTTCTTTTCTCTTGAACTCCCTGCATTTCCTTGTTAACACCTAGCCCTCCTTCTCCCCCCAGACTTTACTGAACTGCCAGCAGGCAATAGCGTATCCTGCAAGCCTCTGGCAAACAAGGGATACTGAGGGAGGGTCACCTCTGACCCCAACCCCACTTCCAGACCCCCAAGCCCCAGACTCCACCTTCTAGGTAGGTAGCCAGGATCTCCTTGAGGCGTTTTTTTTTCTTTTCTCTTGAACTCCCTGCATTCCCTTGTTAACACCTAGCCCTCCTTCCCCCTCCAGATTTTCCTGGACTGCCAGCAGGCAATAGCGTCTCCTGCAAGCCTCTGGCCAGCAAGGGATACTGAGGGAGGGTCACCTCTGACCCCCACCCCACTTCCAGACCCCCAGGCCCCAGACTCCACCTTCTAGGTAGGTAGCCAGGATCTCCTTGAGGCGTTTTTTTCTTTTCTCTTGAACTCCCTGCATTCCCTTGTTAACACCTAGCCCTCCTTCTCCCCCCAGACTTTCCTGGACTGCCAGCAGTCAATAGCATCTCCTGCAAGCCTCTGGCCAGTAAGGGATACTGAGGGAGGGTCACCTCTGACCCCCACCCCACTTCCAGACCCCCAGGCCCCAGACTCCACCTTCTAGGTAGATAGCCAGGATCTCCTTGAGGCGTTTTTTTTTTTCTTTTCTTTTCTCTTGAACTCCCTGCATTCCCTTGTTAACACCTAGCCCTCCTTCTCCCCCCAGACTTTCCTGGACTGCCAGCAGGCAATAGCGTCTCCTGCAACCCTCTGGCCAGCAAGGGATACTGAGAGAGGGTCACCTCTGACCCCCACCCCACTTCCAGACCCCCAGGCCCCAGACTCCCCCTTCTAGGTAGTTAGCCAGGATCTCCTTGAGGCGTTTTTTTTTCTTTTCTCTTGAACTCCCTGCATTCCCTTGTTAACACCTAGCCCTCCTTCTCCCCCCAGACTTTCCTGGACTGCCAGCAGGCAATAGCGTCTCCTGCAAGCCTCTGGCCAGCAAGGGATACTGAGGGACGGTCACCTCTTACCCCCACCCCACTTCCAGACCCCCAGGCCCCAGACTCCACCTTCTAGGTAGGTAGCCAGGATCTCCTTGAGGCGTTTTTTTTCCTTTTCTCTTGAGCTCCCTGAATTCCCTTGTTAACACCTAGCCCTCCTTCTCCCCCCAGACTTTCCTGGACTGCCAGCAGGCAATAGTGTCTCCTGCAAGCCTCTGGCCAGCAAGGGATACTGAGGGAGGGTCACCTCTGACACCCACCCCACTTCCAGACCCCCAGGCCCCAGACTACACCTTCTAGGTAGGTAGCCAGGATCTCCTTGAGCCGTTTTTTTTTCTTTTCTCTTGAACTCCCTGCATTCCCTTGTTAACACGTAGCCCTCCTTCTCCCCCCAGACTTTCCTGGACTGCCAGCAGGAAATAGCGTCTCCTGCAAGCCTCTGGCCAGCAAGGGATACTGAGGGAGGGTCACCTCTGACCCCCACCCCACTTCCAGACACCCAGGCCCCAGACTCCACCTTCTAGATAGGTAGCCAGGATTTCCTTGAGGCGTTTTTTCTTTCTTTTCTCTTGAACTCCCTGCATTCCCTTGTTAACACCTAGCCCTCCTTCTCCCCCTAGGTTTTCCAGGACTACCAGCAGGCAATAACGTCTCCTACAAGCCTCTGGCCCGCAAGGGATACTGAGGGAGGGTCACCTCTGACCCCCACCCAACTTCCAGACACCCAGGCCCCAGACTCCACCTTCTAGGTAGGTAGCCAGAATCTCCTTGAGGCGTTTTTTTTTTTCTTTTCTCTTGAACTCCCTGCATTCCCTTGTTATCACCATGCCCTCCTTCTCCCCCCGATTTTCCTGGACTGCCAGCAGGCAATAGTGTCTCCTGCAAGCCTCTGGCCAGCAAGGGATACTGAGGGAGGGTCACCTCTGACCCCCACCCCACTTCCAGACCCCCAGGCCCCAGACTCAACCTTCTAGGTAGGTAGCCAGGATCTCCTTGAGGCGTTTTTTTTTTCTTTTCTCTTGAACTCCCTGCATTCCCTTGTTATCACCTAGCCCTCCTTCTCCCCCCAGACTTTACTGGACTGCCAGCAGGCAATAGCGTCTCCTGCAAGCCTCTGGCCAGGAAGGGATACTGAGGGAGGGTCACCTCTGACCCCCACCCCACTTCCAGACCCACAGGCCACAGACTCCACCTTCTAGGTAGTTAGCCAGGATCTCCTTCAGGCGTTTTTTTTTTCTTTTCTCTTGAACTCCCTGCATTACCTTGTTAACACCTAGCCCTCCTTCTCCCCCCAGATTTTCCTGGACTGCCAGCAGGCAATAGCGTCTCCTGCAAGCCTCTGGCCAGCAAGGGATACTGAGGGAGGGTCACCTCTGACCCCCACCCCACTTCCAGACCCCCAGGCCCCAGACTCCACCTTCTAGGTAGGTAGCCAGGATCTCCTTGAGGCGTTTTCTTTTCTTTTCTCTTGAGCTCCCTGCATTCCCTTGTTAACACCTAGCCCTCCTTGTCCCCCCAGAATTTCCTGGACTGCCAGCAGGCAATAGCGTCTCCTGCAAGCCTCTGGCCAGCAGGGGATACTGAGCGAGGGTCACCTCTGACCCCCACCACACTTCCAGACCCCCAGGCCCCAGACTCCTCCTTCTAGGTAGGTAGCCAGGATCTCCTTGAGGCGTTTTTTTTTTTCTTTTCTCTTGAACTCCCTGCATTCCCTTGTTAACACCTAGCCCTCCTTCTCCCCCCAGATTTCCTGGACTGCCAGCAGGCAATAGCGTCTCCTGCAAGCCTCTGGCCAGCAAGGGATACTGAGGGAAGGTCACCTCTGACCCCCACCCCACTTCCAGACCACCAGGCCCCAGACTCCACCTTCTAGGTAGGTAGCCAGGATTCCCTTGAGGCGTTTTTTTTCCTTTTCTCTTGAACTCCCTGCATTCCCTTGTTAACACCTAGCCCTCCTTCTCCCCCCAGACTTTCCTGGACTGCCAGCAGGCAATAGTGTCTCCTGCAAGCCTCTGGCCAGCAAGGGATACTGAGGGAGGGTCACCTCTGACACCCACCCCACTTCCAGACCCCCAGGCCCCAGACTACACCTTCTAGGTAGGTAGCCAGGATCTCCTTGAGCCGTTTTTTTTTCTTTTCTCTTGAACTCCCTGCATTCCCTTGTTAACACCTAGCCCTCCTTCTCCCCCCAGACTTTTCTGGACTGCCAGCAGGCAATAGCGTCTCCTGCAAGCCTCTGGCCAGCAAGGGATACTGAGGGAGGGTCACCTCTGACCCCCACCCCACTTCCAGACACCCAGGCCCCAGACTCCACCTTCTAGATAGGTAGCCAGGATTTCCTTGAGGCGTTTTTTTTTTTCTTTTCTCTTGAACTCCCTGCATTCCCTTGTTAACACCTAGCCCTCCTTCTCCCCCTAGGTTTTCCAGGACTACCAGCAGGCAATAACGTCTCCTACAAGCCTCTGGCCCGCAAGGGATACTGAGGGAGGGTCACCTCTGACCCCCACCCAACTTCCAGACACCCAGGCCCCAGACTCCACCTTCTAGGTAGGTAGCCAGAATCTCCTTGAGGCGTTTTTTTTTCTTTTCTCTTGAACTCCCTGCATTCCCTTGTTATCACCATGCCCTCCTTCTCCCCCCGATTTTCCTGGACTGCCAGCAGGCAATAGTGTCTCCTGCAAGCCTCTGGCCAGCAAGGGATACTGAGGGAGGGTCACCTCTGACCCCCACCCCACTTCCAGACCACCAGGCCCCAGACTCCACCTTCTAGGTAGGTAGCCAGGATCTCCATGAGGCGTTTTTTTTCCTTTTCTCTTGAACTCCCTGCATTCCCTTGTTAACACCTAGCCCTCCTTCTCCCCCCAGAATTTCCTGGACTGCCAGCAGGCAATAGCGTCTCCTGCAAGCCTCTGGCCAGCAGGGGATACTGAGGGAGGGTCACCTCTGACCCCCACCCCACTTCCAGACCCCCAGGCCCCAGACTCCACCTTCTAGGTAGGTAGCCAGGATCTCATTGAGGCGTTTTTTTTCTTTTCTCTTGAACTCCCTGCATTCCCTTGTTAACACCTAACCCTCCTTCTCCCCCCAGACTTTCCTGGACTGCCAGCAGGCAATAGCGTATCCTGCAATACTCTGGCCAGCAAGGGATACTGAGAGAGGGTCACCTCTGACCCCCACCCCACTTCCAGACACCCAGGCCCCAGACTCCACCTTCTAGGTAGTTAGCCAGGATCTCCTTGAGGCGTTTTTTTTCCTTTTCTCTTGAACTCCCTGCATTCCCTTGTTAACACCTAGCCCTCCTTCTCCCCCCATACTTTCCTGGACTGCCAGCACGCAATAGCGCCTCCTGCAAGCCTCTGGCCAGCAGGGGATACTGAGCGAAGGTCACCTCTGACCCCCACGCCACGTCCAGACCCCCAGGCCCCAGACTCCTCCTTCTAGGTAGGTAGCCAGGATCTCCTTGAGGCGTTTTTTTTTTTTCTTTTCTCTTGAACTCCCTGCATTCCCTTGTTAACACCTAACCCTCCTTCTCCCCCCAGACTTTCCTGGACTGCCAGCAGGCAATAGCGTATCCTGCAATACTCTGGCCAGCAAGGGATACTGAAAGAGGGTCACCTCTGACCCCCACCCCACTTCCAGACACCCAGGCCCCAGACTCCACCTTCTAGGTAGTTAGCCAGGATCTCCTTGAGCCGTTTTTTTTTCTTTTCTCTTGAACTCCCTGCATTCCCTTGTTAACACCTAGCCCTCCTTCTCCCCCCCAGACTTTCCTGGACTGCCAGCAGGCAATAGCGTCTCCTGCAAGCCTCTGGCCAGCAAGGGATACTGAGGGAGGGTCACCTCTTACCCCCACCCCACTTCCAGACCCCCAGGCCCCAGACTCCACCTTCTAGGTAGGTAGCCAGGATCTCCTTGAGGCGGTTTTTTTTTCTTTTCTCTTGAGCTCCCTGCATTCCCTTGTTAACACCTTGCCCTCCTTCTCCCCCCAGACTTTCCAGGACTGCCAGCAGGCGATAGCGTCTCCTGCAAGCCTCTGGCCAGCAGGGGATACTGAGTGAGGGTCACCTCTGACCCCCACCCCACTTCCAGACCCCCAGGCCCCAGACTCAACCTTCTAGGTAGGTAGCAAAGATCTCCTTGAGGCGTTTTTTTTTTCTTTTCTCTTGAACTCCCTGCATTCTCTTGTTAACACCTAGCCCTCCTTTTCCCCCCAGACTTTCCTGGACTGCAAGCAGGCAATAGCGTCTCCTGCAAGCCTCTGGCCAGCAAGGGATACTGAGAGAGGGTCACCTCTAACCCCCACCCCACTTGCAGACCCCCAGGCCCCAGACTCCACCTTCTAGGTAGGTAGCCAGGATCTCCTTGAGGCGTTTTTTTTTTTTCTTTTCTCTTGAAATCCCTGCATTCCCTTGTTAACACCTAGCCCTCCTTCTCCCCCCAGACTTTCCTGGACTGCCAGCAGGCAATAGCGTCTCCTGCAAGCCTCTGGCCAGCAAGGGATACTGAGGGACGGTCACCTCTTACCCCCACCCCACTTCCAGACCCCCAGGCCCCAGACTCCACCTTCTAGGTAGGTAGCCAGGATCTCCTTGAGGCGTTTTTTTTTCCTTTTCTCTTGAGCTCCCTGCATTCCCTTGTTAACACCTAGCCCTCCTTCTCCCCCCATACTTTCCTGGACTGCCAGCACGCAATAGCGCCTCCTGCAAGCCTCTGGCCAGCAGGGGATACTGAGCGAGGGTCACCTCTGACCCCCACCCCACTTCCAGACCCCCAGGCCCCAGACTCCACCTCTAGGTAGTTAGCCAGGATCTCCTTGAGCCGTTTTTTTTTCTTTTCTCTTGAACTCCCTGCATTCCCTTGTTAACACCTAGCCCTCCTTCTCCCCGCAGACTTTCCAGAACTGCCAGCAGGCGATAGCGTCTCCTGCAAGCCTCTGGCCAGCAGGGGATACTGAGTGAGGGTCACCTCTGACCCCCACCCCACTTCCAGACCCCCAGGCCCCAGACTCAACCTTCTAGGTAGGTAGCAAGGATCTCCTTGAGGCGTTTTTTTTTTTTCTTTTCTCTTGAACTCCCTGCATTCTCTTGTTAACACCTAGCCCTCCTTTTCCCCCAGACTTTCCTGGACTGCAAGCAGGCAATAGCGTCTCCTGCAAGCCTCTGGCCAGCATGGGATACTGAGGGAGGTTCACCTCTAACCCCCACCCCACTTGCAGACCCCCAGGCCCCAGACTCCACCTTCTAGGTAGGTAGCCAGGATCTCCTTGAGGCGTTTTTTTTTTTTCTTTTCTCTTGAGCTCCCTGCATTCCCTTGTTAACACCTAGCCCTCCTTCTCCCCCCAGACTTTCCTGGACTGCCAGCAGGGAATAGCGTCTCCTGCAAGCCTCTGGCCAGCAAGGGATACCGAGAGAGGTCACCTCTGACACCCACCCCACTTCAAGACCCCCAGGCCCTAGACTCCACCTTTTAGATAGGTAGCCAGGATCTCCTTGAGGCGTTTTTTTTTTTTCTTTTCTCTTGAACTCCCTGCATTCCCTTGTTAACACCTAGCCTTCCTTCTCCCCCCAGTCTTTCCTGGACTGCCAGCAGGCAATAGCGTCACCTGCAAGCCTCTGGCCAGCAAGGGATACTGAGGGAGGGTCACCTCTGACCCTAACCCCACTTCCAGAACCCCAGGCCCCAGACTCCACCTTCTAGGTAGGTAGCCAGGATCTCCTTGAGGCGTTTCTTTTGCTTTTCTCTTGAACTCCCTGCATTCCCTAGTTAACACCTAGCCCTCCTTCTCCCCTCTAGATTTTCCTGGACTGCCAGCAGGCAATAGCATCTCCTGCAAGCCTCTGGCCAGCAAGGGATACTCGGGGAGCGTCACCTCTGATCCCCACCCCACTTCCAGACCCCGAGGCCCCAGACTCCACCTTCTAGGTATGTAGCCAGGATCTCCTTGAGGCGTTTTTTTTTCTTTTCTCTTGAACTCCCTGAATTCCCTTGTTAACACCTAGCCCTCCTTCTCCCCCCAGACTTTCCTGGATTGCCAGCAGGCAATAGCGTCTCCTGCAAGCCACTGGCAAGCAAGGGATACTGAGGGAGCTTCACCTCTGACCCCCACCCTACTTCCAGACCCCCAGGCCCCAGACTCCTCCTTCCAGGTAGGTAGCCAGGATCTCCTTGAGGCGTTTTTTTTTTCTTTTCCCTTGAAGTCCCTGCATTCCCTTGTTAACACCTAGCCCTCCTTCTCCCCGCAGACTTTCCTGGACTGCCAGCAGGCAATAGCGTCTCCTACAAGCCTCTTCCCAGCTAGGGATACTGAGGGAGGGTCACCTCTGACCCCCACCCCACTTCCAGACCCCCAGGCCCCAGACTCCACCTTGTAGGTAGGTAGCCAGGATCTCCTTGAGGAGTTTTTTTTTCTTTTCTCTTGAACTCCCTGCATTCCCTTGTTAACACCTAGCCCTCCTTCTCCCCCCAGACTTTCCTGGACTACCAGCAGGCAATGGCGTCTCCTGCAAGCCTCTGGCCAGCAAGGGATACTGAGGGAGGGTGACCTCTGACCTCCACCCCACTTCCAGACCCCCAGGCCCCAGACTCCACCTTCTAGGTAGGTAGCCAGGATCTCCTTCAGGCGTTTTTTATTTACTTTTCTCTTGAACTCCCTGCATTCCCTTGTTAACACCTAGCCCTCCTTCTCCCCCCAGACTTTCCTGGACTACCAGCAGGCAATGGCGTCTCCTGCAAGCCTCTGGCCAGCAAGGGATACTGAGGGAGGGTCACCTCTGACCCCCACCCCACTTCCAGACACCCACGCCCCAGACTCCACCTTCTGGGTAGGTAACCAGGATCTCCTTGAGGCGTTTTTTTTTCTTTTCTCTTGAACTCCCTGCATTCCCTTGTTAACACCTAGCCCTCCTTCTCCCCCCAGACTTTCCTGGACTGCCAGCAGGCAATAGCGTATCCTGCAAGCCTCTGGCCAGCAAGGGATACTGAGGGAGGGTCACCTCTGACCCCCACCCCACTTCCAGACCCCCAGGCGCCAGAGTCCACCTTCTAGGTAGGTAGCCAGGATCTCCTTGAGGCGTTTTTTTTTCTTTTCTTTTGAACTCCCTGCATTCCCTTGTTAACACCTAGCCTTCCTTCTCCCCTCAGAATTTCCTGGACTGCCAGCAGGCAATAGCGTCTCCTGCAAGCCTCTGGCCAGCAAGGGATACTGAGGGAGGGTCACCTCTGACCCCCACCCCACTTCCAGAACCCCAGGCACCAGACTCCACCTTCTAGGTAGGTAGCCAGGATCTCCTTGAGGCGTTTTTTTTGCTTTTCTCTTGAACTCCCTGCATTCCCTTGTTAACACCTAGCCCTCCTTCTCACCCCCATATTTTCCTGGACTGCCACCAGGCAATAGCATCTCCTACAAGCCTCTGGCCAGCAAGGGATACTGGGGAGGGTCACCTCTGTCCCCCACCCCACTTCCAGACCCCCAGGCCCCAGACTCCACCTTCTAGGTAGGTAGCCAGGAACTCCCTGAGGCGTTTTTTTTTCTTTTCTCTTGAACTCCATGCATTCCCTTGTTAACACCTAGCCCTCCTTCTCCCCCCAGAATTTCCTGGACTGCCAGCAGGCAATAGCGTCTCCTGCAAGCCTCTGGCCAGCAAGGGATACAGAGAGAGGGTCACCTCTGACCCCCACCCCACTTCCAGACCCCCAGGCCCCAGACTCCACATTCTAGGTAGGTAGCCAGGATCTCCTTGAGGCGTTTTTTATTTTCTTTTCTCTTGAACTCCCTGCATTCCCTTGTTAACACCTAGCCCTCCTTCTTTCCCCAGACTTTCCAGGACTACCAGCAGGCAATGGCGTCTCCTGCAAGCCTCTGGCCAGCAAGGGATACTGTGGGAGGGTCACCTCTGACCCCCACCCCACTTCCAGACACCCACGCCCCAGACTCCACCTTCTAGGTAGGTAGCCAGGATCTCCTTGAGGCGTTTTTTTTTCTTTTCTCTTGAACTCCCTGCATTCCCTTGTTAACACCTAGCCCTCCTTCTCCACCCAGACTTTCCTGGACTGCCAGCAGGCAATAGCGTATCCTGCAAGCCTCTGGCCAGCAAGGGATACTGAGGGAGGGTCACCTCTGACCTCCACCCCACTTCCAGACCCCCAGGCGCCAGACTCCACCTTCTAGGTAGGTAGCCAGGATCTCCTTGAGGCGTTTTTTATTTTCTTTTCTCTTGAACTCCCTGCATTCCCTTGATAACACCTAGCCCTCCGTCTCCCCCCAGACTTTCCTGGACTACCAGCAGGCAATGGCGTCTCCTGTAAGCCTCTGGCCAGCAAGGGATACTGAGGGAGGGTCACCTCTGACCCCCACCCCACTTCCAGACCCCCAGGCCCAAGACTCCACCTTCTAGGTAGGTAGCCAGGATCTCCCTGAGGCGTTTTTTTTTTTTTTCTTTTCTCTTGATCTCCCTGCATTCCCTTGTTAACACCTAGCCCTCCTTCTCCCCCCAGACTTTCCTGGACTGCCAGCAGGCAATAGCGTCTCCTGCAAGCCTCTTGTCAGCAGGGGATACTGAGGGAGGGTCACCTCTGACCCCCACCCCACTTCCAGACCCCCAGGCCCCAGACTCCACCTTCTAGGTAGGTAGCCAGGAACTCCTTGAGGCGTTTTTTTTTTCTTTTCTCTTGAACTCCCTGCATTCCCTGGTTAACACCTAGCCCTCCTTCTCCCCCCAGACTTTCCTGGACTGCCAGCAGGCAATAGCGTCTCCTGCAAGCCTCTGGCCAGCAAGGGATACTGAGGTAGGTCACCTCTGACCCCAACCCCACTTCGCGACCCCCAGGCCCCAGACTCCACGTTCTAGATAGGTAGCCAGGATCTCCTTGAGGCGTTTTTTTTTTTCTTTTCTTTTGAACTCCCTGCATTCCCTTGTTAACACCTAGCCTTCCTTCTCCCCCCAGAATTTCCTGGACTGCCAGCAGGCAATAGCGTCTCCTGCAAGCCTCTGGCCAGCAAGGGATACTGAGGGAGGGTCACCTCTGACCCCCACCCCACTTCCAGAACCCCAGGCACCAGACTCCACCTTCTAGGTAGGTAGCCTGGATTTCCTTGAGGCGTTTTTTTTGCTTTTCTCTTGAACTCCCTGCATTCCCCTGTTAACACCTAGCCCTCCTTCTCCCCCCCAGATTTTCCTGGACTGCTAGCAGGCAATAGCATCTCCTGCAAGACTCTGGCCAGCAAGGGATACTGGGGGAGGGTCACCTCTGACCCCCACCCCACTTCCAGACCCCCAGGCCCCAGACTCCACCTTCTAGGTAGTTAGCCAGGAACTCCCTGAGGCTTTTTTTTTTCTTTTCTCTTGAACTCCCTGCATTCCCTTGTTAACACCTGGCCCTCCTTCTCCCCCCAGAGTTTCCTGGACTGCCAGCAGGCAATAGCGTATCCTGCATGCCTCTGGCCAGCAAGGGATACAGAGAGAGGGTCACCTCTGACCCCCACCCCACTTCCAGACCCCCAGGCCCCAGACTCCACCTTCTAGGTAGGTGGCCAGGATCTTCTTGAGGCGTTTTTTTTTTTTCTTTTCTCTTGAACTCCCTGCATTCCCTTGTTAACACGTAGCCCTCCTTCTCCCCCCAGACTTTCCTGGACTGCCAGCAGGCAATAGCGTCTCCTGCAAGCCTCTTGTCAGCAGGGGATACTGAGGGAGGGTCACCTCTGACCCCCACCCCACTTCCAGACCCCCAGGCCCCAGACTCCACCTTCTAGGTAGGTAGCCAGGATCTCCTTGAGGCGTTTTTTTTTTCTTTTCTCTAGAACTCCCTGCATTTCCTTGTTAACACGTAGCCCTACTTCTCCCCCCTGACTTTCCTGGACTGCCAGCAGGCAATAGGGTCTCCTGCAAGCCTCTGGCCAGCAGGGGATACTGAGGGAGGGTCACCTCTGACCCCCACCCCACTTCCAGACCCCCAGGCCCCAGACTCCACCTTCTAGGTAGGTAGCCAGGATCTCCTTGAGACTTTTTTTTTTTCTTTTCTCTTGAACTCTCTGCATACCCTTGTTAACACCTATCCCTACTTCTCCCCCAAGACATTCCTGGACTGCCAACAGGCAATAGCATCTCCTGCAAGCCTCTGGCCAGCAAGGGATACTGAGGGAGGGTCACCTCTGACCCCCACCCCACTTCCAGAACGCGAGGCACCAGACTCCACCTTCTAGGTAGGTAGCCAGGATCTCCTTGAGGCGTTTTTTTCTTTTCTCTTGAACTCCCTGCATTCCCTTGTTAACACCTAGCCCTTCTTCTCCCCCCAGACTTTCCTGGACTGCCAGCAGGCAATAGCGTCTCCTGCAAGCCTCTGGCCAGCAAGGGATACTGAGGGAGGGTCACCTCTGACCCCCACCCCACTTCCAGACCCCCAGGCCCCAGACTCAACCTTCTAGGTAGGTAGCAAGGAACTCCTTGAGGCGTTTTTTTTTCTTTTCTCTTGAACTCCCTGCATTCTCTTGTTAACACCTAGCCCTCCTTCTCCCCCCAGACTTTCCTGGACTGCCACCAGGCAATAGCGTCTCCTGCAAGCCTCTGGCCAGCAAGGGATACTGAGGGAGGGTCGCCTCTAACCCCCACCCCACTTGCAGACCCCCAGGCCCCAGACTCCACCTTCTAGGTAGGTATCCAGGATCTCCTTGAGGCGTTTTTTTTTTTTCTTTTCTCTTGAAATACCTGCATTCCCTTGTTAACACCTAGCCCTCCTCCCCCCAGACTTTCCTGGACTGCCAGCAGGGAATAGCGTCTCCTGCAAGCCTCTGGCCAGCAAGGGATACTGAGAGAGGTCACCTCTGACCCCCACCCCACTTCAAGACCCCCAGGCCCCAGACTCCACCTTCTAGATAGGTAGCCAGGATCTCCTTGAGGCGTTTTTTTTTTTTCTTTTCTCTTGAACTCCCTGCATTCCCTTGTTAACACCTAGCCTTCCTTCTCCCCCCAGACTTTCCTGGACTGCCAGCAGGCAATACTGTCTCCTGCAAGCCTCTGGCCAGCAAGGGATACTGAGGGAGGGTCACCTCTGACCCCGACCCCACTTCCAGAACCCCAGGCCCCAGACTCCACCTTCTAGGTAGGTAGCCAGGATCTCCTTGAGGCGTTTCTTTTGCTTTTCTCTTGAACTCCCTGCATTCCCTTGTTAACACCTAGCCCTCCTTCTCCCCCAGACTTTCCTGGACTACCAGCAGGCAATGGCGTCTCCTGCAAGCCTCTGGCCAGCAAGGGATACTGAGGGAGGGTGACCTCTGACCTCCACCCCACTTCCAGACCCCCAGGCCCCAGACTCCACCTTCTAGGTAGGTAGCCAGGATCTCCTTCAGGCGTTTTTTATTTACTTTTCTCTTGAACTCCCTGCATTCCCTTGTTAACACCTAGCCCTCCTTCTCCCCCCAGACTTTCCTGGACTACCAGCAGGCAATGGCGTCTCCTGCAAGCCTCTGGCCAGCAAGGGATACTGAGGGAGGGTCACCTCTGACCCCCACCCCACTTCCAGACACCCACGCCCCAGACTCCACCTTCTGGGTAGGTAACCAGGATCTCCTTGAGGCGTTTTTTTTTCTTTTCTCTTGAACTCCCTGCATTCCCTTGTTAACACCTAGCCCTCCTTCTCCCCCCTGACTTTCCTGGACTGCCAGCAGGCAATAGCGTATCCTGCAAGCCTCTGGCCAGCAAGGGATACTGAGGGAGGGTCACCTCTGACCCCCACCCCACTTCCAGACCCCCAGGCGCCAGAGTCCACCTTCTAGGTAGGTAGCCAGGATCTCCTTGAGGCGTTTTTTTTTCTTTTCTTTTGAACTCCCTGCATTCCCTTGTTAACACCTAGCCTTCCTTCTCCCCTCAGAATTTCCTGGACTGCCAGCAGGCAATAGCGTCTCCTGCAAGCCTCTGGCCAGCAAGGGATACTGAGGGAGGGTCACCTCTGACCCCCACCCCACTTCCAGAACCCCAGGCACCAGACTCCACCTTCTAGGTAGGTAGCCAGGATCTCCTTGAGGCGTTTTTTTTGCTTTTCTCTTGAACTCCCTGCATTCCCTTGTTAACACCTAGCCCTCCTTCTCCCCCCCAGATTTTCCTGGACTGCCAGCTGGCAATAGCATCTCCTACAAGCCTCTGGCCAGCAAGGGATACTGGGGAGGGTCACCTCTGTCCCCCACCCCACTTCCAGACCCCCAGGCCCCAGACTCCACCTTCTAGGTAGGTAGCCAGGAACTCCCTGAGGCGTTTTTTTTTCTTTTCTCTTGAACTCCATGCATTCCCTTGTTAACACCTAGCCCTCCTTCTCCCCCCAGACTTTCCTGGACTGCCAGCAGGCAATAGCGTCTCCTGCAAGCCTCTGGCCAGCAAGGGATACAGAGAGAGGGTCACCTCTGACCCCCACCCCACTTCCAGACCCCCAGGCCCCAGACTCCACATTCTAGGTAGGTAGCCAGGATCTCCTTGAGGCGTTTTTTATTTTCTTTTCTCTTGAACTCCCTGCATTCCCTTGTTAACACCTAGCCCTCCTTCTTTCCCCAGACTTTCCAGGACTA
Source organism: Tupaia tana (assembly GCA_026018925.1). Lineage (NCBI taxonomy): Eukaryota > Metazoa > Chordata > Mammalia > Scandentia > Tupaiidae > Tupaia > Tupaia tana. Next base: position 124,175,488 of record JAKSZU010000003.1, read on the forward strand.
CCAGCAGGCAATGGCGTCTCCTGCAAGCCTCTGGCCAGCAAGGGATACTGTGGGAGGGTCACCTCTGACCCCCACCCCACTTCCAGACACCCACGCCCCAGACTCCACCTTCTAGGTAGGTAGCCAGGATCTCCTTGAGGCGTTTTTTTTTCTTTTCTCTTGAACTCCCTGCATTCCCTTGTTAACACCTAGCCCTCCTTCTCCACCCAGACTTTCCTGGACTGCCAGCAGGCAATAGCGTATCCTGCAAGCCTCTGGCCAGCAAGGGATACTGAGGGAGGGTCACCTCTGACCTCCACCCCACTTCCAGACCCCCAGGCGCCAGACTCCACCTTCTAGGTAGGTAGCCAGGATCTCCTTGAGGCGTTTTTTATTTTCTTTTCTCTTGAACTCCCTGCATTCCCTTGATAACACCTAGCCCTCCGTCTCCCCCCAGACTTTCCTGGACTACCAGCAGGCAATGGCGTCTCCTGCAAGCCTCTGGCCAGCAAGGGATACTGAGGGAGGGTCACCTCTGACCCCACCCCACTTCCAGACCCCCAGGCCCCAGACTCCAACTTCTAGGTAGGTAGCCAGGATCTCCCTGAGGCGTTTTTTTTTTTTTTCTTTTCTCTTGATCTCCCTGCATTCCCTTGTTAACACCTAGCCCTCCTTCTCCCCCCAGACTTTCCTGGACTGCCAGCAGGCAATAGCGTCTCCTGCAAGCCTCTTGTCAGCAGGGGATACTGAGGGAAGGTCACCACTGACCCCCACCCCACTTCCAGACCCCCAGGCCCCAGACTCCACCTTCTAGGTAGGTAGCCAGGAACTCCTTGAGGCGTTTTTTTTTTCTTTTCTCTTGAACTCCCTGCATTCCCTGGTTAACACCTAGCCCTCCTTCTCCCCCCAGACTTTCCTGGACTGCCAGCAGGCAATAGCGTCTCCTGCAAGCCTCTGGCCAGCAAGGGATACTGAGGTAGGTCACCTCTGACCCCAACCCCACTTCGAGACCCCCAGGCCCCAGACTCCACGTTCTAGATAGGTAGCCAGGATCTCCTTGAGGCGTTTTTTTTTTTCTTTTCTTTTGAACTCCCTGCATTCCCTTGTTAACACCTAGCCTTCCTTCTCCCCCCAGAATTTCCTGGACTGCCAGCAGGCAATAGCGTCTCCTGCAAGCCTCTGGCCAGCAAGGGATACTGAGGGAGGGTCACCTCTGACCCCCACCCCACTTCCAGAACCCCAGGCACCAGACTCCACCTTCTAGGTAGGTAGCCTGGATTTCCTTGAGGCGTTTTTTTTGCTTTTCTCTTGAACTCCCTGCATTCCCCTGTTAACACCTAGCCCTCCTTCTCCCCCCCAGATTTTCCTGGACTGCTAGCAGGCAATAGCATCTCCTGCAAGACTCTGGCCAGCAAGGGATACTGGGGGAGGGTCACCTCTGACCCCCACCCCACTTCCAGACCCCCAGGCCCCAGACTCCACCTTCTAGGTAGTTAGCCAGGAACTCCCTGAGGCTTTTTTTTTCTTTTCTCTTGAACTCCCTGCATTCCCTTGTTAACACCTGGCCCTCCTTCTCCCCCCAGAGTTTCCTGGACTGCCAGCAGGCAATAGCGTCTCCTGCAAGCCTCTTGTCAGCAGGGGATACTGAGGGAGGGTCACCTCTGACCCCCACCCCACTTCCAGACCCCCAGGCCCCAGACTCCACCTTCTAGGTAGGTAGCCAGGATCTCCTTGAGGCGTTTTTTTTTTCTTTTCTCTAGAACTCCCTGCATTTCCTTGTTAACACGTAGCCCTACTTCTCCCCCCAGACTTTCCTGGACTGCCAGCAGGCAATAGGGTCTCCTGCAAGCCTCTGGCCAGCAGGGGATACTGAGGGAGGGTCACCTCTGACCCCCACCCCACTTCCAGACCCCCAGGCCCCAGACTCCACCTTCTAGGTAGGTAGCCAGGATCTCCTTGAGACTTTTTTTTTTCTTTTCTCTTGAACTCTCTGCATACCCTTGTTAACACCTATCCCTACTTCTCCCCCAAGACATTCCTGGACTGCCAACAGGCAATAGCATCTCCTGCAAGCCTCTGGCCAGCAAGGGATACTGAGGGAGGGTCACCTCTGACCCCCACCCCACTTCCAGAACCCGAGGCACCAGACTCCACCTTCTAGGTAGGTAGCCAGGATCTCCTTGAGGCGTTTTTTTCTTTTCTCTTGAACTCCCTGCATTCCCTTGTTAACACCTAGCCCTTCTTCTCCCCCCAGACTTTCCTGGACTGCCAGCAGGCAATAGCGTCTCCTGCAAGCCTCTGGCCAGCAAGGGATACTGAGGGAGGGTCACCTCTGACCCCCACCCCACTTCCAGACCCCCAGGCCCCAGACTCCACCTTCTAGGTAGGTAGCCAGGATCTCCTTGAGGCGTTTTTTTTTTCTTTTCTATTGAACTCCCTGCATTCCCTTGTTAACACCTAGCCCTCCTTCTCCCCCAGACTTTCCTGGACTGCCAGCAGGCAATAGCGTCTCCTGCAAGCCACTGGCAAGCAAGGGATAATGAGGGAGCTTCACCTCTGACCCCCACCCCACTTCCAGACCACCAGGCCCCAGACTTCTCCTTCTAGGTAGGTAGCCAGGATCTCCATGAGGCGTTTTTTTTTTCTTTTCTCTTGAAGTCCCTGCATTCCCTTGTTAACACCTAGCCCTCCTTCTCCCCGCAGACTTTCCTGGACTGCCAGCAGGCAATAGCGTCTCCTACAAGCCTCTTCCCAGCTAGGGATACTGAGGGAGGGACACCTCTGACCCCCACCCCACTTCCAGACCCCCAGGCCCCAGACTCCACCTTCTAGGTAGGTAGCCAGGATCTCCTTGAGGCGTTTTTTTTTTTCTTTTCTCTTGAACTCCCTGCATTCCCTTGTTAACACCTAGCCCTCCTTCTCCCCCCAGACTTTCCTGGACTGCCAGCAGGCAATAGCGTATCCTGCAAGCCTCTGGCCAGCAAGGGATACTGAGGGAGGGTCACCTCTGACCTCCACCCCACTTCCAGACCCCCAGGCCCCAGACTCCACCTTCTAGGTAGGTAGCCAGGATCTCCTTGAGGCGTTTTTTATTTTCTTTTCTCTTGAACTCCCTGCATTCCCTTGTTAACACCTAGCCCTCCTTCTCCCCCCAGACTTTCCTGGACTGCCAGCAGGCAATAGCGTATCCTGCAAGCCTCTGGCCAGCAAGGGATACTGAGGGAGGGTCACCTCTGACCTCCACCCCACTTCCAGACCCCCAGGCCCCAGACTCCACCTTCTAGGTAGGTAGCCAGGATCTCCTTGAGGCGTTTTTTATTTTCTTTTCTCTTGAACTCCCTGCATTCCCTTGTTAACACCTAGCCCTCCTTCTCCCCCCAGACTTTCCTGGACTACCAGCAGGCAATGGCGTCTCCTGCAAGCCTCTGGCCAGCATGGCATACTGAGGGAGGTTCACCTCTGACCCCCACCCCACTTCCTGACACCCACGCCCCAGACTCCACCTTCTAGGTAGGTAGCCAGGATCTCCTTGAGGCGTTTTTTTTTCTTTTCTCTTGAACTCCCTGCATTCCCTTGTTAACACCTAGCCCTACCTCTCGCCCCAGATTTTCCTGGACTGCCAGCAGGCAATGGCGTCTCCTGCAAGCCTCTGGCCAGCAAGGGATACTGAGGGAGGGTCACCTCTGACCCCCACCCCACTTCCAGACCTCCAGGCCCCAGACTCCACCTTCTAGGTAGGTAGCCAGGATCTACTTGAGACGTTTTTTTTTTTTTTCTTTTCTCTTGAACTCCCTGCATTCCCTTGTTAACACCTAGCCCTCCTTCTCCCCCCAGACTTTCCAGGACTGCCAGCAGGCAATAGCGTCTCCATCAAGCCTCTTGTCAGCAGGGGATACTGAGGGAGGGTCACCTCTGACCCCCACCCCACTTCCAGACCCTCAGGCCCCGGACTCCACCTTCTAGGTAGGTAGCCAAGATCTCCTTGATGCGTTTTTTTTTCTTTTCTCTTGAACTCCCTGTATTCCCTTGTTAACACCTAGCCCTCCTTCTCCCCCCAGACTTTCCTGGACTGCCAGCAGGCAATAGCGTATCCTGCAAGCCTCTGGCCAGCAACGGATACTGAGGGAGGGTCACCACTGACCCCCACCCCACTTCCAGACCCCCAGACCCCAGACTCAACCTTCTAGGTAGGTAGCCAGGATCTCCTTGAGGCGTTTTTTATTTTCTTTTCTCTTGAACTCCCTGCATTCCCTTGTTAACACCTAGCCCTCCTTCTCCCCCCAGAATTTCCTGGACTACCAGCAGGCAATGGCGTCTACAGCAAGCCTCTGGCCAGCAAGGGATCCTGAGGGAGGGTCACCTCTGACCCCCACCCCACTTCCAGACTCCCAGGCCCCAGACTCCTCCTTCTAGGTAGGTAGCCAGGATCTCCTTGAGGCGTTTTTTTTTTCTTTTCTCTTGAACTCCCTGCATTCCCTTTTTAACACCTAGCCCTCCTTCTCCCCCCAGACTTTCTTGGACTGCCAGCAGGCAATAGCGTATCCTGCAAGCCTCTGGCCAGCAAGGGATACTGAGGGAGGGTCACCTCTGACCTCCACCCCACTTCCAGACCCCCAGGCGCCAGACTCCACCTTCTAGGTAGGTAGCCAGGATATCCTTGAGGCGTTTTTTATTTTCTTTTCTCTTGAACTACCTGCATTCCCTTGTTAACACCTAGCCCTCCTTCTCCCCCCAGATTTTCCTGGACTACCAGCAGGCAATGGCGTCTCCTGCAAGCCTCTGGCCAGCAAGGGATACTGAGGGAGGGTCATCTCTGACCCCCACCCCACTTCCAGACCCCCAGGCCCCAGACTCCACCTTCTAGGTAGGTAGGCAGGATCTCCTTGAGGCGTTTTTTTTTTTTTCTTTTCTCTTGAACACCCTGCATTCCCTTGTTAACACCTAGGCCTCCTTCTCCCCCCAGAGTTTCCTGGGCTGCCAGCAGGCAATAGCGTCTCCTGCAAGCCTCTGGCCAGCAAGGGATACTGAGGGAGGGTCACCTCTGACCCCCACCCCACTTCCAGAACCCCAGGCACCAGACTCCACCTTCTAGGTAGGTAGCCTGGATTTCCTTGAGGCGTTTTTTTTGCTTTTCTCTTGAACTCCCTGCATTCCCCTGTTAACACCTAGCCCTCCTTCTCCCCCCCAGATTTTCCTGGACTGCTAGCAGGCAATAGCATCTCCTGCAAGACTCTGGCCAGCAAGGGATACTGGGGGAGGGTCACCTCTGACCCCCACCCCACTTCCAGACCCCCAGGCCCCAGACTCCACCTTCTAGGTAGTTAGCCAGGAACTCCCTGAGGCTTTTTTTTTCTTTTCTCTTGAACTCCCTGCATTCCCTTGTTAACACCTGGCCCTCCTTCTCCCCCCAGAGTTTCCTGGACTGCCAGCAGGCAATAGCGTATCCTGCATGCCTCTGGCCAGCAAGGGATACAGAGAGAGGGTCACCTCTGACCCCCACCCCACTTCCAGACCCCCAGGCCCCAGACTCCACCTTCTAGATAGGTGGCCAGGATCTTCTTGAGGCGTTTTTTTTTTTTCTTTTCTCTTGAACTCCCTGCATTCCCTTGTTAACACGTAGCCCTCCTTCTCCCCCCACACTTTCCAGGACTGCCAGCAGGCAATAGCGTCTCCTGCAAGCCTCTTGTCAGCAGGGGATACTGAGGGAGGGTCACCTCTGACCCCCACCCCACTTCCAGACCCCCAGGCCCCAGACTCCACCTTCTAGGTAGGTAGCCAGGATCTCCTTGAGGCGTTTTTTTTTTCTTTTCTCTAGAACTCCCTGCATTTCCTTGTTAACACGTAGCCCTACTTCTCCCCCCAGACTTTCCTGGACTGCCAGCAGGCAATAGGGTCTCCTGCAAGCCTCTGGCCAGCAGGGGATACTGAGGGAGGGTCACCTCTGACCCCCACCCCACTTCCAGACCCCCAGGCCCCAGACTCCACCTTCTAGGTAGGTAGCCAGGATCTCCTTGAGACTTTTTTTTTTTCTTTTCTCTTGAACTCTCTGCATACCCTTGTTAACACCTATCCCTACTTCTCCCCCAAGACATTCCTGGACTGCCAACAGGCAATAGCATCCCCTGCAAGCCTCTGGCCAGCAAGGGATACTGAGGGAGGGTCACCTCTGACCCCCACCCCACTTCCAGAACCCGAGGCACCAGACTCCACCTTCTAGGTAGGTAGCCAGGATCTCCTTGAGGCGTTTTTTTCTTTTCTCTTGAACTCCCTGCATTCCCTTGTTAACACCTAGCCCTTCTTCTCCCCCCAGACTTTCCTGGACTGCCAGCAGGCAATAGCGTCTCCTGCAAGCCTCTGGCCAGCAAGGGATACTGAGGGAGGGTCACCTCTGACCCCCACCCCACTTCCAGACCCCCAGGCCCCAGACTCAACCTTCTAGGTAGGTAGCAAGGAACTCCTTGAGGCGTTTTTTTTTCTTTTCTCTTGAACTCCCTGCATTCTCTTGTTAACACCTAGCCCTCCTTCTCCCCCCAGACTTTCCTGGACTGCCAGCAGGCAATAGCGTATCCTGCAAGCCTCTGGCCAGCAAGGGATACTGAGGGAGGGTCACCACTGACCCCCACCCCACTTCCAGACCCCCAGGCCCCAGACTCCACCTTCTAGGTAGGTAGCCAGGATCTCCTTGAGGCGTTTTTTATTTTCTTTTCTCTTGAACTCCCTGCATTCCCTTGTTAACACCTAGCCCTCCTTCTCCCCCCAGAATTTCCTGGACTACCAGCAGACAATGGCGTCTACAGCAAGCCTCTGGCCAGCAAGGGATCCTGAGGGAGGGTCACCTCTGACCCCCACCCCACTTCCAGACTCCCACGCCCCAGACTCCTCCTTCTAGGTAGGTAGCCAGGATCTCCTTGAGGCGTTTTTTTTTTTCTTTTCTCTTGAACTCCCTGCATTCCCTTGTTAACACCTAGCCTTCCTTCTCCCCCCAGACTTTCTTGGACTGCCAGCAGGCAATAGCGTATCCTGCAAGCCTCTGGCCAGCAAGGGATACTGAGGGAGGGTCACCTCTGACCTCCACCCCACTTCCAGACCCCCAGGCGCCAGACTCCACCTTCTAGGTAGGTAGCCAGGATATCCTTGAGGCGTTTTTTATTTTCTTTTCTCTTGAACTACCTGCATTCCCTTGTTAACACCTAGCCCTCCTTCTCCCCCCAGATTTTCCTGGACTACCAGCAGGCAATGGCGTCTCCTGCAAGCCTCTGGCCAGCAAGGGATACTGAGGGAGGGTCACCTCTGACCCCCACCCCACTTCCAGACCCCCAGGCCCCAGACTCCACCTTCTAGGTAGGTAGGCAGGATCTCCTTGAGGCGTTTTTTTTTTTTTTCTTTTCTCTTGAACACCCTGCATTCCCTTGTTAACACCTAGGCCTCCTTCTCCCCCCAGAGTTTCCTGGGCTGCCAGCAGGCAATAGCGTGTCCTGCAAGCCTCTTGTCAGCAGGGGATACTGAGGGAGGGTCACCTCTGACCCCCACCCCACTTCCAGACCCCCAGGCCCCAGTCTCCACCTTCTAGGTAGGTAGCCAGGATCTCCTTGAGGCGTTTTTTTTTTCTTTTCTCTTGAACTCCCTGCATTCCCTTGTTAACACCTAGCCCTCCTTCTCCCCCCAGACTTTCCTGGACTGCCAGCAGGCAATAGCGTCTCCTGCAAGCCTCTGGCCAGCAAGGGATACTGAGGGAGGGTCACCTCTGACCCCCACCCCACTTCCAGACCCCAAGGCCCCAGACTCCACCTTCTAGGTAGGTAGCCAGGATCTCCTTGATGCGTTTTTTTTTTTTTTTTTCTTTTCTCTTGAACTCCCTGCATTCCCTTGTTAACACGTAGCCTTCCTTCTCCCCCCAGACTTTCCTGGACTGCCAGCACGCAATAGCGTCTCCTGCAAGCCTCTTGTCTGCAGGGGATACTGAGGGAGGGTCACCTCTGACCCCCACCCCACTTCCAGACCCCCAGGCCCCAGACTCCACCTTCTAGTTAGGTAGCCAGGATCTCCTTGTGGCGTTTTTTTTTCTTTTCTCTTGAACTCCCTGCATTTCCTTGTTAACACCTAGCCTTCCTTCTCCCCCAAGACTATCCTAGACGGCCAGCAGGCAATAGAGTCTCCTGCAAGCCTCTTGCCAGCAAGGGATACTGAGGGAGGGTCACCTCTGACCCCCACCCCACTTCCAGACCCTCAGGCCCCAGACTCCACCTTCTAGGTAGGTAGCCAGGAACTCCCTGAGGCGTTTTTTTTTTCTTTTCTCTTGAACTTGCATTCCCTTGTTAACACCTAGCCCTCCTTCTCCCCCCAGACTTTCCTGGACTGCGAGCAGGCAATAGCGTATCCTGCAAGCCTCTGGCCAGCAAGGGATACTGCGGGAGGGTCACCTCTGACCCCCACCCCACTTCCAGACCCCCAGGCCACAGAATCCACCTTCTAGGTAGGTAGCCAGGATCTCATTGAGGCGTTTTTTATTTTCTTTTTTCTTGAACTCCCTGCATTCCCTTGTTAACACCTAGCCCTCCTTCTCCCCCCAGACTTTCGTGGACTACCAGCAGGCAATGGCGTCTCCTGCAAGCCTCTGGCCAGCAAGGGATACTGAGGGAGGGTCACCTCTTACACCCACCCCACTTCCAGACACCCACGCCCCAGACTCCACCTTCTAGGAAGGTAGCCAGGATCTCCTTGAGGCGTTATTTTTTCTTTTCTCTTGAACTCCCTGCATTCCCTTGTTAACACCTAGCCCTCCTTCTCCCCCCAGACTTTCCTGGACTGCCAGCAGGCAATAGCGTCTCCTGCAAGCCTCTGGCCAGCAAGGGATACTGAGGGAGGGTCACCTCTGACCCCCACCCCACTTCCAGACCCCCAGGCCCCAGACTCCACCTTCTAGGTAGGTAGCCAGAATCTCCTTGAGGCGTTCTTTTTTTTTCTTTTCTCTTGAACTCCTTGCATTCCCTTGTTAACACCTAGCCCTCCTTCTCCCCCCAGACTTTCCTGGACTGCCAGCAGGCAATAGCGTCTCCTGCAAGCCTCTGGCCAGCAATGGTTACTGAGGGAGGGTCACCTCTGACCCCCACCCCACTTCCAGACCCCTAGGCCCCAGACTCCACCTTATAGGTAGGTAGCCAGAATCTCCTTGAGGTGTTTTTTTTTCTTTTCTCTTGAACTCCCTGCATTCCCTTGTTAACACCTAGCCCTCTGTCTCCCCCCAGACTTTCCTGGACTGCCAGCAGGCAATAGCATCTCCTGCAAGCCTCTGGCCAGCAAGGGATACTGAGGGAGGGTCACCTCTGACCCCCACCCCACTTCCAGACCCCCAGGCCCCAGACTCCACCTTCTAGGTAGGTAGCCAGGATCTCCTTGAGGCGTTTTTTTTTTTCTTTTCTCTTGAACTCCCTGCATTCCCCTGTTAACACCTAGCCTTCCTTCTCCCCCCAGACTTTCCTGGACTGCCAGCAGGCAATAGCGTCTCCTGCAAGCCTCTGGCCAGCAAGGGATATTGAGGGAGGGTCACCTCTGACCCCCACCCCACTTCCAGACCCCCAGGCCCCAGACTCCACCTTCTAGGTAGGTAGCCAGGATCTCCTTGAGGCGTTTTTTTTTTCTATTCTCTTGAACTCCCTGCATTCCCTTGTTAACACCTAGCCCTCCTTCTCCCCCCAGACTTTCCTGGACTGCCAGCAGGCAATAGTGTCTCCTGAAAGCCTCTTGTCAGCAGGGGATACTGTGGGAGGGTGACCTCTGACCCCCACCCCACTTCCAGACCCCTAGGCCCCAGAGTCCCCCTTCTAGGTAGGTAGCCAGGATCTCCTTCAGGCGTTTTTTTTTTCTTTTCTCTTGAACTCCCTGCATTCCCTTGTTAACACCTAGCCCTCCTTCTCCCCCCAGACTTTCCTGGACTGCCAGCAGGCAATAGCGTCTCCTGCAAGCCTCTGGCCAGCAAGGGATACTGAGCGAGGTCACCTCTGACCCCCACCCCACTTCCAGACCCCCAGGCCCCAGACTCCACCTTCTAGATAGGTAGCCAGGATCTCCTTGAGGCGTTTTTTTTCTTTTCTTTTGAACTCCCTGCATTCCCTTGTTAACACCTAGCTTCCTTCTCCCCCCAGAATTTCCTGGACTGCCAGCAGGCAATAGCGTCTCCTGCAAGCCTCTGGCCAGCAAGGGATACTGAGGGAGGGTCACCTCTGACCCCCACCCCCACTTCCAGAACCCCAGGCACCAGACTCCACCTTCTAGGTAGTTAGCCAGGAACTCCCTGAGGCGTTTTTTTTTTTCTTTTCTCTTGAACTCCCTGCATTCCCTTGTTAACACCTGGCCCTCCTTCTCCCCCCAGACTTTCCTGGACTGCCACCAGGCAATAGCGTATCCTGCATGCCTCTGGCCAGCAAGGAATACTGAGAGAGGGTCACCTCTGACCCCCACCCCACTTCCAGACACCCACGCCCCAGACTCCACCTTCTAGATAGGTAGCCAGGATCTCCTTGAGGCGTTTTTTTTTCTTTTCTCTTGAGCTCCCTGCATTCCCTTGTTAACACCTAGCCCTCCTTCTCCCCCGAGACTATCCTGGACTGCCGGCACGCAATAGCGCCTCCTGCAAGCCTCTGGCCAGCAGGGGATACTGAGCGAGGGTCACCCCTGACCCCCACCCTACTTCCAGACCCCCAGGCCCCAGACTCCTCCTTCTAGGTAGGTAGCCAGGATATCCTTGAGGCGTTTTTTTTTTCTTTTCTCTTGAACTTGCATTCCCTTGTTAACACCTAGCCCTCCTTCTCCCCCCAGACTTTCCTGGACTGCCAGCAGGCAATAGTGTCTCCTGCAAGCCTCTGGCCAGCAAGGGATACTGAGGGAGGGTCACCTCTGACACCCACCCCACTTCCAGACCCCCAGGCCCCAGACTACACCTTCTAGGTAGGTAGCCAGGATCTCCTTGAGGCGTTTTTTTTTTTTTTTTTTCTCTTGAACTCCCTGCATTCCCTTGTTAACACCTAGCCCTCCTTCTCCCCCCAGACTTTCCTGGACTGCCAGCAGGCAATAGCGTATCCTGCAATACTCTGGCCAGCAAGGGATACTGAGAGAGGGTCACCTCTGACCCCCACCCCACTTCCAGACACCCAGGCCCCAGACTCCACCTTCTAGGTAGTTAGCCAGGATCTCCTTGAGCCGTTTTTTTTTCTTTTCTCTTGAACTCCCTGCATTCCCTTGTTAACACCTAGCCCTCCTTCTCCCCCCAGATTTTCCTGGACTGCCAGCCGGCAATAGCGTCTCCTGCAAGCCTCTGGCCAGCAAGGGATACTGAGGGAGGGTCACCTCTTACCCCCACTCCACTTCCAGACCCCCAGGCCCCAGACTCCACCTTCTAGGTAGGTAGCCAGGATCTCCTTGAGGCGTTTTTTTTTCTTTTCTCTTGAGCTCCGTGCATTCCCTTGTTAACACCTTGCCCTCCTTCTCCCCCCAGACTTTCCAGGACTGCCAGCAGGCAATAGCGTCTCCTGCAAGCCTCTGGCCAGCAGGGGATACTGAGCGAGGGCCACCTCTGACCCCCACCCCACTTCCAGACCCTCATGCCCCAGACTCCACCTTCTAGGTAGGTAGCCAGGATCTCCTTGAGGCGTTTTTTTTTTCTTTTCTCTTGAACTCCCTTCATTCCCTTGTTAACACCTAGCCGTCCTTCTCCCCCCAGACTTTCCTGGACTGCCAGCAGGCAATAGCGTCTCTGCAAGCCTCTGGCCAGCAATGGATACTGAGGGAGGGTCACCTCTGACCCCCCACCCCCACTTCCAGACCCACAGGCCCCAGACTCCACCTTCTAGGTAGGTAGCCAGAATCTCCTTGAGGCGTTTTTTTTTTTCTTTTCTCTTGAACTCCCTGCATTCCCTTGTTAAAACCTAGCCTTCCTTCTCCCCCCAGACTTTCCTGGACTGCCAGCAGGCAATGGTGTCTCCTGCAAGACTCTGACCAGCAGGGGATACTGAGCGAGGGTCACCTCTGACCCCCCACCCCACTTCCAGACCCCCAGGCCCCAGACTCCTCCTTCTAGGTAGGTATCCATGATCTCCTTGAGGCGTTTTTTTTTTTCTTTTCTCTTGAACTCCCTGCATTCCCTTGTGAACACCTAGCCCTCCTTCTCCCCCCAGACTTTCCTGGACTGCTAGCAGGCAATAGCGTCTCCTGCAAGCCTCTGGCCAGCAAGGGATACTGAGGGAGGGTCACCTCTGACCCCCACGCCACTTCCAGACCCAGAGGCCCCAGACTCCACCTTCTAGGTATGTAGCCAGGATCTCCTTGAGGCGTTTTTTTCTTTTCTCTTCAACTCCCTGCATTCCCTTGTTAACACCTAGCCCTCCTTCTCCCCCCTGACTTTCCTGGACTGCCAGCAGGCAATAGCATCTCCTGCAAGCCTCTGGCCAGCAAGGGATACTGAGGGAGGGGTCACCTCTGACCCCCATCCCACTTCCAGACCCCCAGGTCCCAGACTCCACCTTCTAGGTAGGTAGTCAGGATTTCCTTGTGGCGTTTTTTTTTTCTTTACTCTTGAACTCCCTGCATTCCCTTGTTAACACCTAGCCCTCCTTCTCCCTCCAGACTTTCCTGGACTACCAGCAGGCAATAGTGTCTCCTACAAGCCTCTGGCCAGCAAGGGATACTGAGGGGAGGGTCACCTCTGACCCCCACCCCACTTCCAGACACACAGGCCCCTGACTCCCCCTTCTAGGTAGTTAGCCAGGATCTCCTTGATTCGTTTTTTTTTTCTTTTCTCTTGAACTCCCTGCATTCCCTTGTTAACACCTAGCCCTCCTTCTCTGCCCAGACTTTCCTGGACTGCCAGCAGGCAATAGCGTCTCCTGCAAGCCTCTGGCCAGCAAGGGATACTGAGGGACGGTCACCTCTTACCCCCACCCCACTTCCAGACCCCCAGGCCCCAGACTCCACCTTCTAGGTAGGTAGCCAGGATCTCCTTGAGGCGTTTTTTTTTCCTTTTCTCTTGAGCTCCCTGCATTCCCTTGTTAACACCTAGCCCTCCTTCTCCCCCCAGACTTTCCTGGACTGCCAGCACGCAATAGCGCCTCCTGCAAGCCTCTGGCCAACAGGGGATACTGAGCGAGGGTCACATCTGACCCCCACCCCACTTCCAGACCCCCAGGCCCCAGACTCCTCCTTCTAGGTAGGTAGCCAGGATCTCCTTGAGGCGTTTTTTTTTTCTTTTCTCTTGAACTCCCTGCATTCCCTTGTTAACACCTAGCCCTCCTTCTCCCCCCAGACTTTCCTGGACTGCCAGCAGGCAATAGCATATCCTGCAATACTCTGGCCAGCAAGGGATACGGAGAGAGGGTCACCTCTGACCCCCACCCCGCTTCCAGACACCCAGGCCCCAGACTCCACCTTCTAGGTAGTTAGCCAGGATCTCCTTGAGCCGTTTTTTTTTCTTTTCTCTTGAACTCCCTGCATTCCCTTGTTAACACCTAGCCCTCCTTCTCCCCCCAGACTTTCCTGGACTGCCAGCAGGCAATAGCGTCTCCTGCAAGCCTCTGGCCAGCAAGGGATACTGAGGGAGGGTCACCTCTTACCCCCACCCCACTTCCAGACCCCCAGGCCCCAGACTCCACCTTCTAGGTAGGTAGCCAGGATCTCCTTGAGGCGTTTTTTTTTTCTTTTCTCTTGAGCTCCCTTCATTCCCTTGTTAACACCTTGCCCTCCTTCTCCCCCCCAGACTTTCCAGGACTGCCAGCAGGCGATAGCGTCTCCTACAAGCCTCTGGCCAGCAGGGGATACTGAGCGAGGGTCACCTCTGACCCCCACCCCACTTCCAGACCCCCAGGCCCCAGACTCCACCTTCTAGGTAGTTAGCCAGGAACTCCCTGAGGCGTTTTTTTTTTCTTTTCTCTTGAACTCCCTGCATTCCCTTGTTAACACGTAGCCCTCCTTCTCCCCCCAGACTTTCCTGGACTGCCAGCAGGCAATAGCGTCTCCTGCAAGCCTCTTGTCAGCAGGGGATACTGAGGGAGGGTCACCTCTGACCCCCCACCCCACTTCCAGACCCCCAGGCCCCCAGACTCCACCTTCTAGGTAGGTAGCCAGGATCTCCTTGAGGCGTTTTTTTTTTCTTTTCTCTAGAACTCCCTGTATTCCCTTGTTAACACGTAGCCCTACTTCTCCCCCCAGACTTTCCTGGACTGCCAGCAGGCAATAGGGTCTCCTGCAAGCCTCTGGCCAGCAGGGGATACTGAGGGAGGGTCACCTCTGACCCCCACCCCACTTCCAGACCCCCAGGCCCCAGACTCCACCTTTTAGGTAGGTAGCCAGGATCTCCTTGAGGCGTTTTTTTTTTCTTTTCTCTTGAACTCTCTGCATACCCTTGTTAACACATATCCCTACTTCTCCCCCCCAGACATTCCTTGACTGCCAACAGGCAACAGCATCTCCTGCAAGCCTCTGGCCAGCAAGGGATACTGAGGGAGGGTCACCTCTGACCCCCACCCCACTTCCAGAACCCGAGGCACCAGACTCCACCTTCTAGGTAGGTAGCCAGGATCTCCTTGAGGCGTTTTTTTTCTTTTCTCTTGAACTCCCTGCATTCCCTTGTTAACACCTAGCCCTTCTTCTCCCCCCAGACTTTCCTGGACTTCCAGCAGGCAATAGCGTCTCCTGCAAGCCTCTGGCCAGCAAGGGATACTGAGGGAGGGTCACCTCTGAACCCCACCCCACTTCCAGACCCCCAGGCCCCAGACTCAACCTTCTAGGTAGGTAGCAAGGATCTCCTTGAGGCGTTTTTTTTTCTTTTCTCTTGAACTCCCTGCATTCTCTTGTTAACACCTAGCCCTCCTTCTTCCCCCAGACTTTCCTGGACTGCCAGCAGGCAATAGCGTCTCCTGCAAGCCTCTGGCCAGCAAGGGATACTGAGGGAGGGTCGCCTCTAACCCGCACCCCACTTGCAGATCCCCAGGCCCCAGACTCCACCTTCTAGGTAGGTATCCAGGATCTCCTTGAGGCGTTTTTTTTTTCTTTTCTCTTGAAATACCTGCATTCCCTTGTTAACACCTAGCCCTCCTCCCCCCAGACTTTCCTGGACTGCCAGCAGGGAATAGCGTCTCCTGCAAGCCTCTGGCCAGCAAGGGATACTGAGAGAGGTCACCTCTGACCCCCACCCCACTTCAAGACCCCCAGGCCCCAGACTCCACCTTCTAGATAGGTAGCCAGGATCTCATTGAGGCGTTTTTTTTTCTTTTCTCTTGAACTCCCTGCATTCCCTTGTTAACACCTAGCCCTCTGTCTCCCCCCAGACTTTCCTGGACTGCCAGCAGGCAATAGCGTCTCCTGCAAGCTTCTGGCCATCAAGGGATACTGAGGGAGGGTCACCTCTGACACCCACCCCACTTCCACACCCCCAGGCCCCAGACTCCACCTTCTAGGTAGGTAGCCAGGATCTCCTTGAGGCGTTTTTTTTTTTTCTTTTCTCTTGAACTCCCTTCATTTCCCTTGTTAACACCTAGCCCTCCTTCTCCCCCCAGACTTTCCTGGACTGCCAGCAGCAATAGCATCTCCTGCAAGCCTCTGGCCAGCAAGGGATACTGAGGGAGGGTCACCTCTGACCCCCACCCCACTTCCAGACCCCCAGGACCCAGACTCCACCTTATAAGTAGGTAGCCAGGATCTCCTTGAGGCGTTTTTTTTTCTTTTCTCTTAAACTCCCTGCATTCCCTTATTAACACCTAGCCCTCCTTCTCCCCCCAGACTTTCCTGGACTGCCAGCTGGCAATAGCGTCTCCTGCAAGCCCCTGGCCAGCAAGGGATACTGAGGGAGGGTCACCTCTGACCCCCACCACACTTCCAGACCCCCAGGCCCCAGACTCCACCTTCTAGGTAGCTAGCCA
>JAKSZU010000003.1:124791471-125048428 GCA_026018925.1 Tupaia tana
AAGCAGATTTATTTGGTGATAGTACATTTGTAGGCTTAGGAGCAGGCTTTAGCAATATAGCTCAAGAGCAACTTCATCTAGGAATGGGCTACATTTTTAGGGAATATGGGGGTAGAATCTGATGCTCTTTATTTGTCCAGTTGCTCAATTGTGTATGTCTGCAGATTTACATATATAGCTTAAGGGTCTATGGTCAGAACAGTCAGTCTGCCTTGCTCCCATTTATTACTTTGTCTTCTTTCTGTCCTCTGAAGTGGTAGAATGTAAAACTGGTTTTCTGTTTTTGAGGCCTCTTTGTCCTTTATCTGTCCCATTTTTGTTCCTCCTCCCTTTGCTGAGACTTTCATTTTCTAATTTTCCTGGCTCAAGACCACACACTCTCACACAGGGACCAGCAGGTGAGGTATTTCTATGGTTTCTGCAGAACACCTTTCAACCTAGTAAAACCTATACCCCAGAGCCAGCCCTGAGTCTGTGGCTGGGCTGAGTCCCCTTCCATGCACAGACCCCACAGACTATACCACTCTGCTGAGCTCAGGACCACCAGGAAAGGGAGTCCCAAGCTTCTTCTCTCTCTTATTCTTAAGCTTCCTAGCCTCCCTGTGTTCTGTCTCTTTCTCCAATATGCTTTCCAGAGTCATGTGCTCTCCTCACTGCAGAGATTCTTTGTTCTTTGTTTAAACAGTCCTGGCTCTCCTTTCCTCAGGCTTGTACCTTAATATGTATGAGGTCTGATAGGGAAGAGAGTGCAGGAGACCAGCAGAGCAAAATCAGCACTGGAAGATTTCAGACCATAATTCATACCCTTGAGCAGGAGAGACTGCTTTCATGATTTTGATGACGTGGATTTGATTTTTTTTAATTTTTAAAAGAATGATATTATTATTGTTTAATTTGCTATAGGGAGAGAGAGAGAGAGAGAGAGAGAGAGAGAGAGAGAGAGAGAGAGAGAGAGAGAAATAAAGCAAGTGCCCTGGCCCAGGACTCAAACTATGGTCAGCCATGTGGGAGTCCAGCTCTTTAACCAGCATTCCACCTACTGGCCCCTCTCAAATATTTAATATCTCTTTTCCAGAGAACCATATTAAATATATGTGAAATATAACATTGAGAACGTATAATTATTGACAATGAATAATGTGAAACAGTGTTGGCTGTAGCAAGAAATAACTCTGGGCATCTTATTTATCATGGACAGATGGTCTCTGTTGGAACAAAGTGCAATGTCAGCCCAGCCCTGCCTTCAACATCTACAGAGAAAGACAAGAGGTTCTGGAGGAGAACTTGCTCTTAGCTGGAAAAGCTCAACCCCTGACCATTAAGTTACCAGACCACATGCATAAAAAAAAAAAAAAAATAAAAAAAAAAAAGAAAGAGGTTCAGAATAATTTGCTCAACTAGGTTTTTTTTTTTTTTTTTTTTTTTTTTTTTTTTGGAGAGGTTTTCGCTATAGGGCGCGTGCGCTCGCCAGACAAACAGAGACATAGAAACAGAAAGCGAGAAATCACCCCCCAGGGGGGATGGTCACGCCGCAATCCCTTCTCCTCCAGTCTCCTCTCAGGATCTTGGGCACGCACGCACACGCACCCGGCATGAGTTTTAAGCCACCGGGTCCAGGACGCAAACCGCGGTCTACTACGTGGGAGTCCAGCAACATAGCCATTACGCTAACTGCTGGTTCCCTCAACTAGGTTTCTGTGTTAATATTATATAACATGTTAACAGATAAAACTTAGAATGTATATGTTACACGTTCATGCTTAACAAGTGAATATTGAAATATTCTAAACCTGCCAAGTCTGAGCCAAAACCCTTAAGACCTGTGTATGAATCTCACTCAATAAATTTAAAAGGAAAGGTAATTTGAAAAATAAAGAAGCTCTTATTGAACTTGTTACCTGCCCTCTGTTACCTCAACTGTCCCTCTGAATCAAGGCCATTTCTCCTGCCCACCTCCTCCTTCTGCCAATCCCTTTGTGTCTGTTCTTATTCCTCCCTTTGCTTTTCTCCTAGTTAACTTTCATTCCTTTTGTGTCTTCCAAGTCCATTGTTCTCACCCACTGCATTGTCTATATCACCTTTTCTGTTTGTCCCCAAATCTTTCCTCCCTCAGTGTCTTTGTTTCTTACCTATTGCCCCTCTTCTCTCTTCTTACCTTCTTCCTACCCTGACATTCCCTGGAATGAAATGAAGATGCTTTGTCCACGACAAGCACATATCACACCCAGGGAATATGAACATGTCCTTGTAGTACAGCTTATGGGATGGGGTTGAGACAGAACACTGGGTGTTGCAGGACACGGCCAATCACTTCCCCAGAACTAGTCTTGGGGGCTTCTCTGGGCAGTTACTGACAAAGGGTGGCCTCTTGATAAGAGGGCTCCACCTTGGACAGAGAATGATGGGCTCTCAGGAGTGGAGGCTGGGGAGTTCTAACACTGGGACTCAGGACAAGTCCCAGGGCTTCCCTTGAGTGATGAGGCCAGGGTTGCAGAAATTAATCATCAACTGATGGGTTGACTTGGCATGGGGTGGGGATGGATAATTATTAGAATTTTAAGGAGGAAACAAATACAGGCAGCATCCATGTGGACCACAGACAAAAAAAACCAAACAAACAGTGATTTTGACCAGAAACATACTGGAACCATGATTGCAGTAGTGCAGCACCTCTGGAGGATCTCAGGGCAATGTGAAAATTTCTACAGAGAGGGGACCAGCAGTTAGCATAATGGCTGACGCTGGACTCCCATGTAGACGACCGTGGTTCGAGTCCCGGACCCAGCAGCTTAAACTCATGCTGGACACGTGTGCATGCGTGCCCAAGATCCCAAGAGAAGAAGGGAGGAGAAGGGATTGCAGCATGGCCATCCCCCCTGGGGGGGGGTTGATTTCTCACTGTCTGTCTCTCTGTCTCTCTCTGCCTTTCTGGTGAGCACATGCACCCTGTAGCAAAAACCTCTCAAAAAAATTTTCTGCAGAGTGGAGGTGTGAGTTAGAAAACATGATGTTTGCTGCAACCCCTGGACCCCAGGTGCACTGGACATAGCAATGTGAGAGACCACCAAGAACGACTTGAAAATGTATTTCATTCCTGAGGAGAAGCTTTTCTGGAATTGCATCTGAGTGGGCAGATATGTAGGAGACAAAGGAGAGAACTCCTAGGGTATGGGCATGGCCATGTGAGTGTGACCTATAGAAGGACTGAGAGGCAATAAGACAATCAACTAAAGTGGGTAACATGTGCTGTTACCTTGTTGGTCTCCAGTGGCTAGGTACTTATTGCTTCTTCCCTGTGTGGACAGAACACTGAATGAATGGGGCCTTGTCAGTAGAAATATGAGTGAGAGTTTCACGTGGGAAGGGTCTAAGCTCACCTCTCCCCCTACCACCCTGGCTCATTTTCTCTCCTGAAAGTTCTAAGCTGGCTCCATCTGGATAGTTTGGCATGCAGCAGGCTTGGCTGTCTACACCTACTCAAGTTAAATGTTTTACATGATTCAAGGGAAAAACCTACAGCTGTGAGGGGCTGATGCTGAGTGCTGAGGTTGTTTTTATAAGAGAAAATGGTACCTATAAAGCCCTTTTACAGCCAGTGCCTGGAGGTGTGACTTGGCATGGTGGGGATCTTTGGATCAATGTAGTTTGAGATGCAGAAGTCCACACTCTGGTTCTGAGAGCAGGTTGTATAACTAATAGTTCAAATCTGGGGTGGTTTGTGGTGGGAATGGACAGTAGAATGTGACCTACAGTTCCTGCAAATTTTGCCATTAAACAAAGCCCTTTGAACTCTTATTTCCATTTCAACCCCATTGACTTAGAAGGTGAGGATGCAGCCTTGGGTTCAGGGCTGGGAATTTCTGAGCAGGACCTGGACCTAAAGGCAGAGAGCTGAAGCTTTGCCTCATGAAGAACAGATTTCTACTTGTAGTCTACTAGGTATAAATTTCTTTCTCTTCTTCACATTCAACTTGTTTTGTTTCATGCTTCTTGAGACAATTTATAAATTCAAATACTTTGGAGATGAATGTAAACATGACACTATAATTTGAAAGTAATTTCTACCTGTATTGCAATTCTGAACATTTCCATAATTTCACACCTTGGGATTCTCAATGAGCATTTTTATTTTCAGAAACTATTTTAGCTCAGTATCTATGTATTAACAGTCACTTATTAACATCCTAAGTATCTTGTACTGTACAGAACATCTTCAAAATAATCACTGCTGAAATTTTAACTAGGGTCTATATTCCAGACAAACAACTAAAGTGGGTAACATGTACTGTTACCTTGTTGGCTCCCCACGGCCAAGAACTTATTGCCACCCCTTGTCATTCCAGGAGACAGGAGTACTGTTCTCACAAAACAGTTCATTCTGAGTGCTGAAATGTCTTACTACTGTGTCTTCTCAGTGTCAAGTCTCTAAAGATCTGCCCTGCACACTTCAGAATTCAGGAACATCCACCATCTACACGTTCAATCATCCTTCCTTTAAAAAACTCACCTTCTGTCCACTTCACAGGCTGGATTCTCTCTCCACTATGCCTATCTCCACCATTCAAGAAATAACAATTACTCATCAAATAGTAGTTAAGGGGTATCCCATCATTATTTGCTTGGATCTAGGCACTTACATGTACAGAATAGTTGTCAACAAGTCTCCAAATAATATGTTTGTTCTATGAATATAAGTGTTACATTTTACTCATCTTTCTGGCTCTTATTTCATGCAAACATATAGAAATTGCCCACTATGAGGACCAGCAGGTGGCGTGGTGGTTAGGGACGCTGGACTCCCACATGACCGACCCTGGTTCAAGTCCTGGACCTGGAGGCTTGCTCTCTCACTTTCCCTCTCTCTCCTTCTCTCTCGGTCTCTCTCTGGTCAAAATTAAAAAATGAAATAAATGAATGAATAAATAAAAAATAATTAAAAAAAAAAGAAATTGCCCACCACGTGTACTTTTTTGACCAGTAATTATTATACATGTTATAGACGTATTTCCCAGCATTCCCTCAGGAGGCAAAATGTTAACTATTTGATTTGTATTAACACATTAGTAGAAAATGACAGAAATAGGCAAATCAGTCTTCCAGTCTAACACAAATTTCAAATATACAAGAAATGTTTGAGATGAAGACAATACTTCACACATGCTGTCAAGCTCACCAGATTTTGAGATGAGACAGAAGAGAATCCAGGAGGCTACTTTTGTATCCATGATTTTCTGGCTTAGGTCTGGGTTGGGTTCCTCCTCAATTTGTACCCTAGAGGAGCCCACTCTTGTGTCAAAAGGCCAATAAAACACCATGCCACAGGTTACATAGGATTCTACACATTCTTACCATTTACAGTAACACATGAAGCTTAAATTTAGTTTGATGTTTTTGAGATAAAATTTATTTTTATTGTTAACATATAAATTTAATAAATGTAAAGGCAAACAATAGAATGGAAAGAAGTGTTTGCAAGTTCATTTTTTTTAAGGTTTTGCCATAGAACATGTTCACTCACCAGAGAGAGACTGAAGAGTTAGAAATCACTCACTAGGGGTGATGGCCAAGCCACAGTCCCTTCTACTCTATTCTCCTCTCAGGATTAAGGGCACACACACATATTGACTCAGTGTTATTTTCAGGCTACCAGCTCTAGAATTCAAACCACAGTCAGCCATGTGAGAGTCCAGTGCCTTAACTCACATGCCACCTGCTGGCCCCTCAAGTCCATTCTTTCTGAAGGAAAGAGGTTTTCTACCTAATAAAAGCTAGCATTTAGAATATAAACAGAATTACCAAATTCAAAAAAAGAAAACCTTTATCTAGTCAAGACTAGTATCCAAAATATAAACATAACTCCAGTATTCTCCAGAAGAAAACAAAAAATTGACTTAAGAAAAGGAGATAAAGCCATGCGTAGACATTTTACCAGAAATAAAATACAGATGTCATATAAGCATATTTATTTAATGTGCCTTATTGTCAGCCATTTATTAGATGTATTTTAGAGCAATGAGTTATAAATACACACCTATCAGAGTGCATGAAGTATAAAAAATGATATAAAGTCAACTCAGGAAACTGAAGAAATAATCACTCATCCATTGATAATGAGAATACAAAATGATATAGCCCTTTTGGAGAACAGCTAGGGAGTTTCTTTCATTTTTTAATTTGGAAGAGAGTGCATACACTCACCAGAAATACAGATATGGAAAGCAAAATAGTACCTTCATGGGCATGATCACAGCACAATCCCTTCTCCATTTCTCCATTTTAATGTTATGGGCATACACATACCTGTGCTTGGCATGGTTTTCAAGATGCTGAGACTAAGATTTGAACCATGCAGCCAGTCATGTGAGATCAGCAGCTTTAACCACAATGCCACCAGCTGGCACCAGCTAGGCAGTTTTGAATAAAACTAAACTTATACCTACCCTGTCACCCTGTTTACTACAAAGTTTCCAGAGTAATGAGAAGCATTACTATTACACATAAACATAAACAGTATACATAAGTGGTCATGATGGCCTACTTATAACAGTTCAAAATAAAAATCATTGATAGCCCTTGACTGTGTGAATGCTCAGTATAGTGTATCCATACCATGCAAAATTACTCAATAGGAATAAAGTTAACAAATTACATGACTATTTAAATGACTCTCCAGAAAATGATGATGTGAATTGGAAAGTCCAATCACAAAATATTAGGTAATTTTGATCCCATCTATATAACCTCCTTGGAATGAAAAATATTTGGAAGTGGGAAAGAAACTTGTGGTTGCAAATAAGGATGGCCATAGTGGTGAGCAGTAGAAGAATGGGATGTTGTTACAGGACAACAGAAGATAAATTGTGTGATTAAAAGCATTTGTATTTTTACTAAGTCAATAGGGAAATAAACCTACACATAAAACAAAATACCAAAAACTAAACATGCACATACACAGAAACATGCTAATAAGTAAGTACTAATAAAACTGGTGAGATACATGTAGGTGGGTAGATTAATTATATTCTTGTCAACATTACAGTTGTGATATTTTCATGTATTTGTGCTTTTATAAAGTTATAAACAAAGGAAGCACAGCACTTTGGCAGACCTTCCCACAAGGCCAGCCCTGGGGCTGCACTTCCCCTGGCTTGTCTGAGACATTGAAATAACCCTGTGTGTTTGACCTTCTTTTACCTCAGTTTTCACAGTAGAAAACTGAGACTCATATAGGTGAAGTGACCTTCCTAACACATAGCTAGCAAGTGGCCAGGGTGGCACAGTACTGTAGGGGAGGGAACACTTACCTTTTGAACAGCAGCCCCAGGGTTTGTTGGGAGGTGGGGAACATTGGGTAGGTGCACAGGAAGTAGGCAATGTAGAAGGGGCTGCCCTTCTAGAAGGCTCCAGGTGCTCTTCAGGTTCTCTCATGTGTCTATCCTGAAGGTTCCCACCTGCATGTCATCCAGAATATGGGCTGATGCACTTCTGCACTGGTATAGAATAATAAAGGGAAGGTTAACTCAAAATGATCCCCAGCCACATGCAAACACTGGTATTCATAACATGAAGCTAAAACAAACTACAAAGTATTTTTCTCACATATTCCTCCAAAAACATGAAAATTGATTTTGCATCTGATCAAGAATAAGCTGTATGATGCGGTGAAGGAGGGGAGGAGGCTCAGACTCCCTGGGGTAGGTCCCATGAGTCATTGAAGAACTAGAGCCTTGGGAGGAGCCCTGGAAATCTTCAGGGCAGAACTGAGCAGAAACCTCCCCAGACATCTCCAGGCCCAGCTTGTGGAGGATCCTCCACTCTGCACTTACTGAAGCCAACTTGACCCCTCTTGACAGCTGTATGGGTAACTGTCCCTCACCTAGACAGAGGGAAGAGGGGTCCCCACTGACCACGGAAGTCTCCTGGAGCCATCAGCAAATGGCAGTAAGTACAAGAAGCACCAGAGACCTGCCTCCCATTGTCATTCTTTCTGCCTATGTGACTTTATGATCCTGAATCAGGCAGATAGCAGTGTCCTTACAGAACACAGTCCTGAGATAAAAACCAATGACAGCTCAGAACTCAGGGTTAATGTGAAACAGACATATGGGCTCTGCTGCAGCACTCCCCTTACTGCTCTGCCAGCCATGACCTGAGGTCTGTACCCAATTAGTCCACCGGATCTCTACCTCGTTAACCACTTACTCTTGACAAGAGCATGTTCACCCTCACATATCCTCACATTCTCGCCAACCAAAAAGAAGAGTGAGGAATATTTTAGGTGGGACTGGGAGGTGGCCAACCCTAAAGTGCGTCATGTTACCTTTGCATTCTTTCTCATGACTTGTCAGGAGATTCAGTGGAGAGGGAATAACAGATATCTGCAGAATTAGAAAAGGTTCTCACTCTGGAGTTTTCTGAGCCCAAATCCTTGAAAGTTGAGATGGAACAAAACATCTGTCTCTCTCAAAGGACTCCAGCTAAGGGAAGTGAGTAGAAGCTATTTCTGGAATGTGGGTGACTAGTTATCAGGATTCCAAGTTCTGTTGGGATCTATTGTCAATGAACTGAGGCCACTTCCTGTGGTCCCTTTTTCCTGGGCTATTCTGATCTTATTTCTCCAAGGTCTCCCCTGGGCCACTGACTACTCACACTCATCTATACTGTATCTACAACTGAACACAGCTATATCATATAGCCCACCCAGAGAAATAGGGAAGTCCCTGAGCTCAGAGAAAGAACTGGGATCACTGCTGGATCCTCCTTATTCTTAGGGCTGTGACCTGGACAAGCCATTTTACCTCTCAGGGCCTCCCCTACCTACCCATTTGCATGATGGAGATTTCTTCAGCTTCTGCTTTTAGGGATGTCACCAGGTATATGTACCTCTAATACCTATATAATCCATAGGCTGGTACCACATGTAGAAAATGCACAAACTTACAATGGAAGTATTACACAAAAGGGTAGGAGGTAAAATGAAATACAACTTCAAACAGACTGAATTCGGGTCTGTAATATATGAAAAGTCATTTTTATTTTTTTGCTCTTGATTTTACTTCCTAGTCTGCACCATAGGAAGGTTGGAATGAACTGAAATTAGATACTGATTCTCTGACATAAAGTTCATCAGTATTTTTCCATTATATCTAGACTTAGAGGGCCCAACAGGTAGCATGATGGTTAACATGCTAGTCTCACACAACTTCAGATCAAGTCCTAGATCTGGAAGCTAGTTTTCTCACTCCACTCTCTTTCCCTTGTCTTTCTGGGCAAATTCAATAAATGATTCTTTAGAATTACAACCTAGTGCCTCATGTTGGCCTATGGAAATATGAGGTTCTAAGAAACACCATAATTACTTCCAGCAATTCTTGCTTCCTGGTACACAGATCCTAGTTTAATAACCTCTCTGGCTTGGGCTGCTTTAGTTACTGGCTTCTAGAAAAAAAAAAAATTTAAAAAAAAGGATGAAAAGAATAAAAGATAATCCCCTCCCTAGAATGTGTTATCTTTGTGATTTCTTTCTGGTTTCCTCCTTCTGTATTTATTTGGTCTATCTCATCCCTAAATCTTAGGAATCAAGTTCAGAAATTTCAGTTGCTTTATGGTAAGGCTCCAGTGGTAAAGAACTAACAGAAAGCCCAAGCCAATAAACAAGAATTTAGATTCCATTCCAAACTGAAACCTGCCAATAACTCATGATCTCAGAAACTGATCCTGCTTCAGGAGGGCCTTAGTTGAGACCACAGCCTAATTCTCCCAAGAGACCTGGAGTCAAAAGCAACTAGCTCAGTTGGGCCTGGGTTCTTATCCACACTGTAAGCGTCAAAATGTGGGGTAATGTTCTCTCACAGAAACAGAGACCAGGACTTCCATCTTTGGACCCCTCAGCCAAGGAACACTGATACAGGGGTCCCTGCCCCAGCTCCAGCCCCGGAACCCCCAAGCCAGAGACCCCTATTTCTTTTAGCCAGGTACAAGTTTTTTCTCTTATTCTTTTCTTCATTTGTAAATTTCTCTCTTCTCCTTACCACATAGGAACACCCTCAGCCCTACAGCCACCCCAGTTCCATCTTCAGGCCCCTTGCAAAATCACACACCACATGCTTATTATTTTTCTTCCCACTTACTTTGTTCTCCATTCTTTTATCTCTGCCCTCCCTGGAGGTCTACATATGTCTAGAATTACAGTTCTGAAATATTCTAGTATTTTAAGACTCTCTGGGATTCTCCCTTTTACTGAACCACCTGTAAAGAAGGAGATACTTTTCTGTGTACACCTGAAGAGAATACTCCTCCTTGGATCACATTGCTAAACACAACAGAAGAGAAACTTTGGCAGTCTTCATTCCACAGCAAAAGGGAAACACACTTGCTCCTATTTGATGAAACGTTCTCTTAAAAGGTATTCGAAAGGGAACACATCTCCCAGTGGTTAGAAGTAGAACAAGAACCTCCGGTCTGAATAAAGCAGGAAATATATCTCCATCAAAAGAACATAGTGACTCCCTTCCATTTCTTGAAAAAATAGAGGACGTTACCAAAATGTCTGAGAAAGAATTTATAACATTCATGGTGAACAAATTTTTTTTTTTTTTTTGGAGAGGTTTTTTCACTATAGGGTGTGTGCGCTCGCCAGACAGACAGAGAGAGACATAGAGACAGAAAGCGAGAAATCACCCCCCAGGGGGGATGGTCATGCCGCAATCCCTTCTCCATTCTCCTCTCGGGATCTTGGGCACGCACGCACACGCGCCCGGCGTGAGTTGTAAGCCACCGGGTCCGAGACGCGAACCGCGGTCGGCTACGTGGGAGTCTAGCGACATAGCCATTACGCTAACTGCTGGTTCCCATGGTGAACAAATTCTATGAGCTGGAACAGAAAAGAAACAATGAACTACAGGAGATGAGAAAGTCCTTCCATGAAAAGAGAAATGGACACACTAAGAAAGAATCAGATGGAAGTATTAGAGGGGAAGTCTGTAATACAGGAAATCAAAAACTCTCTCAAAAGTATTAAGAGTCAGTTAGACCATGCTGAAGATTGAATCTCTGATGTAGAAGATGAAACTTCCGACCTAGAGAAAACCACTGAAAGGACAGTGAAATTAAACAAAAACAATGAGGATAACATATGAGAAGTACTAGATTCCATTAGACACCCTAACATCCAAATAATTGGTATCCCAGAAGATGAAGAAACTAATAAGACCATGGAAAATCTATTCCATGAAATCTTGGAAAAAAATTTTTCCAAGTCTAGAGAGGCACTCAAGCATCCAGACCCAAGAAATACAAAGGACCTCAAATAGCATCAATCTAAGAAGATCTTCCCCAAGGCATATCTTAGCCAGACTGGCAAAGACCACAGATAAAGATAAGATACTAAAACTGGCAAGAGAGAAACGACACATGACTTACAAAAGTCATGCCATCAGGCTAACACCAGACTTCTCAACGGAAACAATGCAAGCAAGAAAAGAATGGGAAGATGTATTAAAAGTGTTAAAAGAGAAACAATTTCAACCAAGATTATTTTATCCTGCAAGAGTATCCTTCATATGGGAAAAAAAGAGTAAAATCTCAGACAAACAAAGCCTGAAAGAACTTGCCAGCACCAGGCCAGCTCTCCAAGAAACCCTGAAGAAAGTACTGTTCCAGGAAAACTAAAGAAGTAACAGCCAGAAACAAAGGAGTAAAAGGCAATTAAGACAATTGCCAACATACATGTCAGGACAGGTCCAGTAACATCGATAATAACATTGAATGTGAATGGATTGAATACTCCAATCAAGAGACACAGACTGGCTGATTGGAATAAAAAACAAAAACCCTCTATCTGTTTCTTACAGCAAACCCACTTCATGGGTAAAGACATACATAGATTGAAAGTGAAGGATTGGAAAAAGGTTTCCATGCAAATGGGAACCAAAAAGAGCTGGAGGTGCGATACTGATCTCTGACAAAAATAGGCTTTCAAACAAAAACTGTTCGAAGAGACAAAGAAGGACACTACATTGTAATAAAGGGTCAATAGATTAAGAAGATATAACGCTTATTAATAGCTATGTGCCTAACACAGGAGCACCTAAATATGTGAAGGAAAGTCTGTTAGATCTAAAAGGGGAGATAGACTGCAACACACTAATTGTTAGAGATCTCAACACTGCACTATCCCCTCAGGACAAATTATCTAAGAAAAAAATAGGTAAAGAGATAAAGGATCTAAACGATACCATAAATCAAATGGACTTAGACATCTATAAAACTTTCCATCCAAAAACCACGAGATACACTTTTTTCTTAGCACCACATGGAACGTTATCAAAGATTGACCACATCATAGGGCACAAAGCAAGCATCTACAGATTCAGAGTCATAGAAACTATTCCCAGCATCTTCTCCAACAATTATGGAATTAAATTTGAGTTTAATTGCAAGAGAAATCTGCAAAAATACTCAAATGCATAGAAACTAAATAAACTACTGCTGAATGACTCCACAACTATTGAAGAAAAAAAGACTAAAAAGTTCATGGACACCAATGACAATGAGGAAACAAACTCGTGTCCATAATCTTTGGGACACTGCTAAAGCAGTCATTAAAGGGAAGGTCATAGCAATTAGTGCACATAAGAGGAATAAGGAAAGAAGGCAAATGGATCAGCTAACAACATGCCTCAGAGAATTGCAAAAGCAACAGCAAAAAGATCCAAGAAACTCTAGGAGAAAAAAAATAATAAAGATATGAGCAGAAATAAATGAAATAGAAAGTAAATGAAATATACAGAAAATAAATGAATGTAAAAGCTGGTTCTTTGAAAAGATAAACAAAATTGATACACCACTAGCAAGACTTATTAAGAAGAAGAGAGAAAGGGAGAAGAAGGTTCCACATAGCTCCAGCAAATTAGGTATTTCAGGGCACATGAGAAATGAAGATATTCTACTTATAATTCAGCCTCCAGCAAACGAGCTAGTGGCAGAAGAGGCCAGGCCTTCAGAAGAAGGTTCCACATGGCTCCAGCAAACTAGGGTTAAAATATTCCTCAATATCTACTGAATCTGCTGCACCAGCAATCACAATAGAACAGCAAAGAGATTCTAGATCACCTCTGTCTGCTTGCTCCTGAACATTCAGACTGAACCTCAGAATTTGAAAGAAACACACCATCCATCAGATGACAAGAAATCACTGCCGGATCACAAGAAATATGGGAAAACAAGAAAATACCTCTCCTCCAAGGGAAAAGAGTAATTCTTCTTCATCCAGAAGCAGTTTGGTGAAAATCATGGAAATGTCTGATAAGGAATTTAGAGCATTCATAATGTCGAAGCTAACAGAGATGGAAGAGAAGAGAGATAATGAACTGCTAAAGAGAAAGGAGAAAGAAGTTGATGAGTTCCAGGAGATGAGGAAATCCTTGCAAGATCTAAAAGAGGAATTACACCCTTCACAAAAGACTCAAACGGAACTGCTAGAGATGAAGTCTATAATACAGGAAGTCAAAATCTCCCTTGAAAGTATTAAAAGCAGACTAGATCATTCCGAAAATAGAATCTCAAATGTAGAAGAGAAAATGGCTGGCCTAGAAAAATCCACCATGAACACTGAGAAAATGGCGCAAAAATTTGAGAATAATATATGAGAAGTACTAGATACCATCAAACGTCCAAACAATTCAGCCTCCAGCAAGCAAAGCTAGTGTGGCAGGAGAGGTGAGCCATTCTCTGGGAAGATTCCACATGGAGACTGGGAACTAGATATTTCAGGGCAAAGGAGAAATGAAGATTTTCTACTCATAATTCAGCCTCCAGCAAGCAAAGCTAGTGTGGCAGGAGAGGTGAGCCATTCTCTGGGAAGATTCCACATGGAGACTGGGAACTAGATATTTCAGGGCAAAGGAGAAATGAAGATTTTCTACTCATAATTCAGCCTCCAGCAAGCAAAGCTAGTGTGGAGAGGTGAGCCATTCTCTGGGAAGATTCCACATGGAGACTGGGAACTAGATATTTCAGGGCAAAGGAGAAATGAAGATTTTCTACTCATAATTCAGCCTCCAGCAAGCAAAGCTAGTGTGGTAGGGAGCCCCTCTGGCCTTCTATCTCTGTCTCTGTGTCTCTGAGGTCTCTGTCTGTCTCTGCTCCTGTCTCATTTTTTTTTCGGTAATTTTTCCTTTTTATGATTTTTTTAAAGGTAAAGTTTCTCTCTGGGTCTCAGCTCCATCTTTTGTTTTGTTAATGACCCCTTCTGCTCCTTTCTCCCAGGCAGGAGAGGTGAGCCATTCTCTGGGAAGATTCCACATGGAGACTGGGAACTAGATATTTCGCGCGGCACGCAAAGCGCGCCGCGCGGTTTTCTATTTTGTGATTTTTTTTCTTTAAAAAAAAAAGAAAAGCAATTTTAATTTTTTATTTTTTCGTCTTTTTTCTCTCTTTTTGTTGTTGTTTCTCTCTCTCTTTTTCATTTTCCTTTTTCTTGTCTCTCCACCCAATATCTACTGCATCTGCTGCACAAGCGATCACAACAGAACGGCAATCAGATTCTAGAACACCTCTGTCTGCTTGCTCCTGAACATTGAGGCTTAACTTCAAGAATTTGAAAGAAACACGCCATTCATCAGATGACAAGAAACCACCGTCGGATCACGAGAAATATGGGAAAACGAGAAAATACCTCTCCTCCAATGGAAAAGAGTAACTCTCCTTCATCCACAAGCAGTTCGGTGAAAGTCATGGAAATGTCTGATAAGGAATTTAGAACATTCGTAATGTCGAAGCTAACAGAGATGGAAGAAAAGAGAGATAATGAACTGCTAAAGAGAAAGGAGAAAGAAGTTGCCGAGTTCCAGGAGATGAGGAAATTCTTGCAAGATCTAAAAGAGGAATTACACACTTTACAAAAGACTCAAACGGAACTGCTAGAGATGAAGTCTATAATACAAGAAGTCAAAATCTCCCTTGAAAGTATTAAAAGCAGACTAGATCATTCAGAAAATAGAATCTCAGATGTAGAAGAGAAAATGGCTGGCTTAGAAAAGTCCACCACGAAGACTGAGAAAATGGCTCAAAAATTTGAGAATGATATGCGAGAAGTACTGGATACCATCAAACGTCCAAATATCCGGATAATTGGCATTCCAGAAGGTGAAGAGGCCCATAAGGGCATTGATAATCTATTCCATGAAATCCTGCAAGAAAACTTTCCAAACCTAGAGAGGCATTCGAAGATCCAGTCCCAGGAAATACAAAGGACCCCAAATAGAATCAATCCAAGAAGATCTTCTCCAAGACACATTATAGCCAGGTTGACCAAAACCGCAGACAAAGACAAGATACTAAGATTGGCAAGAGAGAAACATCAAGTTACCTACAAAGGACATCCCATCAGGCTAACAACAGATCTCTCATCGGAAACAATGCGAGCGAGGAGAGAATGGGAAAATATATTCAAAGTGTTACGAGAGAAGCAATTTCAGCCAAGAATACTGTACCCGGCAAGATTATCTTTCAGGTGGGAAGAAAAGACAAGAACATTCTCAGATAAACAAAACCTGAAAGAATTTACCAGCACCAGACCAGATCTCCAAGAAGTTCTCAAGGGTGTGCTGTATCAAGAAAATTAAACACAGACACACGGAAATAAGAGTCAAAAAACCATGAAAGTGGCCAACTTAATCAGAGGGACAAGTCTGGAGTTGAATATTATATCCTAGAATTTAATCAGGAAAATTGAACCAGAACAGAAGATAAAAAGTACATGAGACTGATAGGTTCATGCACCTTCCATTTGAACAGAATCCTAACTTGTTTCCTGGCTTTAAGCAAAGTTCCTTGGCATTTCTTTGAGTTAAGTTAAAACTGGTTTTCTTAGTAGTAATGAGTGAACTCACCATTGAAAGTAGTTAGATTATGTAGGAAATTGTGTGATCAATGCAACGTGGGTGGGAAGGGAATGAAGGACAATTCTAGACACCGGAGGTGGTGTGAGAGGAGGGTGGGAAGGGACAGAGGGTCAGAAAGAGGGGTGGAAGTAATTCTAGGAACTAGTAATGGAAAATTTTTTGTAATGTGCATGATTGTATCACTATGCAGTGTGTACTGGATGGGAGATTGCATTTTGTATGCTGTGATGAAGCTTAGGGAAGGAATGTAAATGGAGTTACAAAAAAAAAAAGTTTCAGAAAAAAAATATATATATATTCAATGACTGCAGTAGGATATGTAGCCACAGCTAGGTGCTACTTTATAGGATGCGTAAAGTAAGACTTGTGTTCATGGAAATGTGGGTATCACCTGTGTTTGCTATGAGGGTATTTGGATTGATTAGGGCCTTTGGCGTTACAATAAAATGTGAAGAGAAAACAGTATAGAAGACAAACATAGATACCAGAGACTGTGGGAGGAGAGTGGGAGATGGCAGAGGGTAAGAGATAGAGAATCTAGGATGGGGGGAAAAAAGCAAAACATACAGAAGACAAGAAATGGAAGATCATTTGCTGACAATAACATGTTTGTTGATGTGCTTGATTGAGACAATATATAGTGTAATTTGGATGGAAAATCTCATTTTGTATGCTGTAATGATGTTCAGAGAATGAATGCAAATAAATAAATTAAAAAAAAAAAAAAAAAGAAATGGAAATCTTACGGGGCTTTGTGCAAATAAAACGTCCAAACATCCAGATAATTGGCATTCCAGAAGATGACGAGACCCATACGGGCATTGATAATCTATTCCATGAAATCCTGCAAGAAAACTTTCCAAACCTAGAGAGGCATTCGAAGATCCAGTTGCAAGAAATACAAAGGACCCCAAATAGAATCAACCCAAGAAGATCTTCTCCAAGACACATTATAGCCAGATTGACCAAAACCACAGACAAAGACAAGATACTAAGATTGGCAAAAATAAAACATCAAGTTACCTACGAAGGACATCCCATCAGGCTAACAGCAGATCTCTCATTGGAAACAATGCAAACAAGGAGATAATGGGAAAATATATTCAAAGTGTTAAGAGAGAAGCAATTTCAGGACTTTCCTTGCCTGCCAGCAGGCACAAGGTCCACCTACAAGCCTCTGGCCAGCAAGGGATATTGAGGGAGGGTCACCTCTGACCCCCCACCCCACTTCCAGACTCCCCAGACCAAGACTCCACCTCCTAGGTAGGTAGATAGGATCTCCCTGCTGTGGCTTTTTTCTTGAAACCCCCCTATTCTCTTGTTTAAACCTAGCTCTGCTTCTCTCCACAGATTTTCCTTGCCTGCCAGCAGGCACAAGGTCCACCTACAAGCCTCTAGTGAAATGCCCCTGTATGGAGGAATGGAACATTACTCCCCAGTCCCGTTGATCAAAATATCTTCAACCGATAACACCACACTTCCCCATCCTGACAGTGTTCTACCTCCGTATCCCTTCTCCAAATGTCCTTCGTTAGGCCCCACTCCTCCACATACACCTCATCTGACAGCCACACCCAGCTCTTGTGTTTGTAGAACCATTAGTCAATCAGGTTCAGTCATAGAGTGCAGACATTTGATATATGTTAAGAGGGGACATACAATGTCTCTCCTTCATAACCTGGCTTGCCTCACTCAGCAGTATATCTTCCATATTTTTCCACTTTCTGCCAAAAGCCAGGGTCTTGTTGGTTTTTATGGCTGAGTAGTATTCCATAGAGTATATGTGCCACAGTTTTTCCATCCATTCCTCCATATGGGGGTATTTGGGTTGGTTCCATGACTTTGCAATCGTGAATAGTGCCGCAATAAACATTGATGAGCAAGCACTTTTCCAATGAAGAATTCTTCTGTCCTTTGGGTAGATACCAAGGAATGGGATTACTGGATCATATGGTAGATCTATTTGTAGATTTTTGAGGAACCTCCAAATTATTCTCCACAGTGCTTGGACCAGTTTACATTCCCACCAGCAGTGTAAAAGAGTTCCCCTTTCACCACACCCCTGCCAGCACTTATCATTTTTTTTTTTTTTTTTTTAATCTTAGACATTTTGACTGGGATTAGGTGATACCTCATTGTTGTTTTTATCTGCATTTCCCTTACGATGAGGGATGTTGAACATTTTTTCATATGCCTTTTGGCCATTCGTATGTCATCTTTAGAGAATGTTTTATTCAACTCCTTCTCCCATCTTTTAATGGGATTAATCGTCTTTTTTTCAAACAGCTTCCTTAGTTCCTTGTGTATTCTGGTTATCAGTCCCTTATGTGATGCAAAATTTACAAAAATATTTTCCCGTTCTGAGGGCTGTCAATTGACACTAATTACTGTGTCTTTTGCCATGCAGAAACTTCTTAGTTTGATGTAATCCCACTTGTCTATTTTGGGGATGATCGATTGTGCTTTGAAGTTCTTATTTAAGAAGTCTTTCCCTACTCCAATGTCTCCCAGAGTTTCCTCAGTGTTTTCCAGTAGCAGCTTTATAGTTTGAGGTCTTAGATTTAGATCCTTGATCCACCTTGACTTGATTTTTGTCAAAGGTGAGAGGTAGGGGTTCAGATTCACCTTTCTGCAAATGGAAATCCAGTTTTTCCAGCACCACTTGCTGAAGAGGCTTTCCTTTTCCCACTGGATTGACTGGTACCCCTTGTCAAAGATCAGTTGACTGTATGTTTGGGCATTTATTTATGGAGACTCTATTCTGTTCCATTGGTCCACCTGTCTGTTTCTGTTCCAGTACCATACTGTTTTGATTACCACAGCTTTGTAGTATATTTTTGGGTCGGGGAGTGAGATGCCACCCACTCCACTCTTCTTGTGTAGAATTGCTTTGGCAATACGGGGTCTTTTATGATTCCAGACAAATTTTATAATTGTCTTTTCTAGGTCTGTGAAGAATGTGTCTGGTACTTTGATTGGCATTGCATTAAATATGTAGGTTAATTTGGGTAGAATTGCCATTTTGATTATATTAATTCTTCCAATCCATGAACATGGGATGTCCTTCCATTTTTTTGTATCATTTTCAATTTCTTTTTTTAGCTTCTCATAGTTTTCCTTGTGGAGGTCTTTAACTTCCTTCGTTAGATTTATTCCTAAATATCGAATACTTTTGGTGGCTATGGTAAGTGGAATAACTTTTTTCAGTTCTATCTCAGTCTGCCTGTTATTCGTATATAGAAAAGCTATCGACATCTGTATATTGATTTTATATCCTGCAACTTTACTGTAATCATGTATTACTTCCAGTAATTTTTCCATGGAGATCATTGGGTCTTCTATGTATACAATCATGTCGTCTGCAAATAGAGAGAGTTTCACCTCTCCTTTTCCTATTCAGATGCCCTTTATTTTTTCCTCTTTTCTGACTGCATTGGCAAGGACTTCCAGTACTATATTAAAAAGGAGTGGAGACAGTGGGCATCCTTGTCTTGTCCCTGTGTTTGGTGGGAAAGTTTTCAGCTTTTCTTCATTGAGGATGATGTTCGCTATGGGTTTTTCATAGATAGCTTTTAATGTGTTGAGAAATGATCCTTCTATGCCGATTTTGCTGAGAGTCTTGATTATGAAGGGATGTTGTATCTTATCAAATGCTTTTTCTGCATCAATCGATATGACCATATGGTTTTTATCCTTGTTCCTGTTAATATGATGAATTACATTTATGGTTTTGCATATCTTGAACCAACCTTGCATTCATGAAATAAAACCTACCTGATCATGGTGTATGATCTTCTTTATAAGTTGTTGAATACGATTTGCTAGTATCTTGTTGAGAATCTTTGCGTCTATGTTCATCACAGATATTGGTCTATAGTTTTCTTTCCTTGTCCTGTTCTTTTCTGTTTTAAGGATGTGGGTGACAGAGGCTTCATAGAATGAATTAGGGAGAGATTCACCCTTTTGGATCTTTAGAAATAACTTGAGCAGAATGGGAGTTAACTCTTCTTTGAAAGTTTTGTAGAATTCAGAGGTGAATCCATTGGGGCCAGGGCTTTTCTTTGTTGGAAGGTTATTTATTACTGATTCAATCTCCTGGCTTGTTATGGGCCTATTCAGACTTTCTATTTCTTCCTGGCTCATTCTTGGTAGGTTATATTTGTTCAGGAATTTGTCCATCTCATCCAGATTGTCTTGTTTCTTAGCATATAGATGTTCAAAGTATCCTCTCATGATGTTTTGAATTTCTACTATGTCTGTTGTTATGTTACCAGCCTCATTGCAGATTTGAATCACCTGGTTCATTTCTCTCTTCTTCTTAATAAGTCTCGCTAGTGGTGTATCAACTTTGTTTATCCTTTCAAAGAACCAGCTTTTACTTTCATTTATTTTCTGTATAGAACGTTTATTTCCTATTTCATTTATTTCTGCTCAGATCTTTATTATTTTCTTTCTCCTGGAATTTTTTGGATTTTTTTTGCTGTTGCTTTTCCAATTCTCTGAGGCTTGATGTTAGATGATCCATTAGCCTTCTTTCCGTCTTCCTCTTATGTGCACTAATTGCTATGAACTTCCCTCTTATGACTGCTTTGGCAGTGTCCCAAAGATTATGGAAACTCGTGTCTTCATTGTCATTGGCTTCCATGAATCTTTTGATTTCAGTCTTTATTTCTTCGGTAATGGTGGAGTCATTCAGGAGTAGGTTATTTAGTTTCCATGTTTTTAGGTATTTTTGAGTATTTCTCTTGAAATAAACTCAAGTTTAATTCCATCATGGTCAGAGAAGATGCTGGAAAGAGTTTCTATGCCTCTGAATCTGCAGAGGCTTGCTTTGTCTCCTATGATGTGGTCAATCTTCGAGAAAGTTCCATGTCGGGGTGAGAAAAAACTATATCTTGTGGTTTTTGGGTGGAAAGTTCTATAGATGTCTGTTAAGTCTAATTGATTTATGGTATCAATTAGATCCTTTATCTCTTTACCTATTTTTTGCCTAGATGATCTGTCCAGAGGGGATAATGCGGTGTTGAGATCTCCAACAATTAGTATGTTGAAGTCTATCTCCCCTTTCAGATCTAACAGTCTTTCCTTCACATATTTGGGTGCTCCTGTGTTAGGTGCATAGAAATTAATAAGCATTATATTTTCTCGATGTATAGAGCCTTTTACTACGATATAGTGCCCTTCTTTGTCTCTTTGAACGGTTTTTGTTTTAAAGCCTATTTTGTCAGAAATTAGTATCGCAACTCCAGCTATTTTTTGGTTCCCAATTGCATGGAAAACCTTTTTCCAACCCTTCACTTTCAGTCTATGTATGTCTTTCTCCATGAAGTGGGTTTCCTGTAGAGGGGTTCTCTTTTTTAATCCATTCAGCCGGTCTGTGTCTCTTTATTGGAGAATTTAAGCCATAAACATTCAATGTTATTATCGATGTTACAGGATCTGTACCAACATTTAAGTTAGCCATTTTCTTAGTTGCCTATTATTTCTTTGTTTCTGGGTGTTGATTCTTTAGTTTTCCTAGAACAGTACTTTCTTCAGGGTTTCTTGAAGAACTGGTCTGGTGTTGGTGAATTCTTTCAGGTTTTGTTTGTCTGAGAAGATTTTAATCTTTTTTTCCCAAATGAAGGATAATCTTGCAGGGTATAATAGTCTCAGCTGAAATTGTTTCTCTCTTAACACTTTTAGTATGTCTTCCCATTCTTTTCTTGCTTGTATTGTTTCTGATGAGAGGTCTGGTGTTAGCCTTATAGGATGGCCTTTGTAAGTTACTTCTCATTTTTCTCTTGCCCGTTTTAGTATCATGTCTTTATCTGTGGTGTTAGACAGCCTGGCTAAGATGTGCCTTGGGGAAGATCTTCTGGGGTTGATTCTATTTGGGGTCCTTTGTATTTCTTGGGTCTCGATGGTTCGGTGCCTCTCTAGACTTGGGAAATTTTCTTCCAGGATTTCATGGAATAGATTTTCCATTCCGGTATTAGTTTCTTCACCTTCTGGGATGCCACTTATTCTGATGTTTGGGCGTCTAAAAGAGTCTAGTATTTCTCATATATTATCCTCATGTTTTTTAGTTATTTTCTTTATCTTTTTGTAGTTTTTTTCTAGATCAGAGGTTTTATTTTCTACATCAGAGATTCAATCTTCTACATGGTCTAATCAGCTCTTAATACTTTCCAGAGAGTTTTTGGTTTCTTGCATTATAGACTTTATCTCTCAGTGTTCTACCTGATTCTTTCTCAGAGTATCCATTTCTTCTTTCATATCCTGGAAGGACTTCCTAATTTCCTGCAGTTCATTGTCTCTTTTCTGTTCCAATTCACAGAATTTGGTCACAATGAATGTTTGAAATTCTGTGTCTGTCATTTTGGTAATGTCCTCCATATTTACGAGACATGGATGGATGTTTTCCTTTGTTGGAGACGTATTTCCTTGCTTATTCAGACCTGAGGCTCTTTTTCTACTTCTTGCCATTGAAAGATTAATTCTCTTTTGAAAACCTCTTGGGGGAACGTTTCTCCCACTAGGAGTAAGAGTGTTTCCTTTGAATGGGAATAGATGTTTGCTGAAGTCTCTCTTCTGTAGTTTTTACCAATGTGCTCTCAAGAGGCGAACTCTACTGAGGTGTCTAAAAAGCAGTATCTCCATTATCACAGGTGGATCAGAATGAGGGAGGATCACAGAGACACTTACCTTACTAGGGAATTTCAGATATCTGATTCTAGACCTGTCTAGTCCCTCTGGCAGGGTAAAAAAA
The DNA here is from genome assembly GCA_026018925.1 of Tupaia tana. Classification (NCBI taxonomy): domain Eukaryota; kingdom Metazoa; phylum Chordata; class Mammalia; order Scandentia; family Tupaiidae; genus Tupaia; species Tupaia tana. The sequence goes on from JAKSZU010000003.1 coordinate 124,814,128, forward strand.
TGAGAAGGAGAGGATAATATGAAACAAAATGAAAGACAGCAGAGAAAAATAAAGAAAAAGTCACGTGCCACGCGTTATCATGGCTTGGGATATTGCCAGAGGCTTGTAGGTGGACCTTGTGCCTGCTGGCAGGCAAGGAAAGTCTAGGAGGTGGAGTCTTGGTCTGGGGAGTCTGGAAGTGGGGTGGGGGTCAGAGGTGACCCTCCCTCAATATCCCTTGCTGGCCAGAGGCTTGTAGGTGGACCTTGTGCCTGTTGGCAGGCAAGGAAAGTCTGTGTGCGTTTCGTTAAATTTATATCTACACATTTTTATTTTGGTCTTATTGTAAATAATATTTTTCTTAATTAAAGGGCCAATAAGTTATTGCTGGTAAATATCTTTTGTATGTTAAGCTTATATCTTGCATCTTTGTTATAATAGCTTATTAGTTCCTGATGATTTTTGTTGTTGTTATTTTTGCTGATTCTCTAGAGTTCTCTACACAGACAAATGTATTAACTATAAACAAATATAGTTTATTTTTTTCTTTGCACTCTGCATGTTTTTATATTCTTTTCTTGTACTGACTAGGATTTCCAGATCAATGCCTAATAGGTGTGTTGAGAGTAAACATTCTTACGTTGTTACTAATGTTATGGGAAAACACTTTTACTTCCTCACTGTTTATGTGATACTAACACTATACTTATGTAAATTTTTTTCAATCCAATTGAGAAGAGTTCCTTCTATTTTTTTAATTAATCGGAGTTTTTGCTATGAAGCATGTTGGATTTTTCCAAATGTGTTTTTAATATAAATCCATAGAATGATGTGACTTTTTTCTTTTCTTTTTTTTCTTTTCTTTTCTTTTCTTTTCTTTTCTTTCTTTTCTTTTCTAAAAATGTTTAAAAATGATTATTTATTTAAATTTATTTATTCATTCATTTATTTTAATTTGACCAGAGAGAGATATACACACACAGAGAGAGAGAGAGAGAGAGAGGGAAATTGAGAAAGCAAGCCACCAGGTCTGGTATTCAAACTGCAGTTGGCCATTTGGGAATGTCCAGTGTCTTAACTACCACGCCATCTGCTGGTTCCCATGACTTTTTTCTTTTCGTTTCCTCTCCCTTCCTGGCCTGTACTCTTCTCTCTCTCCCTGTTTTTCCCTCCCTTTCTCTTTTCTTCCTCCCCTCCTTTCTTTCTTTTTCTCTTCTTTCTTATTTTCTAGATGGACATGTATGTATGCTCGAGAGATAGAGATGAGAGATAGAGAGAGAATGAGGGAGAGAGAGAGAGAGATGAGAAAGCACCCTTCATGGGAGATGGTCACACCATAAACCATTACTCATTTCTCCTTTTGAGATTTTGGGCACCTATGCACATGTGCCAAGCATGTGTTTCAAGCAACCAGATTCAAGACTTGAACCATGCAGTTGGCTATGTGGGATCCAACTGCCTTAATTACCATACCAGCATCATTTTTATTCTTTAACCTATAAACAAGGTAAATTATACTTACTGATTTTTGAAAGTTGAACTAGCCTTGCCTATCTGTAATAAATCCCACTTGGTTATAGAACATAATTCTTTAAAAGCATTATTGGATTCAATTTGATATTTTGTTCAGGAATTTTGCATCTATATTCATGGGAAATATTGTCTCATAACATTCCTTTTTTATAATGAATGTATCAGGATTGTGCTGCTCTCATAAAATGAGAGAAGAAATATTCCTTTCTACTTTTAGAAAAATATTATAGAAAATTGGTATAATTTATTTCTTAAATATTTAAGAATTTACTAGCAAAGAGATCTGGGCTGAATAATTTCTCTTTTAGAGATTATTAATTATTGACTCAATGTCTTAAGTATAATAGATATAAGGCCTATTCAGGCGACCCAGTTCTCTTTGTGTGAATATTGGTCTTTCAAAGATTTCATTGTTTCATGTATTTCATCAAATTTGGCATACATTTGTTCTCATTATTACCTTTTATTATTCAAGAGATCATTAAAGATAACCCCTTCTTTTACTTGATATTGGTAATTTGTTATCACCTTCCTTTTTCCTTGCTACAAGTTTATCAGTTACTCATCTTTTCAAATAATTGGCTTTTGTTTTCATTAATTTTATCTATATTAGATTTCTAATTTTAATTTAATTGATGTGTTATAATTTTTATTATTTCTTTTAATCTGCTTCTGTAGGCTTAAATTAGAATTTTTTATAATTTCCTAAAATGGAAACATAAGTTATTGACTTCAATCTTTCTTCTTTTCTAATATATGCCACAAATTTTCCTCTAAACACCGTTTTTGTTTCATCCTATAGATTTTGGTAAATTATACTTTTATTTGTTATGTTTATTTTAAAAATTAAATTTCTTCTATGAGTTTTTTCTTTGACCCATGTGTTATTTAGAAACTTGTTGTTTAGGGACCAGCAGTTGGCATAATGGCTATGTTGCTGAACTCCTTTGTAGTCAACTGCAGTTCAAGCCTGGATCTGGTAGCTTAAACTCATTCCAGACATATGTGCATGCATGCCCAAGATTTCAAGAAGAGAATGGAGAAGAGATTGTGGCATGGCCATCTCCCCTGGAGGGGGGGGGGGGCGTGATTTCTTGCTTTCTGTCTTTCTGGTGAGCACACACACCCTATAGCAAAAAGCTCTCCAAAAAAAAAAAAAAATGTGTTGTTTAATTTTCAAACATCATCTGGGTATTTTCCAGTTATCTTTCTCTTGTTCATTTCTAGTTTAATTGGGTCATGGTCTGAAAACAAACATTACATAATTCCTATTTGTTTAATTGAGAGATTTTTGCTATAAGGTGTGTGCATGCTCACTGGAGAGATGGAGACAGAGAGACTGAAAAAGAGAAATCACCCCCCTGGGGGAATGGCCACACCACAATCCCTCCTCCTCCATTCACCTCTCAAGATTTTGGGCACGCACATGTGGCTGGCATAAATTTTAAGTTGCCAGGTCTGGGACTCGAACTGCAGTCCAGTGATGCAACCATTAAGTTATATGCTGGTCCCATAATTTCTGTTTTGTTTTGTTTTAGATTTGTTAAGGTGTGTTTTCTGGCTTATAATGTAATCTATGTTGGATAATGATTCCTGTGAGCTTTAAGAGCAAGTATATTCTGCCTTTTGATGGTGTATTATATAGATGTCAATTAGATCTTGTTGATTGTGCCATTTGGGTTCAATATATCCACTCTACCATTTTCTGTTTGCTGATTCTATTAGTTTGGTGCAGTTTTGAAGCATGAATTTATCATAACTAGGCTCAGACACATCTTTTTTTTTTTTTTTTTTTTAAGAGGTTTTTGCTTTAGGGCATGTGCGCTCACCAGACAGACAGAGGCAGAGAGACAGAAAGCGAGAAATAACCCCTCGGGGGGATGGCCACACCGCAATCCCTTCTCCTCCATTATCCTCTTGGGATCTTGGGCACACACACACACGTGTCCGGCATGAGTTTTAAGCCACCAGGATGTGAACTGTGGTCGACTACATGGGAGTCCAGCGACATAGCCATTATGCTAACTGCTGGTTCCAGACACATCTTTATTTAGTTAGTTTTATTTTTTTTTTTCCTGAGAAATTGCTATACGGTGCATGCGCTCGCCAGAGAGACGAGAGAGGCAACCAGACAAAAAGTGTGAAATCACCCTCTATGGGGATGGTCATGCTACAATCCATTCTCCTCCATTTTCCTGGCAATTTTTGGCATGCATGTACAAGTACCCAGTGTGAGTTTGAAGCTGCCAGGTTCAGGACTTGAACCATGGTTGACCACGTGGAAGTCCAGCACCTTAATCACTACACCACTTACTCGTTCCAGACACATCTTTATTAACCAAAATAGGAACCTTTACAATCAACATATTTTTCCCAATGAGAAATAAGTTTGTTTATTCCTGTAGTGTAAAAATCTGTGCTCCAGGATTCAAACTCTTGGAAAGCATCTTCTGCATCTTGCTCATTGTGGAAGTGTTTTCCCCCAAAAAAAACAAATTGTCGAGATGCTTGAAGAAGTGGTAGTCGGTTGACAAGAGGGCAGGTAACTATGGCGGAAGAGGCAAACTTGCATAGCCCAATCCATTCCAGTTTCAAAGTGTTGGTTGTGTGACATGCAGTGAGCATTGTCATGAAGAATTAAGCCCTTTCTGTTGACCAATGACTGCAATTTTTGGTCCATCTCATCCATTTACTGAGCTTACTTCTCAGATCTCATGGTTTCACTGGGATTCAGAAAGCTGTAGTGGATCAGACCCCACCAAATGATGACTTTTACCTTTTCTGGTGCAAGTTTTGCTTTGGGAAGTGCTTTGGAGCTTCTTCTTGGTCCAACTACTGAGCTGGTCATATCTGGTTGTCATATAAAATCCACTTTTCATCTCATGTCACAATCCAATAGAGAAATGGCTCATTGTTGAGTAGAAGGAGAGAAGATGACACTTCACAATAATTATTTCTTTTATTTTCAGTCAACTCACGAGGCACCCACTTATCAGCTTTTACCCACTATTGACTTTTTTAAAGGTTTTAAACCTTAAAAAGGTTTTTGCCATAGGGCACATGCACTTGCTGGAGAGAGACAGAAACAGAAAATGACAAATTGCCCTCCAGAGGGGTTGACTGGTCCATCCTCCCTTCTCCAGTTTCCCCTCAGGACTTTGGATCTGCATGTATATGTGCTTGGCATGATTTTTCAAGCCACTGGGTCTAGGATTTGAACCACAGTGAGCCATGTGGGAGTCCAGTGCTTTAACTAATGCACCACCTGCTGACCCCTTATTGAGTTTTTGGTTGTTTTGTTTTGTTTTGTTTTTCCTTTCTAAGTTGCTTTTAATGCTGAATGACCAGAGAATGCTCTAGGTTGAGTTCTTCAGCAACTTCTCATGTAGTTGTAGAGGATCAGCTTCAATGTTCACTCTCAGTTGGCAGCTATCAACTTCCAATGGCCAGCTACGATGCTTCTCATCTTCAAGGCTCTCTTCTTTGCAAAACTTCTTCTTTGTTACATTTTTAAAATATTTATTTATTTATTTTTAATTTTGATTTAATCACTCTATATCTTTATAGCATATATGGTTTTTCCCAGCCTGACTATAGTGCATACTAGTCAAGCCAAAGACATTACTGTATACATTATCATCAGATGATCATTTTTCATTTTTGTGTTTATTGAATGTGTTGTTTTTTCCCTGATCTGCTCCCTTCCACCTCCTCCACTACCTCCCCTAAATCCTGTCTCTAGTATCTACAGTTGCGCTACCTGCTATTATACCTTCCAATTTTTCAGTTTCAGCTATGGAACACAGACATTTGTTATATATTGAGCAGGAACATACTCAATTATTGCACATTTTCTTTTTAAGATATGTGTTTGTTCCATGGTCAGTATAGTCCTAATGCATTCACCGTATGAAAGTCAAACCACTTAGTGACCCCAGAGTTTGTTTAGCTAACACTGAGGCAACAATGTCATGGTGTAGAGTAGATTCTCATGGCAGGCATAATCTCACCCAATGCTCCAATTATAAAATTAAGAAAAAAGAGAGAAAGAAAGAAAACAACAACAACAATAAAACAAAAAAGTGTGAAAAGGAGAGAAGCTGGCTTGTGGGAACTAGATGCTGGGCAAGGGAGCCACTGCCTCAGCCTGTGGCCCCCTCCAGTGCCCAGGTTCAGCTCATCCCCTGGTCCTTCTTTTCTTGATTAAAAAGAAAAAAGCTTTGACATTAAAAAAAAAAAAAGCCAATGGATTGTGGGGGTTGTGTGTGTAAAAATTCTTGAATCCCCACTGCACTGTATGTTCATACCAGTTCCTGGGCCAAGTGCATTGTTGGGAGCTGTCCCCACTGATTTACAACCCATTGTGAAATTGAGCAAGAAAATCTCTTGAAATTGCTTGTCTAACGTCATTTCCATAGTCTAAAGTACACAAAAAATAAACTACATGTCATAAGTTACTAGCAAAAAGAAAACTAGAGCACTAAGTGGAAAATGGTATACAAGAGAGCCACATTTATTAAGAATATATTCAGTATCAAACAGCAAATTTCAACAATGCAAAACCACAATTATAGTAGCATTAACCTAATGTCAATTACTGATAGACTTGTATTATTAAAGTTTCCAATTTCTGGTCTATTCTGAGTTAGTTTTTAGGAAGAGTGTAAGAGTGTAAGGTCTACATCTAGATTTTTTCTTCTTTTTTTCCTTCCTTCTTTCCTTTTTTCTGTCTCTGTCTTTCTTCTTTCCTTCTCTCTTGTTCTCTCTTTTCTTTCTTTCTCTTTCCTTTCTTCTTCTATCCTTTTTTTTTTATTATTTGCTTATGGATGTCTTGTTCCAGAAACATTTGTTGAAAAGACTATGTTTAGTACATTGTATTGCTTATGCTCCTTTGTCAAAAATCAGTTGCCTGTGTTTATGAGAATCTATATCTGGACTCTCCATTGATCTATTTGATCATTCTTTCACTAATACCAAATAGTCTTGATTACTGCAGCTTTATTATAAATCTTGAAGTTTGGTGAAGTCAGTTCTTCAACTTTGTTCTTAATATTTTGTTGGCTATTCTGTATCATTTGATCCTGCACATAAACTTTAGAATCCATTTGTTGAAAACCACAAAATAACTTTTTTGAATATTATAATTGAGATTGCAATAAATCAATTTGATTGGTTTAATGATTAATTTGGAAAGAACTGATATCTAGATAACATGGAGAATTCTTATCCATGAAATTGGACTATCTTTCCATTTGGTTAGTGTTTACATTTACTTGATCAGAGTTTTGTAATTTTTCTCATATAAAACTTGTACATATTTTGTTAGATTTCTGTATAGGTTTTTAGATAATTGTCCTGTGACCTCATTTCTCTGTTTGGCCCAAGAAAAGACATTGTCTCTGAATTTGCACAACGTTTTCTTGCTTTAAGGATGAGACTATTGACTTTCCAACCTTTTACATGTTAGAATTGGAAATTCTAAAGTATTTGTGTATTTGAAATATTTTACTAAATATTTCATTATAGAGATTAAGTAAAGGAAATAAAGGAAGCATAGGTTGTGCATGACAAGTTCTGGGAACGTCAAGTAGTTTGGTGTGCTTGAGGTCACAGTGTATGTGTGAAGGAGGCCACACATACACTGATGAAAGCAGTGGTGGGAGGAGGGTCCCTGCAGAGTGCTTTACATTTAGTTTCATAAAATAATTTTTGTCTTATTCTTTTCTAAATTTTTCATGTGTAGCATTAGGTCCAGTAAGTAGAAAGTATTTAATAAAATTATGTTTATTAAATAAAAAACAATGGAAGGAAAATACATTTGAAAAGCCATACTTACAATTAAGTTGAAATGATACTTCACATTATTCTTAAGGAATATAAAGAGATTTATTCCAGAACTCATTTAAATACTCAGCTTAGCATGTTCTTAAGTACTTAAATATATAAAAATACATTTTAATTTCCCATATTTCCAGATGTTGAGGAACTCTGCATTTAGATGGTGATTTTTCAATTTCAATTAATAGTTATAGCTACCTCTTGCTGTTTCCCTGGTGAATAGGAATTTATTCTTTGGGTAATATTCCTGAAATTAGCACTGAAACTCTCTGGAGGTAGTTTAATGTTCTAGTTGGCCTCTCCTATATTTCCCCAAGGCCTATTTTTCTTTAGTGTTCCCAAGACCACAGGAGAGGAGGTTTTCTCTGTCAAGTGTTTTTTGTTTGTTTGTTTGTTTGTTTTTTACCTAATTTTAAGGAAAACAATTCTTCACTACCCTTATAAAGTGAAATAACAGTGATTTGTATTTTGCTTTCTTGTCCATGATTTTAGCTTCCTTTAGGACTGAAAATATTGGGTTGTTGGAAAAGTCATAACACATTTTTGCATTCAAAAAAAAAAAACAGAAAAATACATCATGAATTTTCTGACAACCCAATAGATATGCAAGGCAGAGCTTTGTCATCACAGATGGCAATTGAATATTTATCCAGGAATCTGATGAGCAACTTAGATATGTCAGTCCATGGAAACTCTGTCTCATGTCTGGCATACAGAAATTCACCAGGTTTTATAAATAAAGGCCATATGAAGTGTAAAATGTTAAACTATAGGATATTTTGAGAATATTTTAGTTTAATTTACATTACAAATGAAGGAAGTCAGGCTTGGATGACTTCAGAGAATTGTCTTTGTTTACTAACTACTTGCTGGCAAAATTGAAATTTGTTTTCTTTTCTTTCTTTTCTAATTTTTTTCCTCATGGAGCTCATGTACTCTCCAGAGAGAAAGACAGAGAGAGGGAAAGTGAGAAGTTAGCCCCACAGGGAGGATGGCCATGCCACAATCCCTTCGTTATTTGTGGAAGCCCTTGCCGGAAGACGCCCCATTATGGCTTAGGAGCTAAACACCTAAGACTCAAAGACAACTCCTTATTAGCATAACTCTGAGAAGCGGCCTATCAGAGCCCAACACGCCCAGAGACTTGGGGAAGGGCGGGCCCAGAGGGAATTTAAGGCATGTACCCGGAAGCCTGGGGGAGAGAAGCAACTGAACCTGTACCAATAAACTTCACGGAAGAGATCTCGGTGTCCAGAGTCGTTTATCGACCCCCAACAAGTGGTGGCCCGTATGGGGAACACGCTCCTCTCGCTCCTACCCCATGCCCTGTGGAACCGAAGGCTCAGAACCGTGGCAGCCGGCTGGAAAGTCTCGGACATAGAGACGGTAAGTGAAAAGTCTCGGAAGAAGAGACGGTAAGCAGTAGTCTCGGAAGGGAGACGGGAATTGATAGCGGGCGCTCCGTAAGTGGGAGAAAGCCCAGGACAGAAAACCCTGGGAAATTCCGGTAAAGGGTAAACGGAGGACCTCCTTGGAGAGGGGAAGTGGTGTACAGCCATGGGCGTGGGACCCTCTCAGCCCATAGTAGGAGCGCTAAAAGCGCTGCTTAAGTTAAAAGACCTTAAGTTAAGAGATAAGACCATTCAGCACTTCATTGAGCAGGTAGATGTCGCGGCCCCCTGGTTTCTCCACTCAGGGCGGCTCACGACAGTTTGTTGGGACAAACTAGGTAGGGATTTAGACTTGGCGGCAGAGGAAGATAGACTCTCAGGTGGAGTAAAACCCCTATGGAGACTGATCCGAGCCTATTTGGAGGATCAGCGCTGTGTGAAAATCGTGCGGGAAAGTCAGGAAGCATTAGAAACGGTCCGAGAAATGCAGTCCCAAGATGGAGACGGAGGCGCTAAAATGGTGGACAACTCTGAAGTACAACAACTGGTAGAGGAAGTGAAAGGGTGGGACATTGAAAGTGAGAAGGAGGAGGACCAGCCTCCTCCTTCCGCCCCGCCTCCCCCTTATAATCCAGCTGCGCAACAGCAGGGAGGAGCGGGAGGCGGAGCTTCTTTCTGCCCCAACGCTTGGTGGGAGGCCAGGCAGCTTGGACCATGTAGACTGGCCCTGGACGGGTTGCCAAGCTTGGCACCCTACTTGGACTGTACATCCCTTTTTCTCCTTCACACCTAAAATCTCCACAGCTCCAAATTCCACCTGGCCCGGATATAATTGGACATTTCAAAACCCTACACAATCAGTGGCCTCAAACCCTTTTGATATCTGGCTTCTTTGCGGAATCAACGGAAGTTGTACAGACCTTTCCCCTATGTCCATGTTATTGGGTGGCCGAACACCTACCTGTCCCCGTTATTCCACCCTCGGCGCTTTCTCTCATTCGACCTAAACGGGACTTCGGTATCACTGCAGCTATTGTCACTGCTGTGGCTTTGGCTGTTGGTGCTGCAGCCACCGCAGCAGTGTCCATGTACACCTCAGTACAAACTGCACACACTTTAAATAACCTCTCTTCCACCATAGCCATGGTCTTAGACCACTAAAGAGCCCTTAATAGTCACCTAGCCGGTGGAATCATGATTCTAAATCAACGGCTAGATCTCGTTGATGAAAGAGTAGACACGCTTTGGAGACTTGCACGTTTGGGCTGTGAGTGGCATGCCCCAGGTCTCTGTGTCACCTCCATCCCATATGACAACTTTTCCACATCTGCTAACCTTTCCCGAGAGTTTTCTTCCTATATAACAGATAACTGGAGCAGCGGCTTTGACAACCTCCAGCGACAACCGACCCCTACAGTAATTGAGAGGATGCGAGGCACAACACTGCACTACTGAGGCCCTAACTGGGATCAGTAGGAAGGCATGTCCGGGTGCATATGGGTTACTGTCTAAACCATCCCATCCCCCACAAAAGACAGTGGACAGGCTGTTCTGAGTGGGTATCCCTGGCTGCCCACACAGGGTGGTAAATAAGTCCTCTTCTCTGGGGGCCCGAGACCTCTACCTTCTCCTCTCCAAAGAAAACAAAAAGGGGGAGATGTGGAAGCCCTTGCCGGAAGACGCCCCATTATGGCGTAGGAGCTAAACACCTAAGACTCAAAGACAACTCCTTATTAGCATAACTCTGAGAAGCGGCCTATCAGAGCCCAACATGCCCGGAGACTTGGGGAAGGGCGGGCCCAGAGGGAATTTAAGGCGCGTACCCGGAAGCCTGGGGGAGAGAAGCAACTGAACCTGTACCAATAAACTTCACGGAAGAGATCTCGGTGTCCAGAGTCGTGCCTCCGACCGCAACAGTTATTCTCCTCTTAAGATTTTGGGCATGCATGCACACACACCTGGTGAGTTTCAAGCCACCAGATCCAGGACTCAAACCACAGTCAGTCATGTGGGAATCCAAAGCCTTAACCACCATGCCACCTGCTGGCCTCAAATTCACTTTCTTAATTTTTTTTAATTGCTAAGGGTATGCACACTCACTAGAGAGAGACAGGAAAAAAAGAGAAGGAGAAAGCAATCCCCACAATTCCTTCTCCATTTCTCTACCCCATTGGTATTTGGGGCTTGCACACACATGAGCTCAATGTTTTGCAAGTTGCTAAGGCTGGTATTTGAACTAAGACAGACCATGGGAAATCTAGCTCCCTTAACTACTATACCATAGGGCCGGTCCTGAAATTCATTATCTCAGTTTTGAAGGCTGATTATTTTTAATTCTCAAAACCTGGAAAATGTCCCAATGCTTTCTTGAGTTTTATGCTTAGTGTTTGTAACCAAATATACGATGTTCAAATGTTTAGTTTAGTGTCTTATAGAACCACTCCTAACATTCTTCTTATGGTAAATGAAATAGTAGAGAAATCCCTCAAGGGGGCAGAGGAAATTATTTCAGAGACATTTGCAGATCCTCTGATAAATATGACCATTTTCTTCAGCAGTTCATTCACCAGGTTATACCAAGCAGATGAATCCAGTAAATCATTCCCAGGTGACAGAATTCAACCTTCTGGGTCTTTCTCAGGTATGGGAGCTGAGGCTTCTCTCCTTCATTATCTTTTATACTGTGTATATTATGACTGTAACTGGAAATCTCCTTATTGTGGCTATTGTGACCTCTGACTCACATCTGCACACAGCCATGTACTTTCTGTTGGGCAATCTTTCCTTCCTGGACTTTTGCTACTCTTCCATCATGGCACCCAGGATGCTGGTGGATTTACTCTCAGGCAACCACACCATTTCCTTTTGTAGCTGCCTGACTCAGCTCTTCTTCTTCCACTTCATTGGAGGCATAAAGATCTTCCTGCTGATGGTCATGGCATATGACCGCTACGTTGCCATTTTCCAGCCCCTCTGCTACACACTTATTATGAATCAGACAGTCTGTGGGCTCCTCATGGCAGCCTCCTGGGTGGGGGGCTTCATTCACTCCATTGTGCAGGTTGGCCTGACTCTCCATCTGCCATTCTGTGGGCCTGACAAGCTGGACAACTTCTACTGTGATGTGCCTCAGCTGATCAAGTTGGCCTGCACAGATACCTTCGTCCTTGAGCCCCTGATGGTGTCTAACAATGGCCTGGTGACCCTGATGTGTTTTCTGGTGCTTCTTGGATCTTACACAGCCCTGCTAGTCATGCTCAGAAGCCACTCGAGAGGGGACCGCAGCAAGTCCCTGTCCACCTGTGCCTCTCACATTGCTGTGGTGACCTTAATCTTTGTACCTTGTGTCTACATCTATGCAAAGCCATTTTGGACCTTTCCCATGAACAAGGCTGTCTCTGTCCTGTACACAATGGTCACACCCATGCTGAATCCTGCCATCTACACCCTGAGAAGCAAGGAAGTGATCACAGCCATGAGGAAACTGTGGAGGAAGCCATAGGACCTTATCGATTCCCTGAATCATTAACCCCCAGATCAGCAGAGAATCTGACAGGTGCTTCAGGGTACCCACTTGCTGGAGAAGACTCACAAAGTAGACAAACTCCTTGTTACTCTTCTCCATTGTTCTTGGTTTCCATCAGGGTCTGGTGACCAGAACTTTGAGCCAAGCCAGGACATGGAATGAGTGTCCTAGAACTGGTTCCAAGTGTCTCCTGGAGAAAGTGTTAAGTGCTTTTCAAAAGTACTATTAGGTTCAGGGGACCAGCAGGTGATATAATTGTTACGTCGCTCGACTCTCATGTAGTCAACTGCGGTTCAAGTCCTGGACCTGGCAGCTTAAACTTATGTCAGGTGTGTGTGCATACATGCCCAAGATTCCAAGAGGAGAATGGAGGAGAAGGGACTGTGGCATGGTCATGACCCCGGGGGTGGGGTGATTTCTCGCTTTCTGTCTCTCTTTCTTTTGAGTGATCACACTTGCCCTATAGCAAAAAAAAAAAAAAAAAAAAAAGAAAGAAAGAAAGTATCATTAGGTTCAGCAGGCATGTCCCCAGATGAGCATGACACTGACCCTGCTAAGAAAGTTTCTATTGCAGTACGCACATAGGGAAGAAATCTGGTGTCTCTTTCCTGATACCACTTCTGGGACACAAAGTCCATTTGAAGAACTCAAAACATTTTTAAACTTCCTAAAGAATATAACGATATGGAGGTTAAAGTAACTGTAGGTCCCCAAGTCTCAATTTCAAGTGAATAAATGAATGTTAGTGAAGAACAAGGGAAATGCTTAAGCAATTTACCTTCTTTCTTGTAACTTTTTTTTTCTTACATTTTATTATAGGGCATGTGCACTCACCAGAGAGTGACAATAAAAGGGAAAATAAGAAATCACCCCCCGGAGTGGGGGGATGGCCATACCATAATCCCTTCTTACCATTTTCTTCTAGGGATTTTGGACATGCGCCCATAAGCACGTGGCATGATACTCAGGTTTTTGGGTCTGGTACTCAAATTGTGTTCTGCCATGTGGGAGTTCAACGCCTTAATCACCACATCACCCTCTGGCCTCTCATAATTTCTTAAGGTTGTTATTATTGCCATCATCACCATTATCATACTATTTGGTAAGAGTGTAATAATGCCAGACCTTGTACTACAAGATTTTACATTTATTATTTATTTGATTTCTCTCCAAATTCCTATGAGGTAGGTAACATCATCATTTTAGAAAATGAGTCTATTATGGGGACCAGCAGCTGGCATGGTGGTTAAGGCGCTGGACACTCCCATATGGCCGACCACGGTTCAAGTCCTGGACCTGGTGGTTTGCTTTCTCAGTTTCTCTCTCTCTCTCTATTTCTCTCTCTCTCTGTGTCTCTCTCTGGTCAAATTAAAATAAATCAATTAATGAATAAAATTTTTTAAAAAAAGAGTCAATTGCAGACTGAAGACATCAACTACAGTATTGAAGACCCCAGAGCTTGTTTTTGGAATACAACTCAGGTTTCTACAACACTGGAACCTGAGTTCTTGATGGTACTTTGTTGGTGTCTGCCCCAGGGCTTGGGTCTAGATGAATCATGATCAAGGGGCTGCTGGTAAGGAAGAGAAAGACGACAAGAAAGAGAAAGCCCTCCATCTTGAGAGGAACAGGGAATTGGAAAGAATGAGACAAAGAGAGAGAGTAGAAATGGACACAGGCAGCCTGAGCCTATGTAGCCCAAGCAATTTATGCCGTTGCTTGAGCCACCCAGACAAACTGGACTTCTTTCTTTATAGTACAAGGAGACATTACACATGTATGTTTCATGACACTTCATCGATTTGTTGCCAGGTTACAGACAATAAGAAGCAGGTAACAAATCTATAAGGGCTTAATCATACTGGACCAGGTGTATCCCTTGGTGATAATCCCATTTAGAGAAAATCCCATTATTTTCTTTTCTAATGGAGAGACACCCAGTTTAAGGCTACAGAATCTCTCCATAAGGTGTGCACCACCACACCCAGAGAAGGCTAAAAAATCTTTCAGATACAGAGCAGGGATTAGACTTTGCTAATTGGGTTCAAGATGTTTCTTGAATTTCATCAGATGTTTCTGTTGGAATGCCCCTAGCAATTTCCACCCTTTGCTCTGTCTGCAGAGAGGGTCAAGGAAAGGGCAAGTGGGACCAGCAGTAAGCATAATGGCTTTGTCGCTGGACTCCCACATAGTCAACCGTGGTTCGAGTCCCAGACCCGGTGGCTTAAACTTCATGTCGGGCATGTGTGTGTGAGTGCCCAAGATCCTGAGAGGAGAATGGAGGAGAAGGGATTGCGGTATGGCCATCCCCCCTGGGGGGCAATTTCTCGCTTTCTGTCTCTCTGTCTCTCTCTGGCTGGCGAGTGCATGCACCCTATAGCAAAAACCTCTCAAAAAAAAAAAAAAAAAAAAAAAAAAGGAGAGGCAAGTTACAAGTTTCTGCCAAAGCTTCAAAGGGCAGGTGGTGTTTGCTCAGAGCATGTCCCCACACCTCAGGTTCTCTGTCTAAACATGTCCCCACAGTACCTAAAATAGCTTACTTCTAAAGTTCAATACCTCATTATGAGTCCCCCCCACCACCCCCATAGGGCACATGTGCTTACCAGGCCAGGGAGAGACAGAGGAAGTGAGAACTCACCCTCCAAAGAGAATTAGCCACTCTACAATCCCTTCTTCATTCTCCTGTTGGAATTTTGGGTAAATGCACACACATGCTCACCATGATTTTCAAGCTGCCAATTCTAGGACTTAAACTGTAGTTAGCCAAGTGCTGTTGGGAGAGCCAGGGACCAGATATTGGAATATGGGGCCATGGAGTAGATGATTCCTAGAGAACTGAACACATGAAGAATGTGGAACTGGGGAAGGTGGGCTAGAGAGTCAAGGGGGAATTGGCTTGAGGCCAGAAGACCCACATGTGGGAATAGTTTTGTTCCACAGCCTTGCTCAGAAACTCAGCCTTTTAAATTCGGCCATCTCTTAGCTGTGTAGAACCACAGGTTACTGCTTTGATGGCCTGTCATCCTCTAGTTCTTAAATGGAGAGTGGTATCAAAATATGTAAGTAAACCTAGCAGCTCTACTGTAATTTAGGAAGGGATAGAGAAATGGCCATGGCTGTCTTTCATCATCTCTATTTCTCCCCAACATCATAATCCTTCCTAATCCAGATTCCTACATCTCCTACCACCAAGTTCATCAATTGGCTCTTCCCTTTGTCAGAGGACCCACACCATTTCACCCTTACCTTCACACACAAGAATTAATTTTAAAATAAACTAAAGCAGGCATTTGCATATTTAATTTGCTGAATGTTATGTACCATGAATGAACATTATGCTACCATGAGCTTGTAGCTGGGTCATACGTTTAATTATACAAAGTCATATGTGCAAATAAAATTAGCTTCTTTATTTTTTTAATAACTGATATTATTTTTTTGCAAGTGTCATCTGCTGGATAGTAGAGGAAAATAGTTAATAATTAGACAAATCTAATGCTTTAATTTTATGCATAAAATCGAATAGTCTCTTTAAGTAAATGATTATTTTCCTTAGCAAATAACTCATTTTTTTACCCTCTCCCTCTTTCTAACCTTGTTCCCCATTTTACTTTCTCTTTTTTTATGAGATATTTTTGCCAAAGGGTATGTGTACTTGCAGGAGAGGGACAGAGAAACAGCAAGAAATCATCCCCTAGGGGAGATGGCCATGCCATAATCCCTTCCCATCCATTCTGCCATCAGGATTTTGGGCATGCCCAATGTGAGTTTCAAGCCACCTGATCCAGTACTCAAACCACAGTTGACCATGTATGAGTCTAGTGCCTTAACCACTACACCATCTGCTGGCCCCAATCTTGTCCCCTTTTAAAGTGGTGTCTAAATGTATGCATGAGGAGTGAAATTCAATTGACATGGTGGCAAAGGAAGACAGGTCTTCACATCTACACAATGCCTTCTGGATGCTTGGTGATTTCAGCCACCCAGTGGCTGACTTGGGCTGAATTCTTGAATGATGACTGGACAAGAGAGTAATTCTCTGAGTACCTTTCTGGCTCTCAGGTTAAATCTGTGACTGACACAGCTCAAATTTCATTTCTCTGTTTGATCAGGCTGGTGATGCTCCCATTCTAACTTACTCAGCTAAGTTTTGGTTCAGGTTATAGACCCAACCTTCAGTCTCTTGCACTTCCTTCATTCATATCCTGGCCAAGATCTTCACCCTGTATGACTCAATTATCTTACCCACAGTCACTGTGAACCCCATGACACACCTCTAATGCTCAGTCCAGACTGCATCTTCAAGTGTATGTAGCATCTTGGGTTCCATAGTGTATGGATTTAGATCACATGGAACAAATGCATCCTTCCCTTGCTTTCCCATCCTGCTCCTTAGATGGCTTTAATGCTACCAGATAATAGCTTATTTTCTGAAAGCCTTTGGGGCCATTGGTTCAGGAGACCTCCCTGTGGAGCAGAAAGAGGCCTCCTGCTCTTGGCTTTCCCCTCGGTGCATCCCAGAGGTCATCTACCTCCCCTGCCTCTGTATTCCTTCATTTTCTCTCACTGTTTCCCTCTTTCTCTTGTTGTCTGACCAAAATTTTCTTTAGAAAAAATTATGTATTGCTCCATATTATTCAGACCTAGATCCTGGTGTACAAAGGGGCATTAAAGGGAATTAGAAAATTACTTTTCTCACCCAACACCCAGGTTTTGCTATTATGGTCTTGATAAAAACAAAAGCCTCAAAATTGATCGAATATTTTTACATCTCTTTCTCTCTTTAGATATCCTGGTGAAAATTTGGGAGTAGAAAGCTTAATGCATGGGTGGTTTAAAGAGGCAATTTCAATAGCTTGGATTGCTATTGGGAAAATAGTTTTCCTTGCAACAGTCAAATGGTTGTTTTGTACTATAGAATCAGTATATATGAGAAGAATGGCAAAAGTTCTGGAAAAATACAGAAATGACCTAGGAACTAAATGACTTTTACTTAGCATTAGTTCAGATCTGGATTGAGAGTTTATTCTTTATTGTATTATTCTTTTTCTAAATTTGTCATAGGATGTGAACACTTGCCTGAGGGACAGAGAGAAAGTGAGAAATCACCCCTCAAGGGGGATGGCTATGCTGAAATTCCTTCTCCTCCATTCTCTTCTTGGAATTTTGGGCACAAACACACACACACATGCCCAGTGGAAATTTTAAGTCACCGAGCCTGGGACTCAGACCATACAGTAGGCTCTGTGGGGTCCAGTGCCTTAACCACTACACCCCCTACTGACCTGAAGTAAGAGTTTAAATAATTCCCACTTGCAATGGGATGTAGGAGACCAAGGGATCTAAAGATAGTTATAATTGTAGAGACAATAAAGATAGTTATAATTGTAGAGACAATATGATTTTAAAGCTGCTTGTGAGATGGTGTGTATCTATCTTTGCTTTCTCCTAGAGGGGAATGTGGGGGAAGGTAAGTTTCCAGACTTTCCTGATTTAATTGGTACAGAAAAGTCGATAGAGCAGCAGCCAAAAGATGGGTGCTCCTCTTGTCCTTATAAAAATCATTACTCTCATTCTTAAAACAGACCATCGTGGCTCATGTGGCCCAGTGGGCACTGACAGTGACTGGAATTTAGGAGAGTGGACTGATCTGGAAACAACTGTCCCTCCCACTTAGCATATGCAACTTAACAGCCCTCTGTGTCTGGAGTGTTTTCTGATTCTTTGAATGGCTTGCCTGAGAAGTAGCAAAACTTATAGGCCTGTTCCCTATGCTTAACGTATATAGCGTCAGATACTCTCTCTCCTTCTCTCTCCTCTTCCATATCTATTTCTTCCTATCTGTCTCTCTCCACCCACCCATCTATATTACTACTGAAATCTATGTCATGATGGTGTTTGCTATTGGAATGTATTGGTGAAGGTGCATTGGGACAAACTTCTATGTAATCCACAGTTCTAGAATCATACAGAATCATAGATTGCTAGAGCTGACCACCTCCCTCCACCCCTCCCCAAAAGGTACTTCTAATTATCTTATTTAGGGATCCAGAGATGAGCTTAAGTGTTCCTTAAAAAAAAAACTTAATACTATGCTAAGTTTTATGTATATAAGTTATTTAAAGGCAAGAGGTATAGGGATTTTATAAGATTCTCAAAGAGAATATATAATCTACCCAAACGTTAAAACTCTTCTAACTCAATTTTTTTATTTTACATATGAGGGAGCTGAGGAAAAATGAGAAAGTGACCTGTACAAAACACAGGCCAGTAAGTGAGATTACATTTACTAAATGGTGTTTCTTTTTTTTAAAAAAAAATTAATTTTATTTATTCATTCATTTATTTTAATTTGACCAGAGGGAGGAGGGGAAGGGAGAAAGGAAGCTACCAGGTCTGGGACTTGAACTGTGGTCACCCATGTGAGAATGTCCAGCACCTTAACCACCACGCCACCTGATGGTCCCCCTAAATGGTGTTTCTTAACATGTTCTCCACAGAGTCTGACCAACCGGAGCCTGCTTACCTTTCATTCTCATGCCTTTCCTCTCCTTGCCTCCTTGTCAGTGATAATGTACTTCCTCAATTTCCTGAATATTCTCGGTGCATCTCTGAGCCTGGGTACCTGCAGCCCCTGCTGCAGGAAATGCAGGTCGCCTCCTGTCACCTGCCTACTCTCACGGGTGTCCAGTGAAAGAGCACTTTTGCTGGGAAGCTTTCACTGTTCTTTTCCTTGTGAGCTAAGTGCCATTTGCCTCACAGGACCTTGCTTCCCCTGTCAGAGGCCTTGGTAACAGCTGGGGCTTCCCTTTACTAGCTAGTTTCTAATACAGACTGAAGATCGATGGGGTGGAAGACTATTCATCTTATCACTTCTGCTTACAAAATGTGTACTGACTGTCCATGTGCTCCAGCCTCCTAGCCAACAGTGAAGTCACACCCAGCAAGGTCTCTCACTGAGTCTTCACCATCGCTTCCTGACTGCGGCATTTGCCACTTCCTGTTTGGTTGTTGTTGTCTTACTGACACATATTAATTGTACATATCTATGGAGGAAACTATGATTTTTTTTTATTACATGAGTAGAATGTGTAATGATCAAATTAGGGTAATGAGCATATCCAGGATCTCAAACACTTATCATTGTTCTGTGTTGGAAACATTAAAAATCCTCTCTTAAGATATACAATTGGGGGCCAGCAGGTGGCATGGTTAAAGGCATTGGGCTCCTGCAGGGTTTACCAAACTTTGAGTTCTGGACCCCATGACTTGAAGATCATGCCTGATGTGCATGGGTGTCCAAAATCTTTTTGTTTTTAGAGGGTTTTTTTTTTCTTTCTTTTCTATAGGGCATGTGTGCTTGCCAGAAAGACAGAGAGAGACAGAGAGATAGAAAGCAAGAAATCACCCCCCATAGGAGGATGGCCATGCCACAATCCCTTCTCCTCCATTCTCCTCTTGGGATTCTGGGCATGCACGCACATGGGCCCAGCGTGAGTTTAAGCCACTGGGTCCGGGACTCGAACCATGATCAACTACATAGGAGTCCAGTGACATAGCCATTATGCTAACTCTTGGTCCCCCAAAATCTTGAGAGGAGAACCAGAGGAGACAGAATTTTGTAATGGCCATCCTCCCTGGGGGGGGTGCTTTTTCACTTTCTCTTTCTCTCCCTGGCAAGCGCATGTTCCCTATGGCAAAAAAACTAAAATAATAATAAATAAAAGAGCATTCAAAAAAATAAATACAAATCAATAGTCTTTCAACATACATAGAAAATTATTATTATTATTATTTTTATTGTGCCAGAGGATCTGTGTGTTCACTGAAGAGAACAGAGAAACAGAGAGAGAAAAAATGAGAAAGCACTTCCCCCTAGGGGGCATGTTCATGCTGCAACCCTGTCTCCATTTCTTTCTCATTTCAGGTTTTGGGGCATGCATGACACACGCCCTGTTTGTTTTCAAGCTACCAGGTCTGGGACTCTATCCACACAGTCAGCTACGTGGGATCCACCTGCCTTCACCACCAGGCCACAGGCTAGCCAGGTTATTGTTAATTATAGTTACCCACTGTGCTGTAGGACACTGGAACTTGTTCTTGTCTAACTAATCTTGTGTTTGTAACCGACAACCCCCTCTCCTTACCCACTTTTCATCCCAGTCTCTAACTAATGTCCTCATCTTCTATTAAAAAAGTTTCACGAGTGAGAACAGGTGATTTTAATCTTTCTGTGCTTGTCTTATGTTTCCTCAACAAGACTAAAAATAGAACATTGAACATTTCTATGATCTACCAGCCCCACTACTAGAAAAGAGAGACAGAAAGAGAGGAACATCATAGATATCTGTACTCTGGTGTTTTCACAGCTCTATTCCCAATAGCCAGGATGAACGTACAGAGAAAATGTGGTATAGATGCAATGGAATGCTCTTTAGCCTTTAAAAGAATGATATCCTGTCATTCGAGGTGTTATGGACAAACCTGGAAGATGTGTTAAGTAAAATAAGCAAGCACTTTTTTCTAATCAATTTGCCTTTAGCTGATTGAGCTTTTAAAATATGATTTGGGGGAACCATCAGATAGTGGAATGGTTATGTCGCTGGACTCCTATGTAGTTGAACGCAGTTTGAGGGCTGAACCCAGAGATTTAAAACTCATGCCAGGTGTCTGTGTGCCCAAAACCCTGAGAGGGGACTGGAGAAAAGGGATTGTGATGTGGCCATCCCTCCTGGGGGATGATTTCTCGCTTTCTGTCTCTCCAGCAAGCACATACACCCTATAGCAAAAATCTCTCTAAAATCAATTAGTTGATTAAATCAAATTAATTTTTTAGAATATAAATTTTAAAATATTTATTTTTATTTATCTTTTTAAATAATTATTTTATTTAACTTCATTTATTTATTTATTTAAATTTGACCAAAGAGGGACAGAGTGAGTGAGAGAGGAGAGAGTAAGTGAGGGAAAGTGAGAAAGCAAGCCACCAGGTCCAGGACTCGAACCATGTTGGCCACGAAGGAGTCCAGCACCCTTAACCACCATCTGCCAGCCTCTAAGTTCTAAAATTTTTACAAATAATTTATCTGTTACAAAGACAGTTTACCCAGCTAAATCACAAAACCATAAACTCAAGATATCCAAAGTATATCTTATTAATAAAACAAGTAAATCGATCTTCACATAGAACTGTAGATGAAGTTGAAAAACAAGGCCTGTTTTGTTTGTTTGTTTGTTTGTTTTTAAGAAAGCTTTTTGCTATAAGGTGCATGTGCTCACTGGAGAGACAGAGAGAGATGGGGAGACAGAAATGAGAAATCACCCCCCAGAGGCAACGGCCACTCCACAATCCCTTCTCCTCCATTCTGCTTTTGGAATATTGGGCACGTACACACATGTGCTGGGCCTGAGTTTTAAGCTTCCAAGTCCAGGACTTGAAACGTGGTTGACCACGTGGGAGTCCAGTGACATAACTATTACACCATCTACAGATCCCAACATAGCTTATTTCTAAAACAAAATGCATCCGTTTAAAAGCTTCAGGTATATTGTCCAATTAACTAGGATGCCATGTTTCTTCCAAGTATGATTTGATTACATCCTAGATAAGGTCCTTCCCATCTGACCCAGACACCACCTACCTCTCCAATCTCACTTTCTAACTCCCTTCTTTTCTTTTTTTTTCTCTCTCTTTTTTTTTTTTTTTTTTTTTTGGAGAGTTTTTTTTTTTTTTTTTTTTTTTTTTTTTTTTTTTTTTTTTTGCTCTAGGGCGCGTGCGCTCGCCAGACAGACAGAGAGAGACATAGAGACAGAAAGCGAGAAATCACCCCCCAGGGGGGATGGTCACGCTGCAATCCCTTCTCCTCTCAGGATCTTGGGCACACATGCACATGCGCCCGGCGTGAGTTGTAAGCCACCGGGTCCGAGACGCGAACCACGGTCGACTACGTGGGAGTCCAGCGGAATAGCCATTACGCTAACTGCTGGTTCCCAAACTCCCTTCTTTTCTGACTTTCCATTTATTTATTTCTCTCAGCCTCTTCCTTTACTGCCTGGTCTTATACCTCCTCTTTGCTGTATCTGGACGGCTCCTCTCCTACCTTCAGCTAAGTCCCACTCAGCCTCCTGCTCGGTGTAAAGGCCCTTCCTTGGATGCACATCTTTCATCTCTAACCCAAGCTTGTTCTTTGCCAGTCCTTGTCCCAGAACTCAGGAACACTTACCACACATTATAAACACTTCCTGATGCACACATTTTATTTCTTGTTGGTTACTCACAGTCAGTAGGCTATAAATTAGGTAAATACAGCAGCTGCATTTGCCTTGTATACCCCGAGCTCTGCACAGAGCCAAGGTATGGGCCCCACAGTGCAGAGGCCTCTGTGCAGCACTGAGAAGCCTCCACTCGGGTCTCAGCCAATCCTGCACTTGCCCACCCCAAGAAGAGTGGATGATTGTCCCCTTAGAATTTGTGCCCTAACATCCCTCTTTACTTTTGACCAGCAAGAGAGAGTGAAATAAGAAAGCAAGCCACCAGGTCCAGGGCTCTCAAACTGCCATCGGCCATGTGGGAGTCCAGCGCCTTAGCCACCACACTACCTCCAGCCCCTTTAACGGTATCTCTAAAAGGAATGGTTGAATGGTTGTCCCATATTTGCAGCCTATTAGAATTTGACTTGTGAATTAGGGCTGTGCAAATATCTCACCCGTCTTGGCCTTCGTCCTTATGACATTCTCACAGGAGCTGCAAGTCACACACAGAGGAGTGCCAAGCGAGGGTCGAGGAACCATCGATTATTGAAGCAGCTGGAGCTGGATTTCCCAGCGCCGAGGATCTGGTTAGTTTGCTTGTGGCACCCAGTCTGGGTGGAAAGGCTCCACCTCCGAATCTCTGTGCCAGCATCCCCAGTGTGCATCTTGGTATGAGACTAAAGCAGTGGAAGGGTTTTAACACACACAATAGGAAGCAAAGGAGTCACCTCCTGCATGAACCTTATGCATGCTCTCAAAGCCCACGTCCACCTCCGAGGAAATGTATCATCACCAGAATTCAAAAATCCAAACGGTTGGATTAGCCTTCTCCTTGGGGAGGTAGAGATTGAAGGAAAACCCCAGGGAAGACTAGATAGGCTGACTCCTGTATTTTACAATCGAACATTTATGATGCCTGCTTTTTCTACTGCCAGAGAGTGTGTACCCTTGCTGGAGAGAGACAGGCAGTTAGAAAGCACTCCCCAGTGGGGCATGGTCATGTTGCAATCTTTTCTCTTCCATGTCTCTATACTAACAGAATTTTGGACACACACATGTGTGCCTGGAATGTATTTCTTTTTCTTTATTTAAAAATAAATTTTTGCCAGAGGACATGTGTGCTCACCAGAGAGAGAAAGAGAGGCAGAGAATAAAACTGAGAAAGCATCCCACAATCCTTTCTCTTTCATTCCTCCCTCCTTTGGGGAGTTTGGGCACATACACACACCTACCATGTTTCTCCAGCCACTGGGACTTGAACTGCACAGTCAGCCATGTGGGATCCATCTGCCTTCACCACTACACCATGGACTGGCCCTGCCAAGTGTGTTCATCAAGCCAGCAGGGCTAGACTCCAACCCCCGTCAGCTGTTGGAGCTTCACTCACTGCTCTGCTAGGGACTGATCTGACCACTGCTTTAATTATCTGAGAAAAGTTCAGGGTGTTATCTGAGTTCTTTTACCTTCAAACACATCCTAAAGTGTTTCCATAAGCATCTCATCCCCCCGTGTAACAGGAAGGCTTCCTCCATCTTGTGACCCTCACAGTTTCCTCACAGCAGTGGGCTGGAGCAGCCTCAGAGCATCTCCCAGTGTTTGCTTCATCTTGTCATTGCGGAGACTGAAGATGAAAAGGTTCAGGAGGGGCGTGAAGATACAGCTTCAGACAGAGGCCCCTTTGTTGAACAGCAGGGCCAGCGCCTCTGACAAACATATGTAAAGAAAGATGGGATTGCAGCGTGCCATCCCCCCTGGGGGGTGATTTCTCACTTTCTGTCTCTCTCTGTCTGTCTGGCAAGCGCACGTGCCCTATAGCAAAAAACCTCTCCAAAAAAAAAAAGATGGAGCTGCCGTAGATGATAACCCACCACTGTGAGGTGCAAGGCACAGGTGGAGAATGTTTTCCTTCTCTTGGCAGCGGTGGGGGTCTGGAGTACCATGGCAAGAATGCAGGCATAGGAAACTGAGGTCAGGCCCAGCAAGCCCAGCAGCACTGACGTGGAGAGCACAAAAGCCATGAGCTCCAGCAGGCAGGTGTCCCTGCAAGATAACTCAGCAAGGGCCAACTGTCACAGAATAAGTGGTCGATGCCATTGGGGCCACAGAAGGGCAGGCTGGCCATGAGGATGGTGAAGCAGAGGACCCAGAGGAAGCCAGCTAGCCAGGAGGCCAGCACCCATTGGGAACAGACAGGGCCACTCATCAGGGTCTCATAGTGAAGCGGGTGGCAGATGGCCAGGTAATGGTCCAGACACATGACGGCTAAGAGGAAGAAGTCCGTTGTGCCTAGAAGGAAGTAGAGGTAGGACTGAATTATGCAGCTGGCAAATGAGATGGTGTGATCCCCAGTGAGGGTGATGACTAGCATATTGGGAACCATGACAGAGACCAGCAACAGCTCCAGGAAGGACAGGTTCCGCAGGAAGAAGTACATCTGTGTGTGCAGGCGGCAGTCCACCCAGCTGAGGGCAATGATGAGCAGGTTGCCTGTGGCTGTTACCATGTAGGCCTCCATCAGCCCCAGGAACAACAGGGCCTGCAGGATGTGATTCCTGGGGAATCCCAGGAGGACAAACCCTATTACCTGGGTCCAGTTTTCAAGGCACATCTTCAGAAACCTGCAGGGGAAATGAAACAGAACTTTGTAGCCAGTCTATAGCTACTAGTCATGGTATAATCAGTCAATAAAACAGGGCTGAGTGTCCAGTACTTCCTCACATTCTGAGGGCATACTGATCTATATTTCTTTCTTTTCCTTATTTTTAGAGAGAGGGACTTTTACTATAGGGCATGTGTGCTCCTTGGAGCAACAGAGAGAGACAGAGAGACAGTAAACAAGAAATCACCCCCCAGGGAGGATGGCGATGCTGTAATCCCTTCTCCTCTGCTATCCTCTTGGGATTTTGGCACTCAAGTGCAAGTGCCCAGCGTGAGTTTCAAGCCACTGGGCCAGGGACTCTAACCACAGTTGACCATGTGGGTGTCCAGTTTCTTAATCACTGCATCCCCTGCTGGCCCCATACTGAAATATATTTCTTTCTGTGAGTGATTTTCAAAAAGAGAAACAAATTTTGATAGAAAGTGGTGTAGCAATAACAAGGATGACACACTGATTTTGTATTAGAAAATTTATATACAGTTTTCTTTTCTTCCCCCTGCCATCCTTAAAAGTAGACTTTACTGGTCACATAGATATGGAAAAATGACTGAGGAAGAATAAGTAACTCTTTTATGATCAAATAGGGAGCATCAGGGAGAGGCAGGCTCTCATCCCAAGCCTCTGTGATGCCAACACACCTGCTACTCCACTGTTTGGCTTAGTTAGTCACGTGAACAGGGCGGCCTTGAGGAATCCAGAAGAATGGAGGGTCAGAGATCTCACAGGATAAATGCACCAGGAATGAAATTGTCCTGGTATCAGGAACTCTTGCTTCAGTATTTGTGACCCTTATGTATCCCGTCTTAACATAAAATAAGAGAATTTTAGGGACCAACAGATGGCATAGCAGTTACATCATTGGACTCCCACATTACTGCCCATG
The DNA here is from genome assembly GCA_026018925.1 of Tupaia tana. Taxonomy (NCBI): domain Eukaryota; kingdom Metazoa; phylum Chordata; class Mammalia; order Scandentia; family Tupaiidae; genus Tupaia; species Tupaia tana. The sequence continues at coordinate 124,840,188 of JAKSZU010000003.1, forward strand.
GTTCGAGTCCTGGACCCAGTGGCTTAAAACTGTTAAATCAAACTACTTTGGCCTAAAATGGCCACTGTATTCCCACACTTGAATTCTTACAGATAAGCCAAAGTTGTTTATATTAAGCTGTTTTTCTGAGCTAGTTGCTAGGTTACAGCCAACCACAGCACCTTTTAAACTGTGTTCATGCAGACAAACTTGAGAGTGTAACCAACCCAAATTGCTTCCCTACCTCATTCTTTTACTTTCATTTTTATACATCACGTTCCCAATCCTGTACATGTCACTTTCCTTTTCCAGAATTTAAACACCATGTAGCCACGAGGCTAGCTGGAGTTATCCTGAAATTTGGGGACAATTGCCCAATTTAAATTGTGTTAAAATTAACTCAGTTAAAATCTCTATTAAATCAGCTGTTTTATTTTATTTGAACAGTTCTAGTGTCAGAAGTGGGATTTGAAGAACTTCCAGTGACCCCCAGGAGCAGCAGGTGACCAAGCGAGGTACCCACAGGACCCTTTGTTATCTATTGCTCTCTCATAGCAACTGGGGATTGTGGGTAAGTTCTCTCTCATGTTTGAGCTCCATGGACTTATGTTTAGAGCTATGTGAGTTTTATATGAGCAAATTTTGGTCCACACTAAGTTTGGAATTGCAACAAAAACTGGACTGAGTCCAGGATTGGATTGGATAAGGTAATTAACTGAATTGAATACAGTTGTCTGACTCTGTCAGACAGAAACTAGCAGTAAATGGCCATTACTGTGGCAAATGCAACAAAATATTTTTATGTTCAACATCTTAGTTTTCTTCTTTTTTTTTTTTTTGGCAAGCTTTAAAAAAAATATTGGCTAAATTGGTCAAGAAGAGCTCAGAGCCAATGTCAGAATAAATTATTTCCCACTTTGGTTCTTCTTGGTTTAAAGAGACTAAAAATTGCTCTTCCTTTCTCTGCCATCATGGTGTGAGTGGTCCACTCGGCTCTTCACCACATCCTCTCACAAGACTTTCAGAATCAAGTGGTTTCTGGCCAAAAAACAGAAGCAAAATCATCCTATTCTCCAGTGGATTAGAATGAAAACTGGAATAAAATCAGATACAACTCCAAGAGGAGACCCTGGAGAAGAACTAAGCTGGGTCTATGAGGAACTGGACAGGACATGGCCCACATATTTATGCTGTACCAAGGTCACTATGGTCTTGCCACATCAAGCTGAAAATTGTCACCATTGATTGGACACTTGTGTTTATTGGAAAAAAAAATGATGCTTCACCTTGTCTTTAAGTTCTGCATTGGTAGGGTGGTTCAGTAATAAATATGTGAGACCTTTAAAAAAAGAGAGAGAGACTAAAAATTTATATAAAAAATAGAATTCCTAACTCAAAATTGAAATACTTCCTGAAAGCACCAATATTTACAAAGTGGTGAGATCTTAGTAACATAATTTAAAATTACTATGGCCATTAAGAATTCCCTGGGGCTAGCTGGTGGTGTGGTGGTTGAGATGCTGGACATGGTCAACAGCAGTTTGAGTCCTGGACCAAGCGGCATGCTTTCTCACTTTCCCTTTCTTTCTCTGTCTCTCTCTGGTTGGGTTAAAAAATAATAATAACAAATAAAGTTAAATGAATAAATAATTCTTAAAAAATTAAGAATTTCCAAGTTAGTACTATCCAGGGATGCCTATTAGTATGCAGAAGCTTCTAAAAGAATTAATTTTATTTGATCTCTATTAAGACTCTTTAAAAATAAATAATACATTTAAATGACATAAAAAAGTTCTGCCAAAGTTTCTGTTTTATTTCCAGCTGCCCAAATCAAAAAGAAAGCTAAACGAAAGAGTTGTTAAAATGGTTTACAATATACCTACAAATCAAACTGAATTTTTTCTTGTTCAGCGATATCCATGCTGAGTTACAAGCATTAGAAATGCTTTCTTTGCCTTAATTATTGGGCTCAATCTTAAAATTAGTAATTAATTTAGAAACATGCTGAGTTTAAAAGGCCACATATCAATTAAGTTAGTCTTAAAAAATACAGCTTTCTGGCAAATTAGTAATCTATTTAAAAATCTTTATGCCCCCAAACCTCCACTATTACAAAAATAAGGAGACAAAAAATTGCTATGTGACCCCCCCCCCTCCCTGTTAGAAATGCTTTTCCCTCCTAGTCACCTAGGACACCTGCTCTCTAGCAATTAATCTGCATAAGATCCTCACCTTTACTCATCCTGTGTCTCTATGTGTGCCTTTAAGATATAAACTTTCTACCTTGTTTAATCTATAAATTGTACATATTAAGCAAATATTTAGAGCTGGAACAATTAACAGCAAAATTAACAATTAAAAAGTAATGCTAATATGTATATTATTAAGTGTACATACAAAAATAAAACTAGTTTATTCATTATTTCAATAGACACAGAAACTAATTATATCAGGGAATCTGTCACAACATTAAGCAGTTTCTATTCTGGGTAAGCAAGAAAAAAATGACCAGGTTCAGTTCTTTGTAAGGAGCATAAAAATAAGCAACAATTGGCAAGATTGTGAAAACCAGGATGAAACTGATCAAGACAACTTTTAAATCCTCAATTTAATACAAGTATCTATAAAGACTCGACAGAGTTAAAATATATAAATTTGAACTCATTTCTCTTGGGAGGGATGTAAAAACTCATTAAAAATCTCATTAAAAATCTTTTCAAAAAATGAAAATCTTTTATTTGTGTTATGGACATGGACATACATGTAATGAAAGATCTATGTAATAAAAGATCTTAAAAATTCCATTCAATTTATTTAAAAAGTACTAATAAAAATTAATTTAAATACTTTTCAAATTCATGTAACTTAAAATCATTGACAAATAATCTGACTTCAAGTATAGTAAAAAATAATTTAATAAGAATCTCCACAGATTCCAACATTTACTTTATCCAATAATTAGTAATCAGCCAACATAATATTTGTCTTTATATAATTAGTTTAATAAAACAGCTAGTATTTATATATTTTATTACATAATAAATATCTGACCAACAGAAAAAATGGATTAATGACTAGCCTTCTCTAATATTTTGGGGTTTGTTTTTTTTTACAAATAATCAAGATAAAATAGTTTTAAAAATTTCAAGTGCGGAACCAGGAGTTAGCGTTATGGCTATGTCGCTGAACCCCATGTAGTCGATCGTGGTTCGAGTCCCGAACCCACTGACTTAAACTCATGCCAGGCATGTGTGTGTGCATGCCCAAGATCCCGAGAGGAGAATGGAGGAGAAGGGATTGCAGCGTGGCTATCTCCTCTGGGAGGGTGATTTCTCGCTTTCTGTCTCTCTGTCTCTCTCTGTCTTTCTGTTGAGCGCATGTGCCCTATAGCAAAAACCTCTCCAAAAAAAAGTTTTAAGTGCTATTAAATTAAATTAATTTTCCTAAAGTTCAATTTTTAGTTCTCTTATAGTTCAATTAGAGGACTAATAGCTAAAAGTAATAAAAACTAAATCTTACATAAAAATTTGTATATGTAATCCTTATATTAGCCTTTAAGTTATTTTTTATTATTATCTCTAAATGTCATATCTTACTGTTATAGTCTACTACTATATTCTGTTTTTTGTTTTAGTGTCAACAGACACTAAGTTAGTCCTTCTTAATCTAACTAAGGTGCTTAAAAACAGTAAATTTTTATTTTCTTCTGACAGTTCACTTAAATATTTATGCTTTTTACTATATTTAACAAGGCATCTCCAAAATCAAATTCTAAATTAAATTCTTTTACCTCAAAATAACTTTTGGGTGTTTATAAAGAGACCTTAAAACATTCAAGAGAAAGATATCAAAATATTCATACTTACTTTACTATGCTAAATAATATAAAATATTGTCAAATTAAATAATCTTAATTTTCTTTACATTTGATTTAAATGATATGTATAAATATTTTATATATTTATTACATTATATTTAAATTTATATGTATAAATGTTTTATATATATTTATTATGTATTTATTACATGCACTGTATTCCAAAATAAATTGAAATTCCCCAAAATCTATAATTAATATTTATCAGTCATATTATAAATTATTGTATTAAATTAATATGTCATAAATATCACCAAATTTCTTTTTCAATTATAAACTCATGTCAAATCTTTAATTAATTCAAATCTTATTGTCCTTAATTAATTGCTTTATTTAATACTTTTCCAAAAATTTTTTTCAAATGTTGGAGAAGTCCGACCCCAGGATCTGTTTTGAGCTTTTGACTTTTAAGTATCACTTAAGTTGGGTCAGCACGATTGGCAAGACCGCTGCTGTGTACCACCACTGCCCCCCCCCCCCCCGACCAAGGAATAAAACTTAGGTCGAATTAGCATGTCAGCAAGGCTGCTTGCTATTTGCTCCAGAAACTGCGGTAGCCTTGCTGGGAAGTGACCCCTCTCTGACTCCCCAATATACTACTATAAAAGAATTACATAGCTCTCTTATATATCCTGAGTATATGATAAAATTTTCCAGGAAGTCCCCTGACAGCTCCCCTTTGCTCTGACCACCTACTGTTAATTACAATGCTTTACTCCGGACGATCACAATAGAGGGTGTGCTGAAGTCACATCTAGGCAGAAATTTTCTTGACCTTTGGAAGGCCCTTCAAGATACATTTAACATAAGCTTAAGAATAATCTTTTAGGCCAAAACGGGCCCAGGGCACTCCCATCCCACTATGGCTTATGTTCTAACAAAATACATAAAGGTGGCACCCCAGGCACAATAGAACATTTTAAGTGTGCCACAAACTCACCTTAAAGTTCTTTATTAACTTGTTAGTCACTTTACTGCCAGCTGAAAAAGCTGTTCCCGCCATTACCTAGTAAATAGTTTTACCCTTTTAAGATATATTAGAATTTCTTGAATTAAGTTTTAGATCCCTATAAAATTATATAAGTTCCATTCTTTATTGAGATCCATAAGAACTAATATCTATACTTGAGATTTTCTCTTCTCAATATCCTGCTTGGTAATCACAAGATGGCTGCCACGCTGCATCAGCTGATAATTATCTCTGCTTGCTGGAGCTGCTTTCCCGAAACTGCATTCCATGAAGACCCACCTACATCAAATGAACAATTTCGGAACTGCACTAGACCCACCCTTAATCCAACCCTGAATGGAACCCATATTCTCTATTGTTAAAACTTTATGAGCTGATAATTAGAACATGCAGCCCCTCACCCATTTACTTGCATGTATCACATTTTCAATAAAAAGGCACGATGACTCCTAGCAAGGGTCACTCCTCAGAGTGCAATCTCTGGGGGTGTCTGGCTGAGGATGTGCATGAAAAAGGCACCAAGACTTTAGTCTTCTTTCCTGTGTCGCCTCCGATGAGTCAACCCACCCCCGCCAAGACTGGACCCCAGCAAAATGTCTTTAAAAAATAAACAAAAACTGTGCTCTTATATGTCTTAAGTTTCTAATAATCTAATCATTTTACACTAAATAAAAATTTCCAGCTTCTATTTAAAAACTAATTAGTTTTTTTTTTTTTTGGAAAGGTTTTTGCTATAGGGCATGTGTGCTCCTCAGAAAGACAGAAAGACAGAAAGACAGAGAGAGACAGAGAGACAGAAAGCAAGAAATCATCTCCTGGGGGGATGGCCGTGCCTCAATCCCTTCTCCTCCATTCTCCTCAGGATCTTGGGCACGCATGCACATGCACTCGGCCTGAGTTTAAGCCACCGGGTCCAGAACTCAAATGCAGTTGACTACATGGAAGTCCAGTGACATAGCCATTATGCTAACTGCTGGTCCCAAAAACTAAATAGTTTTCTAAACTACTAAGTCAACCATTAAGCAAAGCCAATATTAACTAAAAGCAAAAAACTATTTTGACAAAATTATATGTTAAGTCAGCTAATAACAGACTTGTTAAACTATATATCATTTCTTTGCTTACTAAGATCAAATATAATTTGTTAAAATCTAATGTAAATAAATTCCATAACGTTAATCTAAGTCAAATTACCTGTGACAGTCTATTTAATAAGAAATACTATACATCTAAATTAAAAAAATAAAATTAGTATGAAAATATAAATCCAATATTAACATAAACTCATAAAAAACCTATAGACCACTGCCTCATTCTTCCTAAGTCTTCTTTATAAATAATTATTTAAAACTGCTATACTCCATAACTCACAACATTAAAAAAAATTTAAATAGTAATAATTTGTTCAGTAATATTAATACAGTATATACTCTATAATTACTAAAATGTCCTATAGCCAATATTTAGTCTGTCAAGATAATAGTAAAAAATAGTAAAAACTGCAAGTACATTTCTATTACATAATATGCTATTTAAATATAAAAAAATTCACTCATTGTCATTTTCATTACATGTTTTTATTTGTAAAAATCTTTTTCCATAGGGACCAGCAGATGGCATAATGGTTACATAGCTGGACTCTGATGTAGTCGACTGCTGTTTGAGTTCTGGAACCTGCACATGTGCATGTGTGCCCAAGATCCGAAGAGAATGGAGAAGAGATTGTGGCATGGCCATCCCCCCAGGAGGTGATTTCTTCCTTACTTTCTGTCTTTCTGTGCCTCCCTGTCTCTCTGGCAAGAGCATGTGCCCTATAGCAAAAATCTCTCAAAAAAAAAAAAAAGCTTCCCCTAAAAAAAATACTGTAACAATAGTCAAAAACCAAATTGAAATAAATTTCTGTCATAAAACATTTCTAAAAATCTGAAGTGACTAAATTCTGCCAGACTTTAGTGCATTATGCAAAGTCTAATTTCACCAAATAAAAAATACTATTTAGTTGGATAAATATGAATTTATTGATTAAAAACAACCCTTCATAATCCAAAATAGAGGTCTTCTAAAAATAACAAAAAACTGCCTGAAAGCCCTGTAAAAAGATATCATACCAAATTCTTTCCCACACTCACACTGCAGTAGAGCTTTAAAAACTTAAATACTAAGTTCACGATTCAAAAAAGCTACTTTAAATTTTAAAACTGTGCACTTATTAAAGACTTTAAAGTAAAACTGACCAAAAAATTTCTTATTCGAAACAGATATTTTCAACAACTAAACAACTATGCCCATATATTATGAATCAAGATTTCTCTGCCATCATAAAAGCTTCATGTTATTTCTTTTTTATCTCAATTCTTATTGTCTTAATTCTTTCCTCACCCCCCAAAAAACTCCATAAAACCATAATCAGTAATTAGCTTTAATTTAAATTTATGTCCTAGCACAAAGCCAAAATAATTATTAAGTTTATAGATGAATGCAAAAAAATTTCAGTAAAATTTCTAAAAATTTACTTTTAAAATTTACTTAAAATTTTCAAAAAAAAATTTTTTTTGAAGAGGTTTTCACTGTAGGGCACGTGCACTCGCCAGACAGACAGAGAGAGACAGAGAGACAGAAAGCGAGAAATCACCCCCAGGAGGGATGGTCATGCCTCAATCCCTTCTCCTCCATTCTCCTCTCCAGATCTTGGGCATGCACGCACACATGCCCAGCGTGAATTTTAAGCCACCGGGTCTGGGACGCGAACCGCAGTTGACTACGTGGGAGTCCAGAGACATAGCCATTACGCTAACTGCTGGTTCCCAAAATTTTCAAAATTTTTAATACTATATTTCTTCTAATAAGTCTCTAAGTTATTATGACTTATTGCACAAAACTAATGACAATAATAAATACATTTTTAAAACAAACCATTAACAAGAAACTATAGTCCTCAATCATCATCCCATTCCAAACAATAGTAATAAACAACTAGACTCAAATACTATCAAATTGTCTGTTTTCTCTAAACCTTAACCTGTTTAATTCAGTTCAGCTTATTTCATAAAAACTTTCATTTTGAAAGTATACCTTAGTCATCACATTCGTTCTCCTAGTGTACTCTATCTATGGTATGCTTTATATGCAACCATTCATCAAACACTAAATAATCTTATTTCAACCAAATCAATAAAAGCACAAAAAAAGACCTATTTGACCTGTAATTCCATGCTAAAGGTCAAAAAAGAAAACTCTTATAATTTCTACACTAAAAAAATTAATTTATAATTGAAAAAAATTGGCACAAATGTCCTAAATTTTAGTCAGTCTCTCAAACATTTAAAAAGCTGACCAAAAGAGGAAAAATTATTAAATTAAACTATTTTGGCCTAAAAAGAGTTGCTGTATTCCTACACTTAAACTCCTATAAATAAGCCAAAATTGTACATTAGGCTATTTTTCTAAACTAACAACTAAGTTACAACCAATCATGACAGCTAAACTCAATCACAGGCATCCTGTCTTTTAAAATGTATTAAGGCAGACAAACTTCAAAATGTAACCAACCCAAATCATTTTTCTACCTCATTCTTTCACTTTATTTTTGTACATGTTCCATCCCAAACACGTTACTGTCCTTTGCCAAAACTTAAATACTGAGTTAACCACAAGGTTAGCCGAAGTTGTCCAAGAGTCTAAAAACAATGGCTCAATTTAAATCATATTGAAATTTACTCAATTAAAATTCTACTCCCTTAAGTTATTTTTCTTTTAACCAAACTCATGCTGGGCATGTGTGTATGCATACCTAAGATCCCAGGAGGAGAAAGGAAAAGGGATTGAGGCATGGCCATCCCCATCATGGGATGATTTCTCACTTTTCCTCTCTTTGTGTCTTTCTCTTTCTGGCACAATCACATGCCATAAGGCAAAAACATCTACTGAAAGAAAGAAAAAGAAAGAAGGAAGGAAGGAAGGAAGGAAGGAAGGAAGGAAGGAAGGAAGGAAGGAGGAAAGAAAGAAAAGAAAGAGAGAGAGAAAGAGAGAGAAGAGAAAGAAGAAAGAAAAGAAAGAAAGAAAGAAAGAAAGAAAGAAAGAAAGAAAGAAAGAAAGAAAGAAAGAAAGAAAGAAAGGAGGAAAGAAAAGAAAAGAAAAGAAAAAATAAGGAAAGAAAAGAAAAGAAAAGAAAAAATAAGGAAGGAAGGAAGGAAGGAAGGAAGGAAGGAAGGAAGGAAGGAAGGAAGGAAGGAAGGAAGGAAGGGAGGAGAAAGAAAGAATTTTAAAGTCTGGCTTTTAGTATCTTTAGAGATTTTATTTTCATTAATCAGCTAGAAAGCTACATGGGATTGGATTGTAGAAAATTCCAATCTTGTCATAAAGTGTTATTTTTCTTTTTTCCTCCCATGCCCCAGACAGGTTGTAAGAAATCTCTCCTCCTGTGCAACCTTACTAGCCTTCTCTCAGCCTCAGCTCTCCAAATATTCTAATGACATAAAATGAGGAAGAAAGGGAAAGGCATCAAAAGAGATAGGACATATCGACTTGCCTCTTCAACTTTTCCTTTAAAATAGTGGTATGTTCATCTTGTCCTTGAAGTTTTTGTCATCTTGCAAAATTCACACATACATTTTGAAGGATTAGATTTAAAATTTTGATTCCAGGATCCTTTATTCACATCAGCATCAACTCCTCAGAATCAAAATAGTTCTTGCCTATTAATTAGAGAAAATACTGAAAATATTTAAAGAGAAAAAGAATAAAAATTACCAAGTTACTTTGTGTAATTGACAAGGATGAAGTGTCGAGAGTGTTGACAAAGCTTAATCCAAGGTCATCTATTTCTCCAGACTATCTGTGCCAAAGCTGGGGAACACAGGTATTTTCTAAGATCTGCCTGAAGCCACCTTAACAAAGTGCTAATGAGGGGAAAAACAAAAACAAAAACAAAACAAAACAAAACAAAGCACCTGGTCCCAAGGATGAAGAAGAAAGACACTCATGGCTTGTTTTGTTTCTATCAATTCTGACAGGAATAAGTCTTGGGATTTAAACAGCTAACAATATAGCTTAATTCTGCTGGCCTAGCTCTTATTATATATCTCCAAAAAAGAAATAAGATCCAGATAAGTATGTTAGAGCACTCTTCAAAATACCATAATGATTTCAGTGAAGGAAAATGCATTACTGTGGTTCTTCCAAAGGGCCAGGAAATTCTATCATTAAAAGTAACATTTTAAAAACTGCTAAAGGGCATATGCATTTGCCAGAGAGAAACAGAGAGAAGGAGAAAGCACCCCAATGGGAGCATGGTCATACTATAATCCCTTCTCCATTACTTTTTTGTCCTGTTGAAATCTGCGGCTTGCATAAACAAACACCCAGCATGTTTTTCAAGTCACCAGAGCTGGGATTTGAACTGCAGTCCACCATGTGAAATCCATTTTCCTTAGTCACTAAACCCCGGGGCCAGCTCAAAGTAACTTTTAAAGCCTGATTGTCAAATCTTCAATATCAGTTTCTCACCACTGCTGTAAAATATACGGATTAAAGGATGTTACATAGTGTTCCCTTAACAGTTAACTGGATAACCACTTTGAAGTCCTGAGTACCTTTATCACCTGGCTGGTGTCTCTCCTGTAATTCCAGATAACAACAATATCATTCCTAGATACACATATTTAAAATTTTGTCATTTCAAACCTCAAGATAATCTTGCTGGGTGGTCTTTAGAATAACTCACCTAATGTCACACAATTATACATTGTGTTATTGCCAGAAATGTTTTTCTTTTCTTTTTCTAAAATGTTTTGTTCTAGTGCATTTTGCACTAAAAATCCTGCTTGCCAAGATCAGACTCCCTGAACAGAATTAAAGCTATGAATTATGCACACATGCACACACATTTGCACACACGCATATTCATCTGATTGGCATGACGTCTTGACTATATAGGATTAGATAGTTATTATTCATTTTACAATTGAGCAAACTAGAACAAAACAGATTTAAAAAAAAAAAAAACTCAGAGCTAGATTTACGATAAACATTTAGCTTTGTCTGACCCTGGTGTCTGACTATTACTAGTTAATATGACTATAAAACTGGAACCTGCTGGGGGGGAAACAGGTATTGATTTGGAGTGCTATGGTATAACAATGACTCAATAATAATGCTGGAATGTATTGAGTACTTTCTGTAAACTGAAGACTTTGTACTCATTTCATTCATAAGTCTCTCAGGCACCACACAAGGGAGGATTTGTTATATTAATCCCATTAGCAGGAGTTAGTGTTTAGAAAGATTAAGGACCTACATTCATGAGTAGTGGAGTTAATGATTACAATTTCAGACAGTCTGAATTCACAGCCTGAATTTTTGGAAACAAAAATGTTTATTTAATTTTAAATTTGTTATTATAATTTTATATAAGGCATGTGTGCTCACTAGGGAGAGAAAGGGAAAGTGAGAAAGCAAGCGGCCAGATCCAGGACTCAATTGTGGTCAACCATGTGGGAGTCCAGCGTTGTAATCACCATGGGTAGCATGGTGGCCCCAAAAGAGTGCCTGTACTTTTTTTTATTAATTTTTTTATTTCAAGTTGTTTTATATATTCAATCACATCATTAAGCTTGCAAAGTGAATATTCCAACATGTGTACCTTTCTCCTGAGTCCAGTTGATAATACTATAAATTTATTTTCAACAGATAATACCCCATTTCTTTGTCCCATTAATGCTTTGCTTCTCTTTTTTTTAAATAAATTTTCTTTTTTTATTAATTTTTTTCTTTAAATTTTTTTTACATTAATCCACTATACATCATTACAACATACAAAATGAATTTTCCATCCAGAATGCACTGTATATTGGCTCAATCAAGCACATCAACATACGTGTTATCAACAAATAATTTTTTTTTTTCTTTTTGGAGAGGTTTTTCACTATAGGGTGTGTGCGCTCACCAGACAGACAGAGAGAGACATAGAGACAGAAAGCGAGAAATCACCCCCCGGGGGGATGGTCACGCCACAATCCCTTCTCCTCCATTCTCCTCTCGGGATCTTGGGCACACACGCACACACGCCCGGCGTGAGTTGTAAGCCACCAGGTCCAGGACGCAAACCGCGGTTGACTACGTGGGAGTCCAGCGACATAGCCATCACGCTAACTGCTGGTTCCCAATAATTTTTCACTTTTACATGGCAATTTGAAACCTCCACACAAAAACTGCATAAGAACTTAGTTGTTCTGAATATCAAAGCTAATTAAGTATGGTTCTAAAGCTCATGTGACCAGAAAAATCTTTGCTAAATATTTTGTTTGCTTGCCCTAACACGTAGCCAGTTTTACTTTTTTTTTAAAATTAATTAATTAATTTATTTATTTTCATTTCTTTTGGCAATATTTTTTTTGTGTGTGTGTGTTTGTTCAACTGTTAGTCAATCAGTTTCAGACATAGAATGCAGACAAACGGTATATGTTAAGTGGGGACATACAATGTCTCTCTTTCATAGCCTGGCTTGCCTCACTCAGCAGTACATCTTCCATATTCTTCCACTTTCTGTCAAAAGCCAGGGCTCTGTTGGTTTTTATGGCTGAGTAGTATTCCATAGAGTATATGTGCCACAGTTTTTCAATCCATTCCTCCATACGGGGGCATCTGGGTTGGTTCCATGACTTAGTAATTGTGAATAGTGCCGCAATAAACATCGATGTGCAAGCACTTTTCCAATGAAGAATTCTTCTGTCCTTTGGGTAGATACCGAGGAGTGGGATCTCTGGATCATATGGCAGATCTATCTGCAGATTTTTGAGGAATCTCCAAATTATTCTCCACAGTGGTTGGACCAATCTACATTCCCACCAGCAGTGTAAAAGAGTTCCCCTTTCACCACACCCCCGCCAACACTTATCATTTTTTGTTTTTTTAATATTAGACAATCTGACTGGGGTTAGGTGGTACCTCATTGTTGTTTTTATCTGCATTTCCCTTACGATGAGGGAGGTTGAACATTTTTTCATATGCCTTTTGGCCATTCGTATGTCATCTTTAGAGAGTGTTTTCTTCATCTCCTTCTCCCATCTTTTAATAGGGTTGATCATCTTTTTTCCAAACACCTTTTTAGTTCCTTGTGTATTCTGGTTATCAGTCCCTTATCTGATGCAATATTTACAAAAATATTTTCCCATTCTGAGGGCTGTCGATTCACACTAACTACTGTGTCTTTGGCCATGCAGAAACTTCTTAGTCTGATGTAATCCCATTTGTCTATTTTGGAGATGATCGACTCTGCTTTGAGGGTCTTCTTTAGGAAGTCTTTCCCTACACCAATATCTCCCAGAGTTTCACCAGTATTTTCCAGGAGCAGCTTTATAGTTTGAGGTCTTAGATTTAGATCCTTGATCCACCTTGACTTGATTTTTGTCAAAGGAGAGAGGTAGGGGTTCAGATTCATCTTTCTGCAAGTGGAAGTCCAATTTTTCCAGCACCACTTGCTGAAGAGGCTTTCATTTTCCCACTGGATTGACTGGTACTCCTTGTCAAAGATCAGTTGACTGTATGTTTGGGCACTTATTTCTGAGGACTCTATTCTGTTCCATTGGTCCACATGTCTGTTTCTGTGCCAGTACCATGCTGTCTTTATTACCACAGCTTTGTAATATATTTTTGGATCGGGGATTGAGATGCCGCCAACTCCACTCTTCTTGTGTAGAATTGCTTTGGCAATACGGGGTCTTTTATGATTCCAGACAAATTTTAAGATTGTCTTTTCTAGATCTGTGAAGAATTTGTCTGGTACTTTGATTGGCATAGCATTAAATAGGTAGATTAATTTGGGTAGAATTGCCATTTTGATTATATTAACTCTTCCAATCCATGAACATGGGATGTCCTTCCATTTTTTTTGTGTCATTTTCAATTTCTTTTTTTAGCTTCTCATAGTTTTCCTTGTACAGGTCTTTAACTTCTTTGGTTAGATTTACTCCTAAATATCTTATACTATTAGTGGCTATGGTAAACGGAATAATTTTTCCAGTTCTATCTCAGTCTGCCTGTTATTCGTTATATAGAAATGCTATCGATTTCTGTATATTGATTTTATATCCTGCAACTTTACTGAATTCATGTATTACTTCCAGTAATTTTTCCATGGATACCATTGGGTATTCTATTTATACAATCATGTCATCTGCAAATAGAGAGAGTTTCACCTCTTCTTTTCCTATTCGAATGCCCTTTATTTTTTCCTCTTTTCTGATTGCGTTGGTGAAGACTTCCAGTACTATATTGAAAAGGAGAGGTGAAAGTGGGCATCCTTGTCTTGTTCCTGTGTTTAGTGGGAAAGCTTTCAGGTTTTCTCCATTCAGGATGATGTTCGCTATGGGTTTTTCATAGATGGCTTTTATTGTATTGAGAAATGGCCCTTCTATGCCGATTTTGCTAAGAGTCTTGATCATGAAGGGATGTTGTATCTTATCAAATGCTTTTTCTGCATCAATCGATATGACCATATGGTTTTTGTCTTTCTTCCTATTAATATGGTGTATTACGTTTATGGTTTTGCGTATGTTGAACCAACCTTGCATTCCTGGAATAAAGCCTACCTGATCATGGTGTATGATCTTCGGTATAAGTTGTTGAATACGATTTGCTAGTATCTTGTTGAGAATCTTTGAGTCTATGTTCATCAGAGATATTGGTCTATAGTTTTCCTTCCTTGTCCTGTCCTTATCTGTTTTGAGGATGAGGGTGACAGAGGCTTCATAGAATGAATTAGGGAGAGATTCACCCTTTTGGATCTTTAGAAATAATTTGAGCAGAATGGGAGTTAAGTCTTCTTTGAAAGTTTTGTAGAATTCAGAGGTGAATCCATCAGGGCCAGGGCTTTTCTTTGTTGGGAGGTTACTTATTACTGATTCAATCTCCTGGCTTGTTATGGGCCTATTCAGACTTCCTATTTCTTCCTGGCTCATTCTTGGTAGATTATATTTGTCCAGGAATTTGTCCATCTCATCCAGATTATCTTGTTTCTTAGCATATAGATGTTCAAAGTATCCTCTAATGATGTTTTGAATTTCTACTATGTCTGTTGTTATGTTACCAGACTCATTACAGATTTGATTCACCTGGTTCCTTTCTCTCTTCTTCTTAATAAGTCTCGCTAGCAGGGTATCAATTTTGTTTATCCTTACAAAGAACCAGCTTTTGCTTTCACTTATTTTCTGTATAGTACGTTTATTTTCTATTTCATTTATTTCTGCTCGGATCTTTATTATTTCCTTTCTCCTGTAATTTTCTGGATTTTTTTGCTGTTGCTTTTCCAATTCTCTGAGGCATGATGTTAGGTGATCAATTAGCCTTCTCTCTGTCTTCCTCTTATGTGCACTAATTGCTATGAACTTCCCTCTTATGACTGCTTTGGCAGTGTCCCAAAGATTATGGAAACTCGTGTCTTCATTGTCATTGGCTTCCATGAATCTTTTGATTTCAGTCTATTTCTTCAGTAATAGTGGAGTCATTCAGGAGTAGGTTATTTAGTTTCCATGTTTTTAGGTATTTTTGAGTATTTCTCTTGAAATAAACTCAAGTTTAATTCCATCATGGTCAGAGAAGATGCTGGAAAGAGTTTCTATGCCTCTGAATCTGCATAGGCTTGCTTTGTCTCCTATGATGTGGTCAATCTTCGAGAAAGTTCCATGTCGGGGTGAGAAAAAACTATATCTTGTGGTTTTTGGGTGGAAAGTTCTACAGATGTCTGTTAAGTCCAATTGATTTATGGTATCATTTAGATCCTTGATCTCTTTACCTACTTTTTGCCTAGATGATCTGTCCAGAGGGGATAATGCAGTGTTGAGATCTCCAACAATTAGTGTGTTGCAGTCTATCTCCCCTTTCAGATCTAACAGTCTTTCCTTCACATATTTGGGTGCTCCTGTGTTAGGAGCATAGATATTAATAAGCGTTATATCTTCTCGATGTATAGAGCCTTTTACTACGATATAGTGCCCTTCTTTGTCTCTTTGAACGCTTTTTGTTTTAAAGCCTATTTTGTCAGAAATTAGTATCGCAACTCCAGATCGTTTTTGGTTCCCAATTGCATGGAAAACCTTTTTCCAGCCCTTCACTTTCAGTCTATGTTTGTCTTTATCCATGAGGTGGGTTTCTTGTAGGCAACAGATAGAGGGTTTCTGTATTTTTATCCATTCAGCCAGTCTGCGTCTCTTGATTGGAGAATTTAAACCATTAACATTCAATGTTATTATCGATGTTACAGGATCTGTACCGACATTTAAGTTAGTCATTGGCTTAGTTGCCTGTTATTTCTTTGTTTCTGGCAGTTGTATCTTTAGTTTTCCTGGAACAGTACTTCCTTCAGGATTTCTTGAAGGGCTGGTCTGGTGTTGGCGAATTCTTTCAGGTTTTGTTTGTCTGAGAAGATTTTAATCTTTTTTTCCCAAATGAAAGATAATCTTGCAGGGTATAATAGTCTCAGCTGAAATTGTTTCTCTCTTAACACTTTCAGTATGTCTTCCCATTCTTTCCTTGCTTGCATTATTTCTGATGAGAGGTCTGGTGTTAGTCTTATGTGATGGCCTTTTTAAGTTACTTCTCATTTCTCTCTTGCCAGTTTTAGTATCATGTCTTTTTCTGTGGTGTTAGACAGCCTGGCTAAGATGTGCCTTGGGGAAGATCTTCTGGGGTTGATTCTATTTGGGGTCCTTTGTATTTCTTGGGTCTCGATGGTTCGGTGCCTCTCTAGACTTGGGAAATTTTCTTCCAGGATGTCATGGAATAGATTTTCCATTCCGCTATTAGTTTCTTCGCCTTCTGGGATGCCAATTATTCTGCTGTTTGGGCGTCTAATAGAATCTAGTATTTCTCGTATATTATCCTCATGTTTTTTAGTTATTTTCTCGATCTTTTTGTAGTTTTTTTCTAGATCAGAGGTTTTATCTTCTACATCAGAGATTCGATCTTCAACATGGTCTAATCAGCTCTTAATACTTTCCAGAGAGTTTTTGATTTCTTGTAGTATAGACTTTATCTCTAATAGTTCCACCTGATTCTTTCTCAGAGTATCCATTTCTTCTTTCATATTCTGGAAGGACTTCCTAATTTCCTGCAGTTCGTTGTCTCTTTTCTTTTCCAATTCACAGATTTGGTCACCATGAATGTTCGAAATTCTGTGTCTGTCATTTTCGTAACGTACTCCATATTTGCGAGACATGGAGGGGCGTTTTCCTTTGTTGGAGACATATTTCCTTGTTTATTCAAACCTGAGGCTCTTTATCTACTTCTAGCCATTGGAAGATTAATTCCCTTTTAAAGACCTCTTTGGAGAACGTTTCTCCCACTAGAAGTAAGAGTCTTTCCTTTTTATGGGAATAGATGTTTGCTGAAGTCTCTCTTCTGTTTTTTTTTTTTTTTTTTTTTTTTTTTTTTTTTTTTTTTTTTTTTTTTTTTTTTTTAACCAATGTGCTCTCAGGAGGGGAACTCTACAGAAGTGTCTAACAAGCAGTGTCTCCTTTTTCACAGGGGGATCAGTAGTAGGGAGGATCCCAGAGACACTTACCTTACTAGGAAATTTCAGATATATGATTCTAGACCTGTCTAGTCTGTCTGGCAGGGTAAAAAATGAGGAGGAGAGGACAATATGCAATGAAATGAAAGACAAAAGAGAAAAATAAAGAAAAAGTCACGGGCTAACGCTCAGCGTGCGATTTCGCCAGAGGCTTGTAAGAGAGTCTTTTTCCTCCTGGCAGGCATGGAAAGTCTGGAGGGAGATGCAGAGCTAGGTATTAACAAGAGAATGGAGGGGTTTCAAGAAAAAAGAAAAAAGCCCCCGTAGGTAGATCCTAGCTACCTACCTAAAAGGTGGAGTCTAGGGCCTGGGAGTCTGGAAGTGGGGTGGGGGTCAGAGGTAACCCTCCCTCAGTATCCCTTGCTGGCCAGAGGCTTGTAGGAGAGCCTTTCGCCTCCTGGCAGGCACGGAAAGTCTAGAAGGTGGAGTCTGGGGCCTGGGGATCTGGAAGTCAAGAGCGCTTGCACTTTTGACTGCTAAGTTATATGTTAAATGAGAGAGAGTTTGTGACTATAAATTTGACATAATATCAATTTCTACTTGTAACCTTACATCGTTTGTTGACTAATGATAGGAATCCTGAATTTGGTAATTGTTATTTTTTAAAAAAGATTTGATTTTGAAAAGAAGAATGTACCCCTCTGGATGTATTGACTAGGCCACATCAGCTCCTTCTCCAGAGCAATGAAAGGCAGGGGTTGTGTCCTGTTACCACACATGCATGGTCTGGAAAGGAAAAGGTCAGTAAGCTGCTTAGGAGAGCATGGTGTCCTAAGGGTTAAATATGTGCACCCAATAAATTCCATTAGAATCAAGTATGGTGATGATAAAAGCAACATCTACATTTTATAGATAATGTATAGAGAGAACAAACTCCCTTCTCTGAATTGGCTGTTTCCTTCTGTTCTTCAAGTCCTGTCATAGGATTTGTCACTCTGTATGCTGTAGGAAGTGAAGCATTCTACCCGGACACAGATCAGACATGGATCAGTCTTTATTTCTAACCACTAAGCAGTTATTGTTCTAGAATTATGCAGAAGTACCTACCTATTCTACCAATCTCCAGCAAGCTTTCCCTCATGGGATTACACATTTTGGTGTCATCCTAGATCTCATGGAATCAAATCCTTTCTGTCTCCCTTCTGGGCTTATCATAAATTTGTGATTAACAGACCCCTCCTCCCCGCTCTAACCCATGGGAACCGTTGGGTGCTGCACGTTCCCCTGGGTGGTGGCCAGGCTGACGTGAGCCCTGCATACTTGCCAGGTGGTGCTGCTCTTTGTCGCGCTCTTCTCAGCCAGATCCTCATGTAGGCAGCACCAGAGCTTGGCTTATTTCTTGTTCCCTTCTTTAGTGGTGCTTCTGTCATCTTATTTATTTATTTATTTATTTTTGAGAGGCTTTTTTGCTATAGAGTGCGTGCGCTCACCAGACAGAGAGAGACATAGAGAAAGAAAGCGAGAAATCACCCCCCAGGGGGGATGGTCACACCACAATCCCTTCTTCTCCATTCTCCTCTTGGGATATTGGGCACACACGCACACACGCCCGGCATGTTTTAAGCCACCGGGGTCCGGGACGCGAACCGCAGTCGACTACGTGGGACTCCAGCGACATAGCCATTACACTAACTGCTGGTTTCCTGCTTCTGGCATCTTGAAATGTGGGTAAATTTTACACCTTATTAACCAAGGGTGAATCTAAGCTTATTGAACTTTTCCTGAGTATGGAAAACCTGCATCAGAATCACCTCATTTGATTCTTAGAAAAGCTCATTTCCAAGTTCTATCTCTAAAAATGTCATTGTTCTCTAGGATTAGGGCCCAGAAATACACACTTTGAGCAATTTCTGTGAGTTATTCTTACTTTCCTAAGAGTTTAAGAAATTCCGTTTTGGGACGGAAAGAGGTGTACAGAGCAGCTCTGAGTGTGATTAGGCTAAAGCGTTCAGCGTGAGGGAAGGGATAGGCCAGAGTTTGGAAATAGAAATGCTCAGCTATGGAAGGCCTATTTCTCTAGACCAAAAACATCACCAACTTTCTCACATGGTGATGGAACTAATTTCACAGCTACCCCAGAGCAGTCATAAATCCGGGTTTCAGATTTCTCCCCACATTCAGCATGGCTGTCTCATGCTCTACTATGCCCACAAGTGTACAGAGATACTTCTTGTAGAGTGTGGGCTCTCTAAGGACTCCAGCAAAGGTGAGACTGGGCACCTGCTGTGTAGGGACTGGAAATAAGTTGAATAAGCTGCTAAGGAGAGCATAGTATCATAATGATGAGATATACGCAAATGATAAATTCCATTATGAGGGGCCAGCAGCTGGTGAGATGGTTAAGGTACTAGGTTCCCACATGGCCGACCATGGTTTGAGTCCCTGATCTCATGGTTTGCTTTCTCATTTTCCACTCCTTCTTTCTGTTCCTCTCTGGTCAAATTAAAAAATACTAATGATAAAATTAAATGAGTAACTAAAATAAAGAACTCAATTATAGTCATGATAAAAGCAAAATCAACATCTTATCTAAACAAAAAGAAAAAATATATAAATTTTGTTTGGGTACTACATGAAACACTTCATATGATTAGTAAGTTAAGTGGGCATTTAACGATGAATTTTTCCAGATCCAGAAGGGCTGTGAGTCTTTAAAGGAACTGAACAACCAAATTTTGAGTTTTTGTGGGAAAAGGACATAATGAAGATAATCAAACTACTGTTCAAAATACACATGCAGTTATTTTGTAAGTATATGCTACTTTTTTTTTTTCTTTTTCTTTTTTTGGAGAGGTTTTTTTTTTGCTATAGGGCACGTGCGCCTGCCAGACAGACAGACAGAGAGACAGAGAGATAGAAAGCAGGAAATCACCCCCCAGGGGGGATGGCCACGCCGCAATCCCTTCTCCTCCATTCTCCTCTTGGGATCTTGGGCATGCACGCACACGCGCCCGGCGTGAGTTTAAGCCGCCGGGTCCGGGACTCGAACCGCGGTCGACTACGTGGGAGTCCAGCGACATAGCCATTACGCTAACTGCTGGTCCCAGTATATGCTACTTTAAAGAGAGCAAGCAAAGGGCATACTTGTTGAATAGAAGGATGATTTAAACTTGATGGGTTTTAAAGCTCACCGGAGCATAAGCTGAGTTGGCTTTGAGATAGAAGAAGTTTAAACGTTGTCTTTGGATCTTTCCCGTCTCGTCCAGTAGCGCCATAATATACCCACTACATGATATTTCTGCTTTTAGGTACTTGTCAGATGATCTTTTTAATATTTTAATTTAAAAAGAGATGTGACTATTTTGACCTATTTTATTCTCATATGGAAATGTTTAGACTCTTAAAGGCTTTAAGATATAGTGACTGGGGCCAGCAGATGGTATGGTAAAGGTGTTGGACTCCCACATGGCTCACAGCAGTTTGAGTCTTGGACCTGGTGGCTTGCTTTCTCACTTTATTCTCTCTCTTTCTGTCTCTCTCAGGTGAGCATACATACCTTATAGCAAATTAAAAATAATAGCTATGATAAATAAAATTGAATAAATATTTTTTAAAAGATATAATGACTTGGGACCAGCAGTTAGTGTAATGGCTATGTCGCTGGACTCCCATGTAATTGACCACGGTTCAAGTCCCAGATCTGGTGGCTTAAACTCACGCTGGGCACATGCACGTGCATGCCCAAGATCCATCCTGAGAGGAGAATGGAGGAGAAAGGATTGCGGTGTGGCCAGTCCCCCTGGGGGGTGATTTCTTGCTTTCTGTCTCTGTCTCTCTCTGTCTGGTGAGCACACGTGCCCTATAGTAAAAACCTCTCCAAAAAAAAAAGATATAATGACTTATACTAATTATGAAATTTTAAAAATGTCCTAAATTTACACTATTTGTGGTATAATATTTGTGCTCTCTCAAATAGGTTACCAGTTACTCTACTGCATGTAAAATATAATCTTTACATGAAACTCCAGTGAATCCTGTAAAGGTAACATTTTCTGAAAGTTGGAGGTTTGGTATTTCAGTCATTAATAAAAGTGAAAGCTATTAGATTCATTTTTCTGGGTACAAGAAACATGAAAATCAGAGCTCTCCATAATGAAGAACTGTGTTTTATGGACTCAAGTGTTGGTCTCTATAGATCTCAACAGTTGAAGATAGGCATGGAGGGTCCCCATAACTTCTCCCATTAATAAATGGAAATTGCATAGCTGTGTATAATAAAATGTAACATTTTTTAGTACTCTAAATCTATATGCCTTAAAGTACATATAAATGGTACTTTCTAGTACAACAAACCCAGTTCTCAGTGGGGAGTAAGAATACATACAAAGTTGCCTGAGATAGGAGGCAATAAAAGCTGGCTTTTGTACCTGTTCCAACACTGCATTTGTTAGGTTTCTTTCCCAGGCCAGTTCCAAGAATGTTCACTGAGAAACTGGCTCCTCTTTGTGGTTAACAGAACACATAAGGCATCTCACATCAACAGGTCTTTTTGTTTCAAGACTAACCAGCAAAACTGCTTCAAAGTGTTGAAAGAAGTTACTGTAACTGCAGGATTATTCCTTTCCACACCCAATCTATTAAAATTTACTTTAATTTGTGCTAAATGGAAATCCCCAAAGGGAACAACTTGGACCAAATTTCACTAAAAATAAGCCAAACAATGTAATTAATCCTTGGTGGCTATAGGAGATGAAATGTTTGAGATTTGGCATGGAGTGGCAATAGTACTTCTTCAAATTATTTCTTGGGTATAGGAGTAGAAGGAATGTTGCTACTACATTCAAACTTTGGCAAAAATCTTTTTTTTTAAGATTTCATTGATCGCTATTATTGTTATTTTCAATTCAATGCAAGGCATATACACACAACAGAGAGAGAGAGAGACACACTGAGAGAGAGTGTGAGAAGGAAAATGAGAAAGCAAGCAGCCAGGTCTGGGACTCAAACTGCAGTTGGCTACATGGGAGTTCAATGCCTTTACCACAACACCATCTGCTGGTCCAGCAAATGCCCTTAAACCAGGTAGTAAGTGACTTGTGAGGCCTTGGGTATCTTGATGATATAATAAAATTATAAAAATTAAATATATACATGTAATCATCCCAAATAACAAAAGTCATCCAGTTTTCAGTGAGCGCTAGATGTTGAATCACACATTAGTTATGGCTAGTTATGGTGCTTGCATGAACTTGCATGAGTTACTCAAATTTTCTGAGCATCAGTTTCCTCATCTATAAATGTGTTTCACAGGCTTTCAAGAGGATAAACTGTGTATTGTTTGCAACTACAGGGTCAATGGAGAATAGAGAAAGTATCTAAGTCTTTCATTATCAAGTAGAACAAATAAAATTTCTCAGGACCAGTAGTTGGTGTAATGGCTATGTCGCTGGACTCCCATGTAATCAACCACGGTTTGAGTCATGGACCCGGTGGCTTAAATTCACGCCAGGTGTGTGCATGCCCAAGATCCCGAGAGGAGAATGGAGGAGAAGAGATTGTGGTGTGTGTGGGGGGTGATTTCTTTCTTTTTGTCTCTCTGTTTTTCTGATGAGCACACGTGCACTATAGCAAAAACCTCTCAAAAAATTATCTTCTCATTTTTGCATAAATTCTACAGGCATATTCAAAAAGTTTATGGAAATGCATATCATAAAAAAACTATGCATGAATTTCAAGTTTTTGGGTACTAAAATCAACTTGTACATTAATTTCATTCTCCACAAAGTTTTTGAAGTCCCCTATACAAGCTCCAAGTATTCACTTCTCAAATTCTCTGCTTACTACACCCTGCACAACCCTAACAAATGTTGAACTTGAAGCTCATTAAAACTACACTGTGGGGGCACCAGCAGATGGCATAATGGTTATGTCACTGGACTTCCACGTAGTTGACTGTGGTTTGAGTCCCAAATCCAGTGGCTTAAAAATCACACCAGGCACATGTGCATGCATGCCCAAAATCCCAAGAAGATAATGGAGGGGAAGGGACTGTGGTATGGACATCCCCCCGGGGGGAGTGATTTCTCACTTTCTGTCTCTCTGGCTGTCTCTCTGATGAGCATATGTACTCTATAGGAAAAATCTTTCTCAAAAACAAACAAACAAAAAACATTTTTGGGACTAGCAGGTGGCATGTGGTTAAGGCTAGAACCCACATGGACAAAGGTGGTTCAAGTTGCAGATCTGGTGGCTTGAAAATCACACCAGGCATGTGTGCTTGAGTGTACAGAATCCCCAGAGGAGAATAGAGAAGAAGGGATTGTGGCATGGCAATCCCCTCAGGAGGTGATTTCTCTCTCTCTCACCCTATGTTAAAAATCTAAAAAAAAAAAAATAAAAAGTTTTATTGATGGCCAGAATTAGGTAATGTAGACTTATGTCAAAACTGTGTATTGGGAGGTAAAGCATGAAATCGACCTAACTGCTCAGCTGATGAATGGATAAAGAAAATATGGCATATGTGCACAATGGAATACTCTTCAGCCTTAAAGATCCATGATCCACTGTCATTTGACAGGAAATGAATGAACCTACATGGTATAATGCTAAGTAAAATAAGTCATACTATAAAATACAAATACATGTCCCTGTTTAACATATAGAAGCAACTTTTGTGGGTGACTACTTTGAACAAGCCCTCCTCCCTTACCTATTCCAGAAACCTGTGTACCTGCAGCCTACAGGGTAACGGGGTGAGTTAGCCTGCAGAAGGACTTGACCATGTATGAATTGCTGAGCAGTGTCATTTACAGTTCTTAGATATCTCATTTTCCAAGTCATAGGTATTTATCACAAGTTTGTCCCATCTCTCTGGCAACGGAATTTGACTAAAGATGGATGGACAATATTCACATCAAATACATAAACTATTGTTCATTTGTGTGCCTTTATTTTTGTTTCATAATTATAGAAATTGGTCATGGACATCTGAGAAGCACTTTTATTCATATATGTGGATGGAAAACCAATCTAATTTTATATAAATTAAAAATGAGTTTCTTCACATTGAAAAGCAGTCATCGTTCCAAATCCATACATGTTTCCTGTGATATATTTAGTGCAGAGTAAACTCTAACTTCCCATTGAAGAATTGTAAATTTCATAAACTTGGAAAGCTAAAGTAGCTTTAATAGGAGACTGTAATAGAAGATGCTTCAGAATTATCTAAAGGTTCTGTTAATAGTCCGCATTAGCTCACAAATGTGTGTGTTAATAACTACTGGCACAAAATCTATAATTTGCTAGATTCTTAGAAATTGAGTTGATACATCATGTAACTTTTTTTTCCCACACTAAAGGCTTTACTTTTTCTGATAATACTTTACATTTTAAAAACTCATCCCTGAGAGGAAATACTTATAGCATTCCTCATCAAGATGTACTGGTGTGTACTAGGTGTAGCATTTTCAGCTCCTTAATTCTACATTCCTCTTATTTTTCAATTTCCAAATGGAGTTTATACAAAGCAAATGATTTATGTAGCTTTGTATTCAGAGAGTTGTGCCTACCATTAATGAAAATATATATGTCAGGTTCTTAGATGTTTATTGATATGAGACTGTATGACTAAAAGGGCCAAGTATGTCTGTGTGTCTCTTATAGGTACACTTTGAACCGGTGAATATTTGTCACATTTCTCTTCACTTTCATGGTATATAAAATGTAGCTAGCTTCTGTAACTTGAAAATCTGGTACTATTTTATTCATGCTTGAAAACTTGGAGTCTTGAATGTCTTGTCTCTCTCTTTTATTTTATTTTTTTTTTTAGTAAATAAAAATTTGAGAGATTGAAAATGTAAAAAACAAAACAAAACAAAAAACATATACCAGTTTTCTCACTCTTTGGTGGAAGCTAAAGGATTTGATAGCACACGAACAAAGACAATAATTGAAGATATTAGAAGCTGCACAGGTCGGGGCATTTAGAGAAACTGTTTAATAGACACAAGAATGCAGGTGAACAAATGGAATAGGTTATGGAATAGTGTGCTACAGCAGAGTAAAAAAGAATTCATTGACAATTAAGTAAACATCAACCCTCAAAATAAAAAGACAAAGAAGTGGAACAACTATTAAATATACATAACATAGTGTGATGCTCAATGTTGAAGATGATGAACATATTTATATCCTTAATTTGGTTATAACACATGTATATGTTTTTTAAAAACCATTCCCACAAAGATGTACAATGATTATATGTAAGCCAAAAATTACAATAAAATAGAGAAATTATGAATAATGAGCACAGGATTTTTTTGTTGTTAGGTAAGGTTAAGACAAGATAAAACACTAGGAATTGGGCTTTGCACAAAATGTTATACTTGATTTTACTTAGATAAATTTATTTATTGCTTTTTAAAAAGATTTTTCCTATAGGGCATGTGTGCTCACTGGACAGACAGACAGGCAGAAAGTGAGAAATCCCCTTCTGCTCCCACTTAAATAAATTTTAGAAGCACAGCATCTGGATCCAGCAGGTGGAGTGTGAATCCCTTATGGCTGACTCCACAATTTGAGTTCCAGAGCTGGTGGCTTGAAAAACATATCAGGCATGTGTGCATGCATGTCCAAAATCTCAGGAGGAGACTAGGGGAGATGGAATTGCAGCACGGCCATCTCTTTTGAGGGGTGATTTCTCACTTTCCCTCTTTATCTGTCTCTAGCTATCTCTCTTAGGTGGTCACAGGCACCTTATGGCAAAAGTCTAAAGAAAAAAATGAACAAAAAAAGTCATCCAGTGAAAACATGCTATTAAGATAAAGAGAAAAAAATTCTATTAGCTGAGAAAAAATACTGAGTAACGCAATTACAAGATTACATGTAAGGGACCAGCAGTTAGCATAATGGCTATGTCACTGGACTCCCACGTAGTCGACCACGGTTCGAGTCCCAGACCCAGTGGCTTAAACTCACGCCAGGCATGTGTGCGTGCGTGCCCAAGATCCTGAGAGGAGAATAGAGGAGAAGGGATTGTGGCATGGCCATCCTCCCTGGGGGGTGATTTCCTGCTTTCTGTCTCTCTGTCTCTCTCTGTCTGTCTGGTGAGTGCACGCACCCTATAGCAAAAAAAAAAAAAAAAAAAAAAAAAAAAAAAAAAAAAAAAAAAAAAAAAAAAAAAACCTCTCCAAAAAAAATAAAAAAGAAGATTACATGTAAATGGCTAAATTCTCCTACTTAAGAAACAAAATCACTGACTGAATTAAAAAGAGGAAACCCACACCTATGCATCTTACACAAGCACATTTTTTTTTTAAAAAAAGAGTAATTTAAAATGTTGGCTTAGTTAAATCACATTTGCACAGAAGCAAGAGGAGCATGTTTCAATTTGGCTTAGTTATGCTCATCCCAGGAGTTGAGTGTTCCTAGCCATGTTCAGAACACCAGTGGAAAGAACTGTTGCAGGTCTGTTTGCATAGAAGCCAGCCCTTGTGGGAGAATTCTTTCTTCAGGAAGGTCCAAATAGAGGATCATGGACAGTAAGTAGGGATGATGATTTATGCAGCAGGAGGCTTCAGGAAGAAGGAGAGCCCACAAAATATGTTGTTTGACTAAGGCTGCCCTACTCCATAGCTTTTCCACAAAATGGAGTAGCAGCAGGGAAAGGGTGCTGTTGACATAAACCCTCAAAGATACTCCATTCATTGGCCTTAAACAGGCTCTTACCAGCACAACTGAGGGATCAGCAAGTTCCTTCTCTACCAATGAGGCAATGGGAGGACCCGTTCCAAGTAGGGAAATAAACTGGAGAGCATTCACAGGTGTATGATAAGCTTTTACACAAATGAATTGCAATTTTGAAGACAAGAATGTTTTCAGTAGATCACAAAGATTTCACATGTTCTTTCTTAGACTATAATACAATAAAGTTGGAGAGAAACTTCA
Source organism: Tupaia tana (assembly GCA_026018925.1). Taxonomy (NCBI): domain Eukaryota; kingdom Metazoa; phylum Chordata; class Mammalia; order Scandentia; family Tupaiidae; genus Tupaia; species Tupaia tana. Next base: position 124,867,464 of record JAKSZU010000003.1, read on the forward strand.
TTTTCACAAACATGGTAAGAATGGAAAGAATCCCCTGGGATGAAATGGTTGAGTTGAAAGTTAATGCTGAGCATGGGGACATCATTTTAAAACTGAAAAAAGACACTAGGGGGGAACAGCAGATGTCATAATGGTTACATTGCTGGACTTTCACGTAGTTGAACATGATTCAAGTCCTGAACCAGGTAGCTTAAATCTCATGCTGGACACATGTACATGCATACCCAAAATATTGAGAGGAGACTGGAGGAGAAGGGATTGTGATGTGGCTATCTCTTCTGGGAATGACTTATCGCTTTCTGCATGTTTGTCTTTCTCTATCTCTCCAGAAATTGCACGTGCCCTATAGCAAAAATCTCTCTTAAAAAAAAAAGAGATACTAAGTATAAGTTAAATCTGTATAGAAGAAATTTATGCATATTTCATTCCTACAATAATAAGAAAGAAAAAAAATAATTATGTCTACCCTAAATATAAAATACACATATGTAACAAATTTAAAGGGTAAAATAATAAGTATGAAGTCAAATGAATTAGAAAAAGATATATTTTAATATAAAAAAATTGGGGGGATTGCTGCTGTGCAGCAGGACCGAATTCGGCATACAACTACAATAAAATAACAACCTCTTGGAGTGACAGGTTACAGAATACAGCAGATATGCCTGTTGACATGGATAAGCATGCCCTGGAAAAGTATCAACAAAAAGCCCATCATCAAGTATTTGTGAACTGAAGTTTAGCCATGGAAAAAATTAAGTGTTTTGGTTTTGATATGGATTATACCCTGGCTGTGTACAAAGTCCCTGGAGTATGAGTCCCTTGGCTTTGAGCTTACTGTGGAGAGATTAGTTTCTATTAGCTACCCCCAGGAGTTGCTCAGTTTTGCATATGATTCTACATTTCCTACCAGGGGGGTTGTCTTTTACACACTATATGGAAATCTTTTGAAAGTTGATGCCTATGGAAACCTCTGGCCTGTGCATGTGACTTTAACTTCATAAGGGGACCAGAAACTAGAAAGCAGTATCCAAATAAATTTATCCAATGAAATGACACTGAAAGATTTTATATTCTGAACACATTGTTCAACCTACCAGAGACCTACCTGTTGGCCTGTCTAGTTTTTTTTTTTTTTTTTTTTTTTTTTTTTTTTTTTTTTTTTACTAATTGTCCAAGATATACCAGCTGTGAAACAGGGTTTAAAGACGGGGACTTCTTCATGTCCTACCGGAGTATGTTCCAGGATGTAGAGATGCTGTTGACTAGGTTCATGACAAGGGTTCTCTTAAGGAAAAAACAGTTGAAAATCTTGAGAAGTATGTAGTCAAAGATGGAAAATTTCCTTTGCTTCTGAGCCAGATGAAGGAAGTAGGGAAAGTATTTCCTGCCACCAACAGTGACTATATATGTATAAATAAAATTATGACTTTCCTGTTTGATTTCCCATGTGGTTCTAAGCCTGACAGCTCCCATTGACCATGGCATTCCTACTTTGACCAGATTTTGGTGGATGCCTGGAAACTCCTTTTTTTGGAGAAGGCACAGTACTGCGTCAAGTGGATACTAAAATTGGCAAGCTGAAACTTAGTACCTACACAGGCCCCCTACAGCATGGCATTGTGTACTCAGGAGGCTCATCTGATGCAATCTGTGATCTCTTGGGAGCCAAGGGCAAAGCCATATTGTACATTGGAGATCACATTTTTGGAGACATTTTAAAATAAAAGAAATGGCCAAGGTGACAAACTTTCTTGGTGATTCCTGAACTTGCACAAGAGTTGCACATCTGGACAGACAAGAGTGCCCTTTTTGAAGAGCTTCAGAGGTTGTATGTTTTCTTGGTGGAACTTTACAAGCACTTCGATAGCATTAGTAATGAGTGCCCAGACATTAATTCCATCCAGAGACATATTAAGAAATTCACTCATGACATGGACATGTGCTACAGGATGATGGAAAGCCTGTTCCACAGCAGCTCCTGGCAGACCCTGTTTGCCAGTCAAGTGATGTGATATGCTGACCTCTACACAGTATCATTTGTCAACCTGTTGTATTACCCATTCAGCTACTTCTTCAGAGCTGCCCAAGTCCTGATGCCTCACGAATCAATGCCGGAGCACACACTCGTGGATATGAATGAGATGGAGTCCCCCCTTGCCACCCAGAACTGCACATCAGTGGATTTTTAAAGACACGGACTACAAGCTGCACCAGTTGACATGGTCAGTTAGTGAGATTAAACACCCAAACCTCTTCCAATGCCCCTCCCCCCCAGGAAATTACACACTGCCATGATGAAGATGATGATGAAGAGTAAGGGGAGAAGGAATAAGGAGAACTGAAATCCTGAACATCCATTAAACAAGTTCTGGCAGGACTCACAGGAACAAAGGATGTCCCTGTTTGGGTTCTGCTGGGAGGAGGGGAAATGGATCCATCAAAAGTATGTCTGGAAAGTTTCTGAAGACTTTAAAATATTCTAATCATACAGAGATATTTGCTTTAGTTGTGTACATTTGTACTGTACAGATGGTTCAAAATTGTAATGGAGTATGTGTTGGAAGAAAGGGGTAAAGTCAGGCTGAACTGCATGCACATGGCTCTATTGTAGCTTGTGACACTATTTCCTTGTCTTTTGTCATCACCAGTATTTCACATTACACTCTGATACAGGAGGTGAAGGGTCTTAGTGGAACAAGAAGAATGACGGGAAGAGGTGATCCCTAAATGCTGTAATGTTACAAATTGTGCTGTTAAACCAAAACTTTTTCAGTGCATTACACAGTGTTGTGTATCAGTGGAGAAATATATTGTTTCCATTAAAAAATTGGGATAAAAATGAACTAATATAGTATTTAAAAACCAATTATGTAACCAATTAAATACTAAAAAATATGTTAAAAATTCAAAAAACTGTATAGAAACAAAAAAGTTTTAATCATCAGGAAATAGAGTTAAATGTTAATAAGTTTAAAACACTAAAGGAAATGAACAATTTGAGATATAAGTACAAAAAAAAAAAAAAGAAAAAAGAAAAATCAAGTACAACAAGGAAAGGCTAGTAAAAGAGAAAACCCAAGTTTCTCAATCAAGACTTGTAGAATGAATGAGTGACTCATGCTGAAAGGTATATAGACTTGATAATTTTGCCTCAACATTTTCAATATAAGTTAAAAACCCTCCCCCCAACACACACACTCACATACACTTGAGGACTTTTAGTTCTAGTAAATAATTTTTGCCGTCTCTTTCTTTGAAAATAAGCTGTTTTATCCTGCTCTTAGTGATTCAAATACGAAAGATAGTTATGTTTAAAAATATATGATAAGTAATCATTTTACACTATTCAGAATTACTTATTCTCTAGGCACAGCCTGGTGGCGTAGTGAACTGCAGTTCTAGAAGCTGCATGGCCAACTATGGGTTTATATTCAGCTTGCTGGGTGTGTGCATGCATATCCAAGTTCCTGATAAGTTAGAAGGCTGGGAAAGGGGATTGTGAAGTGATCGGACCCTAGACAGTGCTTTCCTCTTTGTCTCTATCATGCATGTCCACACATTATCATGAATTAAAAAAAAAATTAAAAACTTTAAAAAAACTGAACAAGTATTTGTCTAGAGAAAAATTTTCAAACATTCTGGGATTCCCAAAGTTTGCCTCCTTAGATAAGATCTAATGGTGAGTTCAACCAAAACTATCTACTTTTTTATTTTTTGGGGGAGAGGTTTTTGCTGTAGGGTGCATGTACTCACCAGAAAGACAGAGACAGAAAGTGAGAAATCGCCCCTCATGGGGGGATGGCCACGTTGCAATCCCTTCTCCTCCATTCTCCTTTCAGGATCTTAGGCATGCCTGCACATGTGCCTGGGACTCGAACTGTGGTTGACTACATGGGGGTCCAGCGACATAGCCATTACGCTAACTGCTGGTCCCCAAAGCTATCTACTTTTAATATGGAAAAAAGGGGCTCAGAAGCCCGTGGCTCAAAAGCCCATGGCTCATATCCCCCTTGGCCTTTGGACTTCAGATTTGTTTCTTGGGACTTTAAGGTGAACTTGCATCCCTCTCCACCCCATCCGGAGACCAGCTCAAGCAGTGGCCTTGCAAGACGCCGGCCTGCTTGTGGCTGCAGGCCCTAACGGCCAGGACTTGTGGCTCTTTTTCCCCACCTCCCACTTGCCTTTGGACTCTCAGGGCTTCGGCGTTTTGGATAATCTCTTCTTTGCTCCTGAGGTGAAGCTCAGCAGCTCTGTTGGCGGTACACCTGTTCTTTAGAAACAGGGAGGACTTTGGGTTACCCAGGACCAGTAACAAGAGTGCATGGTACTGATGAACAGCAGGTAGGCAGATTAGAAGAGTGATTGCCAATTTTCTAATCCTGCACACACTTTAACACTCAGAGATAACTTGAATAAGTTAGGAAAGAATGTATAAATCACCAGATGACTAGGAACAATCTCAGAGGTTCAAGAAGTATGAGTAACCAACAAAATGCCTCTCCCCCAGGGGAAACATCAAACCCACATCACCCAGAGTCAATACAATGGATGTCATGGACATGTCAGAGAAGCAATTCAGAATATTTGTAGTGATCAAACTAACTGAGATGGAAGAGAAAAGAGACAATGAGCTCCAGGAGATGAGGAAGTCATTTTATGATTTGAAAGAAGAAATAGACACCTTAAAAAAGAACCAGATGGAACTTCTAGGGTTGCAGACTGTGATACAGGAAATCAAAACCTCCCTTGAAAGTATTAAAAGTATATTAGACCACGCAGAAGATCAAACCTCTAATGTAGAAGACACAACCTCTGACCTGGAAAAAAGTATCAAAAAGATTGACAAAACAACCAAGAAAAACAAGGGTAATATATGAGAAATACTGTATACCATTAAGCACCCAAACATCCGGATAACTGGTAACAAAAGAGGAAGAAAATAATAAGGGTAATAATAATTTATTTCATGAAATCCTGGAAGAAAAGTTTCCAAACCTAGAAAAGCATTCAAATATCCAGACCGTGGAACCAGGCAGTGGGCATAATGGCTATGTCACTGGACTCCCACATAGCCGACAGCAGTTTGAGTCCCAGGCCCAGTGACTTAAACTCAGGCCAGGCATGTTTGCATGTGTGCCCAAGATCCCCAGAGGAGAATGGAGGAGAAGGGATTGTGGTGTGGCCATCCCCCATAAAGGGTGATTTCTTGCTTTTTGTATCTCTGTCTCTCTCTGTCTTTCTGGCGAGCACATACACCCTATAGCAAAAACCTCTCCAAGACAAAACAAAGCAAAACCCCAGATATTCAGATCCAAGAAATTCATAGGACCCCAAATAGAATCAACCCAAGAAGATCCTCTCCAAGGCACATCATTAGCCACATTGGCCAAAACTAAAGACAAGATAGTAAAATTGGTAAGGGAGAAATGTCAAGGTTCTTACAAAGGTCACCCCATCAGGCTAACATCAGATCTGTTGTCAGAAACAATGCAGGCAAGGAAAGAATGGGGAAATATAGCCAAAGTGTTAAATGAGAAACAATTTCAACCAAGAATACATTCCCAACAAGATTATCCTTCATGAGGGAAAAAAGATAAAAACATTCTTAGATAAACAAAGCCTAAAAGAATTTACAAGCTCCAGACTAGCCCTTCGAGAGGTTCTGAAAGGAGTGCTATACCAGGAAAACTAAAAAATCAGATGGACAGTAATAAGAGAACAAAAAGCAACCAAGAAAATGACTCACTTCATAATAGGAACAGGTCCAAAAATATCAATAATAACATTGAATGTTAATGGATTAAATTATCCAATTAAGAGACATAGAATGGTTGAATGGATAAAAAACCAGAAACCTTGTATCTGTTGCCTACAATAAACACCCCTTATGGATAAAGACATACATAGACTAAAAGTGAAGGGCTGGAAAAAGATATTCCACGTGAATGGAAATCACAAAAGGGCTGGAGTTGCAATATGGATTTCAGACAAAATAGGCTTCAAGACAGAGACTAAGAATAGACAAAGAAGGGCATTATATAATAGTAAATGGGCTAATTCATCAAGAAGACATAACACTTATGAATATCTATGCACCCAACTCAGGAGCACCTAAATATGTGAACGAAAGACTGTTGGAGCTAAAAGGAGAGATAGAGTCACATACTATAATTGTTGGGGATCTCAACACCCCATTAGCTCCTTTAGATCTTCTAGACAAAACATAAACAGAGAGATACAGAACCTAAATGATACTATAAATCAGATGGGCTTGACAGATATCTATAGAACTTTCCACTCTAAGACCACAAAATATACATTTTTCTCACCCTGGTATGGAACCTTTTCAAAGATTGACCATATTATAGGACAAAAATCAAGCCTTTAGAGATTCAAAGGCATAGAAACTATATCCAACATCTTCTCTGACCATGATGGAATTAAACTCAATATTATTTTCAAGAAAAACCCTAAAAAATACACAAGCACGTGGAAACTAAACATGTGTTTAAACTAAAATATTTCTGAATGACTTCTTAGCTTAGAAGAAATTAAGTCTGAAATAAAAAAATTATGAAAATAAATGATAATGAGTAGTTGAATTTACATAATCTATGGGACATGGCCTAGCCAGTTATAAGGGGAAAATTCATAGCAATTAGTGCACATAAGAAAAATATAGAAAGGTGGCAAATAGATAACCTAACACTATGCCTCAGGAAATTTGAAAGACAACAAAGACAACAATAAGAAAAAACAAACAAAGAAACATACCTGACCAAAAAAAAACACATAAGGATTTGAGCAGAAATAAATGAAATAGAAAATAAATGAACCGTACAGAAAATAAATGAAATCAAAAGCTGGTTCTTTGAAAAGATTAACAAGATTAGCTAGACTGATAAAGAAGAAGAAAGAAAGAACCCAGATAAATCAAATATGTGATGAAACAGGCAACATTATGACAGACATAATAGAAATGTGAAACATCATTAGAGGATACTATGAGTGACTATATGCCAACAAATAAGAGAACATAGAGGAGATGGACAAATTCCTGGATTCATATAATTTACCAAGATTGAATCAGGAGGACATAGAAAACCTGAATAGACCCATAACAAGCCATGAGATTGAATCAGTAATAAATAACCTCCCAAAAGAGAAAAGCCCAGGTCCGGATGGCTTCAATTCTGAATTTTACAAAATTTAAAGGAAGAGTTAATCCCTATCCTACTTGAATTATATTTAAAAATCCAAAAGGAAGAAAACCTTCCAAATTCATTTTATGAAGCCTCCCTAATGCTCATTCCCAAAACAGATAAGGACATGACAAAAAAGGAAAACCACAGACCAATATCTTTGGTGAATATAGATGTAAAAATTCTCACCAAGAAACTTGCAAATCATATCCAGCAACTTATAACAAAGATTATTCATTACGACCAGGTAGGCTTTATCCCAGGGATGCAAGAGTGGTTCAACATATACAAGACCATATATATAATACACCATATTAACAGAAAGAAAAATAAAAACCATGTGATTATTTCAATTGATGCAGAGAAAGCATGTGATAAAACACAATATCCTTTCATGATTAAGACTCTCAGTAAGATTGGTATAGAAGGGTCATTTCTCAACAGAATAAAAGCCACATATGAAAAAAACCTATAGCTAACATTAAACTGGTACTAGACAAGGTTGCCCACTTTCTCCACCGATTTTTAATATAATGCTGAAAGTCTTAGCCAATGTAATCAGAAAAGGGAACAATATAAAAGGCATTCAAATAGGCAAAGAAGAGTTGAAAATATCTTTATTCGCAGATGACATGATGGTATATTTAGAAGATCCAAAGGTTTCCATGAAAAAAACTCAAAATTATCATACAGTTAAATGGAAGGATACAAAAATCAACGTCCAAAAATCTATAGCATTTCTACATGTGAAGAATTTGAATGAAGTAGAGCTGAAGAAAGGAATCCCTTTCACCATAGACACAAAATGTATAAGACACCTAGGGATAAACCTGATGAAGGAAGTCAAAGACCTTTGGGGGAGGGACAGGGAGGAAAAGCATTAATGGTACAAAGAGGTGTGGTATTATCTCTTGAAGATGTATCGTGGTTTTATCAATGGTGCTGGGGAGAGGTGTTCACCTGTTGAAATATCCATTTTGTAAGACAAATAATAATGTGATCGAATGTATGGAAGAAAATGAAATGAAAAAATAAATTAAAAAAAAAGAAAAATACAAGGGTACCAGCAAAAAAACAAAAACAAAAACAAACAAACAAAAAACAAACAAAAATAACTACAAAAATCTTTTAAAAGATATTGAAAAAGACATAAAAAAAAGGGGAAGGATATCCCATGTTCCTGAACTGGAAGAATTAACATTCCTGAACTGGAAAAATTAACATAATAAAAATGTCAATTCTACCCAAATTAATCTGCATCTTTAACACAATTCCAATCAAAATACCAAAGACATTCTTCACAGATCTAGTAAAGACAATCATAGAATTTGTCTGGAATCATAAAAGACCTCGCTTTGCCAAAGCTATCATGCACAAGTAGCACCGAGTGGGTGGCATATCACAAAGCAAGATATAATATAAAGCTGTGACCTCAGAAATAAACTCCAAAGTTTAAAAGTAACTGGCTACGATAATTTCTTAGTGGATATATGATATAAAAGATGAACTTTTAAAAAATAATTGCTTAATCTGTTATTTATTATTTTATTATTATTCCTTAATTTGATTCAGAGAGAGAGAGAGAAAGAAAAGAGAGAAAGGAAAACTGGGAAAGATAGCTGCCAGGTCCAGGTCTTAAACAGTGACTGGCGGGGACCAGCAGTTAGCGTAATGGCTATGTCGCTGGATTCCCATGTGGTCGACCGCGGTTTGTGTCCTGGACCCAGTGGCTTAAAAAAAAAACTCACGCTGGGCACATGTGCGTGCGTGCCCAAGATCCTGAGAGGAGAATGGAGGAGAAGGGATTGCGGCGTGGCCATCCCCCCTGGGGGGTGATTTCTCGCTTTCTTTCTCTCTGTCTCTGTCTTTCTGTCTGGCGAGTGCACACGCCCTATAGCAAAAACCTCTCCAAAAGAAGAAAAAAAAAAAAAAAAGTGACTGGCCACATGGGAGGCCATTGCCCCAACCACCATACCATCTGCTAGCTCCAAAAGATGTACATTTTAACATCAAACAACATTTGGAGTTAGAGAAGAGTTGTTGTGTGTGTGTGACAGAAATTAAGGTAATATCACCTTAAACTAGACTGTTAAAGCTATATGTAATTTTATGTAAGCCTCATGATAATTACAAAGTAAAACCCTGTATATACACACAAAATATGGACAGAAAGAATAAAAACATAAGATTACCAAAAAAAAATCATCAAACTGCACAGGAAAATAGCAAGAGAAAAAGAAGAAACAAAGGAACCAGCAAACAGAAAGAACACAATTAACCAATAGCTATGTTAAGTCATTATTTACCAATGATTACTTTGAATGTAAACAAATTAAATTCTCTAATCAAAAGACAGAGTGAATGAATGGCTAAAAAAATATGACTCAACTACAGGGTACTTACACTGAACATGAGTTCACTTTAGATTTAAAGATATGCAGAGAATAAAAGGGAAGTGCTAGAAAAAGATATTCCACGTAAATGGTAGCCAAATGAGAGCAAGGGTGACAATTAAGTAAAAAACTGTCATGAGAGTCAAAGATGGTCATTAAATAATGATAAAGAGGTTAATTTGTTAAGAAGATACAATAATTGTAAACATGATGTTGGAACACCTACGTACACAAGACAAATATTAACAGAAACAAAGAGGGAAATAGTGATACAACAGTAGTAGGTGAAATCAATACCCAACTTTCAATAATGACTAGGTCATTGAGACAGAAAAGCAATAAGGAAAGAGCAAAACTGAACAGTGTAGACCAAATAGGGACCAGCAGATGGCAAAATGGTTACGTCTCTGGATTCCCATGTAGTTGACTGTGGTTCGAGTCCCGGACCTGGTGGCTTAAACTCACGCTGGGCGTGTGTTTGTGCATTCCCAGGATCCCAAGAGGAGAATGGAGGAGAAGGGATTGTGACGTGGCCATCCCTCCAGGGGGTGATTTCTTGCTTTCTGGCTCTCTGTCTCTCTCCATCTTTCTGGTGAGTGCACATGCCCTATAGCAAAATATCTCTCCAAAAAAAAAAAAAAAAAAAGAAAGAAAGAAAGAAAGAAAACAAGGGAAAGAAATGTACATAGAACATTCTCCAGGATAAATTGTATGTTAGACCACATAAGTGTTAACAAATCCATAAAGATTTAAGTCACAGTATCTCTTCCACCAAAATGGTATGAAACTAGAAATCAGTAACAGGAGGTAAACTGGAAAATTTAAAAATATGTGGTTATTAAACAACACACTCCTGAACAATTGATGGATCAAAGAATAAATCAAAAGGGAAAATAGAAACTCTCTTGAGACAAATGAAAATGGAAACATCTATCAAAATTATGAGATATAGTAAAATCAGTTCTAAGAGGGAAGTTGACAGCAACAAATAGCTACAATAAAGAAAATGCAAGGCCTCAAATAAACAACCTCACCTTATAACATGAGAAATAAAAAAAAAGAACAAAGTAAGCCTAAAGTTAGCAGAAAAAAGAAAATAACAAAGATTATAGCAAGAATAAATGAAATAAAGACTACAAAACTTACAAAAGACCAATAAACCTGAGCTAGTTGTTTGAGAAGATAAGTAAAATAGTTAACCTTTAGTTAAACTAAGAAAAATGAACGAATGCACAAGTAAGTAAAATCATAAATGAAAAAAGATATATTATCACTGATATCACAGAAATACATAGGATCATAAGATTATAATGATTATTTTTGATTGCCAGTGGGCATGTGCACTTGTGAGAGAGAGGAAGAGAAAAGGCATCTCCTAAGTGGGGCATGGTCAGTGCTACGATCCATCTTTTTCCTGCTCTCCTTCCAGTCAGGATTTTGGACATGAGCACACATGTCCAGTGGGTTTTGAAAAACACAGTGAATGAGATTCAAGCTGCTGTCCACTGTGTGGGACTCTGCTTCCAACTCACAGTGATTACCCACTGTGCTGTGGTACTGACCTGATCATAAGATTAGTATGAGCAATAATATGCTAACCAACTGGAAATCTCAGAATAAGAGATTTAATTCCTAGAAATTTACAATATCCCAAGACTAAAGCATGAGGACATTGAAAATATGAACAGACATAATGAGGAGGTTAAGTTGGAAATCAAAAATCAACTCGGGTGCCAGAAGGCTATGCAGTGGTAACACATGATGTTCTGCCACGCTGACCTACAACGGTCAGCATTCTGGGTTCACATCAACAGAGCTTAGAATGCTTACTGCTTCATTTTATGATGTCAATATTATTCTGATACCAACATTTTCCAGAAACATTGCAATAAATAAAATTTCCAAACCAATATGCCTTAACAACTTATTTACAAAGCACTTAAAACTTTTTAACATAAAAAATTAATAATACATAAAATAATAGTTCATGATAAGCATTTGGAATTTATTCCATCACTGCACATTGATTTAATGTGCAGTCTCTTATGAGAGAGAGGAAGGGGAGAAGCATTACTTGGAAGGACAGATAGACAGGTTACCCCATAAACAGATCAGCCTGTCCACATTATTTAAACAGTAGCCTGAAATCACTTATATACTCATACTTTGAATACAATTATTGTGGAATCCTTCATCCTACGAAGATATTTAGTCCACTCAATTGCACGCATCTAATTTTTTTTGTATGCCCCTCTTTCACAGGAACTGAACTACCTCTCCAACTCTATGCAGTAGGATGACCAATGGTAAGAACCCCTCATCACTCTTGCATTATGTCCTTCTGTGAAAATCATCCTGTTCACATAACACTTTTGTTTCTTGTCCATTTGACATATAATCATGAAATATCAGTTATTTACTGTTTGGATTGTAAGAGGCTAGGAAAATAGTAACCTTAAATAGTTGTCCACTTTTTGTCAAGTGTTTCTATTTTTATTTTAATGAATACCAATTAAATCTCTAGTCTCCTTTCCTTTCAAATTTCAATTAAACCTGCAATAGAACAAGTACGCCAAAGCTCTTAAATCTCCAAATCAAATCCAACCAGACATATCTGAAAGGAGAAAATAATGAACAAAATTTCCCCTACTGTATACAAGACAAATCTTTACACTTGGCAGTTATATTGAGAAGAATATATGTGTCTTATTTCCATATCCTGAATACTGGATTGAATGTATACTTTACTAAGTTAAATATTTTACTGAGTTCCCTTGTTTGGAACACTTAAGAAGTACAAGGGTCTTTGCTTTTGAAGTTCTTATAATCTAGTTACACGCATGAAACCTTTTGGTAACAATTCAAAGAAAGATAGCAATTAGTGACATTATGAAGGCCTATAATGTAATGTGATGAAGAATCCATGCTGCCAAAAGACAGGTACAAAGATGGAGAAAAATTTGAGAGTGAACCATTTTACAGGGTAGACATATATAAAAGTGCTTAGGCCAAAGTTGAGAAGAAAAGAATGTAAGATGGGCATCACATAGACACAATATTCTTTGACAATGTATTCTTTCATTTCTAGAAGGCGGACATCTGACATGACTGAAGAATGGTGTAGGACCAGACCATACAAACAGCTTGTTTTATCACCACCTCTCCTTCCATATTTGACTTCCTATATATCCTACCTGTGCTTAAGTTTTCTCTGATGGAAATGAAGAGTTTGCCCGAGTTACCTCTGGCCTTTCTACGAATGCATCAATAATTGAGACACTAAAACAAGGGAGAACAGCTCTTACTTTTGGACAAATGCTGCTTATTCTCTGCATTTCTTTCTCTTTTTTTCTGCGTGTTTTTCCCTTCCAGGAGTGTTAGGTTCAGATTTTGTATTTATATTTAAAGGTCAGGGAATCCTTATCTAAAAGAAGACTTTCCTTGATGAAAGGCCTACAATAACATTATACCTCTAATATCATTGGTTAAATAACAGGGGCAGGATTTGACCATCTTGTAGGTACTGTTGTGTTTCTGAAATGTGTCCCTGAAGCCAGACAGGTTTCAGATGAAATCCTGGTTTCAACTATTATTATTTTCATGGCCTTAGAAAGGTTACTTTACCTCTCATATTAGCAATTCCTTCATCTGTGTAACATAAATTAAAATACTGGTCTAAAATATACCTCTCAGGAGAGTTACTATAGATAAACAACTAGAACAGTGCCTTGCACAGATACTTCATTCTATCTTCATTCTAATAATCTCAATTTTTACTATCTTCATTCTAATAATCTCAATTTTTACCTCCTTAATACACCTCTAATTAATTCTATGAAATACTTCTTCATCTCCAGTGTCATCATCCAAGTATAATAATAATGTTTCTTCTTAGGCTTAGGACATTAGCTTGTTAATAGCTTGTTAATTGGGCTTACCACCTCTCTCTTTTTCTTTCTCTGTTCTTTCCTTTATCCCATGATTTAGCATTTAAAGAAGTGGTTTCTCAGGATTAGCATATCCTGATCAGTGATGAAGAGGAGGAGAAATGAAAAAGTAGGATGCCTAGCACATAATCTAAACTCCTCAGTTTGGTATGCGAGGCTCCTTCAGTCGGCAGAGTTGTTCAGGGTCATTTCTTATTTTCTGAACAGTGACGACTCCTACTATCTGGCAAGCTGCTTAACTATAATTTTGCATTATCTCTTATCTCCTCAAAGTCTAGAAATGACTTTTTTTGTGTGTGTAGCTGTTGCATAAAGCTTGTTTAATGAAGACATTAAAACCTTGCCAAGCCTCCAGAGGGGGTTCGAATCTTAGCTTGTATAATAAGCTCTCTTTAATTTCTCTACCCTGTGTGGAAGGAAACCAGGGCACATGCTTTACACCAGGCGCTTTCCATAATTGTCTCCTTTGGTCCTCATAAAACCCTACAAAGTAGTTATTTTCATGTTACTTTCAAAAGAGAAGACTGGAATTCCAATTCTGATAAAATTTGTACAATATTATTTCCAACCATTCTGTATTCCTTTAGTTATACACTATCTTGAGTGGAAAAATATGACATGAGAGATATGACAGGTACTAAGTAAACTCAGGCAAGCCACGATTCTTGTATTTCATTATTCTGAAAAACGTGTTTTTTTTTCTCTTAAGCTGGTTGGTACATATAGAAAGGTTCATTTTATTGTCAGTACCTTGTATTTTTGTTTTCAGTATCCTTTAATCTGTATTACATATTTAATAAAACTACTTCTTAAAAAGTAAAAAAATAAAAAAGAAGTTACTGAAATGTGAGGATTTGAGGATATGAATAGCATTCCATCTACATTTGAGTCATAGAGCTTGGAGTTTGGGGATATTCGAGACATTACCTAATCCAGCTCTTTCATTTTATAGATGAAAGGCTTGTGACCAGACATTGAAGCTGGCCACTTGGCCAAAAGAGGGAGAAAAAGTTACTTGTTGAGCTGAAACTCAGTTATTTTTATTTCTACCTGAATTATTTTTCTTATTCATTTGAGATGTAAATAGCTGCGTTCATCGCAGGTAATGAAAGGCGGACAGCACAGGTTACAGGGCTAGGCTGCCCACTGGTGGCTTCCTGCAGCCCCTGCACAAAAGCCTTTGCAGGGCCCACTTCACTTCTCTGTTCCACAGGGCATAAATGAAAGGGTTGAGCATGGGAGTAACAATCGTGTGGAAGACAGTGGGGACCTCACCCCCCGTGCACCTGGATGGAAGCTGCAGGTACTACAGGAACATCATGGTGAGGTGAACAGGGCAGGTGGAGAAGGCCCACTGCCGGCCATCCGCCATGCGAATGCACAGCACTGCCGTCATGATGAAGACGTAGGACATGATGGTGAGCCCCGAGCAGCCTGCTGCCACCACGCTAATGTTGGCCAGCATGATGAGCTCATTTACCACAATGTCCACAAAGGCCAGCTTCAGCACAGGCGGGATGTCACAGAAGTAGGCGATGTGACGGGGCCACAGTAGGGCAGGTAGAGGGTGTGGGTTGCAGAGTGCATGGCCCTGGTGGCCTACATGATCCTGGCCAGCACCGCACACCCTCAACTGTGCATGGCCACCAGGTAGATGGCCAGGTAGTGGTCATAAGCCATGATCGTGTACAGGAAGCACTCGGTGCTGGCCAGTAAGTGGAAGCAGTAAAGCTGCACAGTGCAGCCCTGGAAGGAGATCACCTTACCCCCCCTGAGTCAGCAGGACTGCCAGGACCTTGCGCACCATCTCTGGGAACAAACAGGCATCCAGGAAGGACAGGTGGCCCAGGGAGTGGTACATGGGAGAGCGCAGATGAGGTTCAGAGCCCACAGTAAGGAGAACAATGAGATTCCCAGTCAATGTGATGTTGTAGATGAGGAGGAAGACAAGGAAGAATAGGCTAGGATGCTCAGCTATGTACATCAGACCCTCCAGAAAGAAGTGCTTCACCACAGTGTGGTTGGGTTACCCTGTCTCCATGACCATCTTCTTACACACAGAGTGATTACTTACCTCCTTTGCAACTGTCGACAGGAAAATAACCAACTGTAAAAATTAATAATTAATACTCAATGCAGTTTATTTCCAAGCCAAATATAAGTGACCTAGGCCCAGAGAAGAGATATATATGCCTTTCTTGGGGTGATCATGTACAGGGGTTCCTTTTATTTGTTTTTGAGATTGAAAGACAAAATTTAGTGAAGAGATTTTCCATTGGTCTGGCCCAAAAAGGCCGGACATATGGAAGCGGGGCCTTGTAGTTTATAGGTGGGTTCCACAATTCTTAGGTTGGTAATTGGAAGGGAAGATCTGTGTCTTGGGAAGAGATTATTTTAAGAAAGGCTTAATCTACATCTCAAGGAAAGGTAAGTTCTGTGTCTTGAAGAGATAAGCAAAAGAATTGTCAATGGAAAAAATAACCAACTGTAAAATTAATAATTAATGTGGTTTATTTCCAAGCCAACCGTGAGTGACCTAGGCCCAGAGAAGAGGCATACATGGCCTAGGTCACTCACAGTTGGCTTGGAAATAAACCACATTAATGATTAATTATTAATTTTACAGTTGGTTATTTTTTCTGTAGACAAGATGGCAACCCAGATGGGACCAGAGATGAACCGAAGATCTTCTGAGGGGACGCTTAGAACCTGGTGCCTGGTACCAGCAGTGGGCCCTTTGTGCCCTCTCCGGTTCCAAGCCTCTCCACAGGGAGATCCAGTAAGTCCTCAGGCCTCGGACGTCCCAAAGTTTTGGTAGATGGTCTGGTTTATTTCTAAGCTGGTTTACTTGTTCATCTGTCTTATGTTTATTTGTCTGTTTTGGGTAACCCCGGTTTTGCGTGCTCCTCTGGTGAGGGGTCGTGGGTGAGGGGTCCCAGTTTCCACACTGAGTTGTGGGCGGTGGTGGGTGGTCGCAGTTTTGCATGCTCCTCTGGTGGGGGGTGGCGGTTCCCAGGCTCCTCAGGCAGGGGGTTAGTTTGCTCTCTGAGTAAGGTGCAGTGTTTTGTTTCCTCTTTGAGTCAGTAGTTAAGGAACTAAAAGTATGAAAGTACATTAGTTAGAAAAAAAAAGTTAAAAAAAAGAAAAAAAAAGGTTCTAAGGAGTTTTACACCTTTGCCTTCTTGAACTGCTTCATTTGGCTGCTATGCATTTGACTAGAGAAACTGAACTGTCTTATTCATAGGTGAATGAGAGACTGAGTATCTCAGCTTCAAAGATAAAAGGGAACTTGCTCCTCTCTGCTAGATAGGCACCCAGGTGACTGGGAGCCATGCCGGGAGTGTCTGGAGGGAGAAAAATTTCCCCTTCTTAGTACTAGTAGCACCCCTATAGGGAATCCATGCACAATAATAACAAGCCCATCCAGTAAATGCAAAATAAGAGCTGACCAATCAAGCATTTTGGGCCCCCTTCAAGAGTTCTAGGTTCTTGAAGGGAACTGAGACATGTAAGATGAGTGATCTCGACACTAGAGTGACATTTAGTGGAGAGATACTCAAAAAAGCAGCACGCTGGTCCAGAACATTAAACTCCTTAGATTTGTACAGGCCAGTTTCTCCTTTTAAAAAATGGATTAAAAAAAAAAAAAAGGAAAGATATGTACAGTTCTAAAGGGCAAAAAGGACGACCCGTTTTGAACACCACAGCTAACTTTATGACATCTATGGCACCTTGACCTGCAGGTATTTAGGTAACTGGGAAAAATTACAAAAGGTGATCTTGGTTAAAATTTTATGAGACAGAAGCTTCGATAAATCTTTGCGTGCTAAATTAACAAAATCTGTATTTCATTAAAAAAATGAATGAGGCTGCTACTTTATTAGTATAAACACATTTTTAAAAAGACAACAAAATTCCTTTTTAAAGTTAACAAGAATGTATTTGAGACTATCTCAAAAAATATATATAAATAAAAGACGCTGCTTCTGAAATTATTAAAAAGGTGCCTAAAACTCCCCTTGTCCGGACAATTTCTGTCTTTTCTTATTCCTTCTCTTACCAGAAATAAACTTTGGAAAGATACACATTGAGCAGATTAGTCACCATAATGAATCTATAGGAAGAAGGGAAGCCTAGTCTTAAGTGCAGGGGCAAAGAGCAGGGCAGCTCATGCTACAAGAGGCCATTTCTGCTAGAGTTTTGTTTCATGTAATCTTCGTATTTTTTTTGTTTCAAGTGCATAAGTCTCTACTGAGTTTGATCATGTACTTTATCAGTTTTAGAGGGTGTGTTCATCTGGTGGGCTTCTTTTTGATTTGCAAAGTCCTAGATAACATTTTGTGTTTTAGTACAAAACAAATCATCAGTTTTCTGGCAGCAATAGGCCTGGGGTCTTTTTCTTTCTTTCCCCATTTGCTAGCAGACAGCAATTTTCTATCTTGTAAAACATCTTAAAATTTTGTTATTCCTTTAAAACCTGTATATCTTTCAGTGGTAGTCTTCTCTCATTCTTTGTCTCATTATTTTTTTTTTTAACATAACCAAAGTCTCAGTTTTTCTTTTACTGTGGGTCATTACAATGTAAATAAACCTTGGATTTCCAAGCTCCCTTAGAAAAGTTTTTCTTTGTTTTGTTTGTTTGTTTTTATCCCAGTCTTAGCCCTTTTCAAGTTGGATTTATAATTTTAAGAAGGATGCAGGAGGTTGGGGTACACAGGCCCTGCACCCAGTACAGATACAGTAAATAAATCCCTTTGTTTCACGCTCATAAAGAGAGACATGGTCACAGAAAAAAAAAAAACTTAGATAGAGAGTTAACAGAGGGAAGAATATCAGAGCTCCCAGACAGGGAATGAGTCTATCCTTAGTATCTGGTATCTAGTTTCTTTGTTTTGGTTTCTTGATTTTTTTTTCTTTTTTTTTTTTTCCTGTGTGAGAACTCTGATCATGCATGGCCAGGGCAGTCTTTAAAGAAATTAACATCCACATGTAAATACACTTCCTGGGTGTTTTCCATGTCCTATTCCAATGGTAAATTTTCTGTATATGTATTGAGATATCAAGAGGACTGGGATATCAGGAGGATGATAACAACCTTCCTGTTGCCAAGAGTCAGATATAAAGGGTGAATTTAACACAGAAATACTTTTTAACTCTCTTATATGTTTGTTTATGTTGTACTTATATGTTGCATGTTATGTTTTATGTGGCAAAGTCCTTAAGGAATTTCATTAAATTTAACACATAAATAAATAGCACTCTTAGCATTTTATCCAAATGATATCAAGTTCACGTGACTTAAGTAAATAAATCTACTACAAAATTTAAAATAAAGGTTAAAGATGATTTCATAATTGTCAACCTAGGTTTTACCAATCAAACTACAAAATTGTTTTGGTATTATTGATTTAGTGAAAATAAATTTCAGACTTAACAACTTAAGATTAATATCTAATATCCATTATGCTCTACATATTTAACATGTTATAAAAAGTTAAATAGAAAAATAAGTAACTAACTTTCTGGTATCTTTTAGTTATTGTAAGTATAATGTTATAAAGTTTTCAGGTAATTTTATATCTTAAAATAAATTAATGCTATGTTAAGATACTATTAGTTAATATAAACTATAAAGTTTTTCACTTGGTTTCTGACTCTTAGAGTTATTTTGTCTTAATAGGAAAATTGTTAAAAATCAATGAGAATTCAAATTGCTTACCTAAAAATAAATCAAGGTTAAGAGGGCTGGCAGGTGATATAATGATTAAGATACTGGGTTCCCACATGGATAAAAGTAGTTCAAATCCCAAATCTGACAGCCTCCTTTCCTGCTCTCTCTTTGGTAGAATTTAACATAGTTCTTAAAAAAAATATTAAGGTTACTAAAGGGTAAAAATTAAGGTTAGTATATGTTATTCCACATACAAAGTTACAAAACATTGAAATCTCATTTGAGTAAAAATCTACAAGTTAGACATACAAATATTTTTCTTTTTAACTTTTTTTGTGGGGACAATCTAAATAAAAAGTTATTAAGGTTATATTTAAATGTATTATGTAAAACCCTTAGAGAGGGAGCTAAAAGCCCATCTCACCTAAAAGGCTGTCTTAGTATGGGATGGGTGGGGTCACATAAATGGCTGACACCTTGATTAAATAACATGCCATTATGACCTAAGCCCATCTGTGGTAATAGGATGAAACAGTTCTGTGGACTTGCTTGACAGTAAATACAAGGTTGTGGTCAGAGTTTGTTAAAAAGCATCTCTCATTTTTTTTTCTTTTTTGAGGGGAGGTTCCCAAAAGTCTTCACAGGTCAATCTAATCCAATCCAAAGTAACAGCAAAAAAAAAACCCAGAATTTTGTTGTTGTCATTGGGACCAACAGTTGGCGTAATGGCTATGTCACTGGACTTTTTTATGATTATACTCTGTTACTTATAAGCCTGTTGTATTCCAATGCTATATTGAGTTTTCTGACATGTTCTTAATGTAACTTTTCTTTTTCATTCTTTTTTTTCAAACATTATTTTCTTAGACTTGAACTATCATTTTTTTGTTTTTTCCAGTAGGGCCCCTGGAAACTTTTTGTCCTCACAACTAAACTGACATGAACAGACTTGTAAGTAGCTGTTTCCCTCTACTGAAATACCATTAATTGTTGGGCCACACCATCTTGGTCTTGATCTGTATGCAAGAAAAATACAGGCAGTTTCAACTCACAGTTTTGGCCCATTGTGGTGTTTTCTTGCTGCTTGCACCTTCATAATTGATATTTCCATGAGACCTACATTCTTTTTGGGACACATACGAGAATCCAAGCATTTTTTATAGAAATGCTCTCCCTAGAAAATGGCACTGTAAACCTTGATCATAAATCCCGCTTTCAACAAGCATGTATTTTTGGCACATATTCCAGAATGACCATGCATCTACCCTCCTTATTTACTCTGCGTGCAGATGTGGACAGGCAAACTCTTATTGGTTAGTCCTCAGAGAGTTGCTTTCCATCTTCAGGGGAGCCTTGCCTAGGGTTTGGGTGCTGTTACATCAGCCAGGCAAACAGCAGTCCCACCTGCCCCTGGCCCACAGGGAATGCTTGGAATTTCAGCTACCCACAACTCTCAAGTGTATATGACAATGAAGCCTTGGAGATTAGTCTGAATAATTATCAGGACATTTAAAAAATACAATAAAGGCATGTTTTTATTTAAACCAATATGTCAAAATGTTTTACTTTTAATAATAGAGACAAAAATGTTAAATGGAATATTCTACATTTTTTTGCACCAAGTCTTCAGAATTGAGTATGCATTTTATATATACCACACATAATTATTAATACATCCTTAAATTCCAGTCTCAAGTGGTTATGAAACAGGTAGGTCATTAAGTGAGGAGTGGCTGTACTAATTTATATTTCTACAAACAGCATAAAAAGTTCTACTTTTGAAACCGAGCTGTTACCCTCTAAAAGGAGTGAGCCTTCAGTTATTATTATTTTTTAGAAGAAAGTGTAAGTTCCCAAAATGAAAACTGATTAGAACTAAGAGAATCTATTCAGATTGACTGATAAGAGAGGTCCATTTAAATGTAGATGTTACATTCAAGTCTCTTGACCTTGACTACACCCACCCCCTCCCTGAGATAATTATTTGAATGTATACCCTAACTTACAGTAAATCACACCTTCCTGTAGTAATAGATGATGTTTATCTAAAAACTATCTGTCATTTTAATGTACTAAAAAAGAAACTTGTAACTTTCCTCTTTGTCAAAGAAATCAGTTTCTTAACTTTAGGAATTAAGATGTAGTAGTTTTGTGTAACACATATCTTAATTTATCTTGTAGGACAATGATCGTTGACCACATCACTTCCAGGCTGAAATGCACCAAAGACCTGATTGCCCCATCTCAGAACAGAACGTTGATCATCTAAGGCCTCACTGATCAAGAATGCGGAAGAGATGATCACACCCCCTTAAACCAATCACTGAACTAATCATGCACCTGGAATCTCTACCCCTAATTTTGCCCTTAAAAAGTATGTGGGGAACATCTCAGGGAGACCAGGTTTTTTCAGCATGAGCTGCCCGCTCTCCTTGCTTTGCGCTTTGCAATAAAGCTGTACTTTTCTTCATCACACCATGTGCCTATGGCTTAGTTTTATAGCGCTTGGGCGAGTGAACCTGATTTGAGTTTGGTAACACTTTCTCCACACTTTCACTAGCATTTGTTAACATTTTTTATTTTTAGTCTTTTTGCTTGTAACTATTCTAACAGGGGTGAAATGACAGATCATTGTAGTTTTAATTTGCATATCCCTGACATTTAGTGAGTTTGAACATTTTTTCATGTCTGTTGGTAACTTTATAGCTTCTTTTGATAAATATCTATTCAGATAATTTGTCCCTATTTTATTTTTGGAGAGGTTTTTCGCTATAGGGTGCATGCACTCGCCAGAGAGACAGAGAGAGAGAGAGAGAGACAGAGAGACAGAAAGCGAGAAATCACCCCCCAGGGGGGATGGCCACGCCACAATCCCTTCTCCTTCATTTCCTCTCAGGATCTTGGGCATGAACGCACACACACCCTGCGTGAGTTTAATCCACCGGGTCTAGGAATCGTCGACTACATGGGAGTCCAGCGACATAGCCATTATGCTAACTGCTGGTCCCTGGAGGACTCCCTTTTAACCACAAACTCCCTAGTACTTGTTCTTTGTATTTTTGATCATAGCCATTCTGACAAGTTATGAATACTTCAGTGTGCTTTGGATTTGCATTTCTTGTATTATAAGTGATGTTAACATTTCTTCATGTGCTTTTTGTCCATTCACATGTCTTAAGAGTTGTCTGCTCTGACTAGCTGCCCGTTGTAAAGTTGTATCATTAGTATTTTTGTGAGTGAGCTGCTTTAGTTCTCTATATATTCTTATTTTCAATGCTGTATCTGAAGTATTTTTGTAAATAATATCTGTTTTATTTCATTTTAATTAAAAATTAAACTTTTTCACATGGTGTTGGATTTCATTTCCAAGTGTTATACTGAGGATTTTTTGCATCTATATTTATCAGGAATATTTGTCTGTAGTTTATCTTTTATTGTGTCTTTGTCTGCTTTTGTTATCAAGGTGACAGTGGTTTCAGAAAATAAATTTTGTAGGTTTCCTTCTATTTACATGTTTAGGAATAGTTTGATGAGAAGTGGTGTTAATTTTCCTTTAAAAGTTTTGCAGAAGGCCAGCCAGGTCACATGATGGTTAAAGCCAATGAATACCACATGGCTAACTTGCCAGTATGAGTCCTGGACTCACTGATTGTAGACACACACCGGGCATGTGTCTGTGCAAGTCTAAAATCCTAATAGGAGAATGGAGAAGAAGAGATTATGACATTGCCACCTCCCTAGGTAGGGAGGCATGATTTCTCACATTCTCTGCCTTCTCTCTCTTTCTACCCTTCACCCTCATCTTGTGCAAACATACACACCCTATAGCAAAAACAAACAAACAAACAAAAATAAAACAAAACTTAAAAAAAAAAGAAAGAATGAAAAAGGAAACAACTTTTGTAGAATTTAGAAATGAAGCCATTAGCACCTGGACTACCTTTGTTGGGAGACTATTACTGAATTTCATTGCTTCTTGTTGGTTTCTTTAGGCTTTCCATTTGATGTGATGATACAGTATATTTTTCCTTTAATGTATGTGTGAGCTTGAGGAGAAACAGAGAGACAGAAAGTGATAAATCATCCCCCACGGAATGGCCATGTCAATCCCTTCTTCATTTTTCTCAGGATTTTGAACACACATACCTATCATGAGTTTTAAGTCTCTGGGCCTGGGATTCAAACTGTGACTGGTCCTGTGGGAGTCCAGTGACATAAACATTATGCCATCTGCTTGTTCCAATCCAGGTATATTTTATGTGTCCAGAGGTTAGTCCATTTCCTGTAGGTTTTCAATTTGTTGGTGTATAGTCACTGAAAACATTCTATAATAATCTATTTTATTTCTGTGGTGTCTGTGGTAATATCACATTTTTCATGCCCTATTTTTTGTTTTGTTTTGTTTTTCCTTTCTCTACTTAATGGTTGGGTTTATTTTCTCAAAATTCCAGCTTTTTGGTAACTTTTTTTTTCAGTCTTTGCTATAGGGTGTGTGCACTTTCTGGAGAGAGACAGGAGTTGAGAGGAAAGTGAAAAATCAGTCCTCCTGCGGGGTGGCCAAACCTCAGTCTCTTCTTCTTTATTCTCCTCTTGGAATTTGGGGTGTGCACACATATGTACCCAGTGAGTGCCAGTTCTAGGACTCAAATCGTTCATTTGGTCATGTAGGATCCAGCTGCCTTAGCTACCATGCCACCATGCCACATGGTTGGCCCTCAGTTGTCCTTTTATTCTGTTTTATTTATGTGTGCTCTAATTTTTATTATTTTGTTTCTTCTACTATTAATACTTTTGGGCTATCTTGTTCCCACTTTTTCAGTTTGCTGAGATAAGTCATTAAGTCTCATAAGTCTCTCTTTTTTTCCTAAAGTGTGTGTGTGTGTGTGTGTGTGAGTGCTCATGGCTATAGACATTAGGAGTGCTTTTTATGTGTCTGAAAGCCTCTGGAGGGTTGTGATTTAATTATTATTTGTTTCCAGAAATTTTAATTTTTATTCTTAATTTATTCAGTAGTGTTTAGGTTGTTCAGAGGTAAATTATGTAGTTTTCATGTATTCGTGAAGTTTTGAAAGCTTTTTTGTTTGAGTTTAATTTCATCTGTATATGTGAAAATGTATAAAATTAACATATTTATATCCATTATTAATTAGTTAATATATATTAGTATATGAATTAATACTATATATATATACATATATACATGTATATATATATATATATATATACACATATATATACAAGCAACATATAAATAGCAACAAAAAAAGGTGTTACATACAATTTTTTTTTATTTTAATGACATGTTTTGTGATCTTTTGTGTGGCTAGTCATCAAAAATATTCCATGTGTCACTGAGAAAAGTGTGTATTTTGATTTTTTTTTTGAGAGGTTTTCGCTATAAGGGTGTGTGCACTCACCAGACAGACAGAGGGATACATAGAGACAGAAAGCGAGAAATCACCCCCCCAGGGGGGGGTGGTCACGCCACAATCCCTTCTCCTCCATTCTCCTCTTGGGATCTTGGGCACACACGCACACGTGCCCAGCATGAGATTTAAGCCACCGGGTCTGGGACGCGAACCACGGTCGACTACATAGGAGTCCAGAGACATAGCCATTATGCTAACTGCTGGTTCCCATGTATTTTGATGTTTTGGCAAAATGTTTTGGAACTGTTGGCTAGTTGATTTGGTTTGTGGTGTCATTTATCTTTTGTGCCTGTTTGTTTATTTATTTATTTATTTATTTATTTATTTATTTTTATCTAAATGATACTCCAGGGACGACAGTAGGGTCCATACAAATTAATGTGTCACAGCCAGTCTGTTCATATCTAGCAGTCTTTTTTTCTGATGCTGAATGCATAAAGATTTATGATTTTCGTGTCTTCTTGGTAAATCAATATTTTTAACATGGGATAGCCTCTGACTCTTTTTACACTTTTATAAAAGTTTTTAAAATAGGGTGCATGCACTCACCAGAAGGAGATAGAAGAAAAGTGAAAAATCATCCCCCATTGGGGAATGGCTACACTGCGATCCCTTTTCCTTGACTCTCCTCAGGATTTTTGGTATCATGTACATGAACCTGGTGTCATTTTCAAGCCTCCAAGGCTGGGACTCAAACTGCACAGTCAGAGATTTGGGATCTAGCTGTCTTAACCCCCATGCACCTTCTAGCATGGCTCACTCTCTCTTTCTTACCCTCTTTCTCTCTCTCTATTTAATTTTTGTTGTTATTATTATTATTATTATTTAGTTTGCTATAGGGCACACACTCTCACCAGGCAGTGGGTGAGAAGTTGCATCGCGCTCGGTGCCAGCACGGGCCGGCGGTGCGGACCGGCAGAGGTCGCCGTCCTTCCTTTCTCTGGCTGGGCGGGCAAGCGGGTGATGGCATGAGGTCCCGGGCACAGTCATGCGCTTGGGGCTGGCGTGTGGCCGGTGGGCCTGTGCGTGGCCGCTGGGCCTGCATGTGGCCGCCGGGCCTGCAAGTGGCCTCCGGCTCTGAGTGTGTCCGCCGGGCCTGCGCCTGTGCGTGGCCGCAGGGCCTGCACATGGCTGCTGGGCCTGTGCCTACACGCAGCCACCGGGCCTGAGCGTGGTCGCCGGGCCTGTGAGTGGCCGCTGGGCCTGCATGTAACCGCTGGGCCTGCGCGTGACCGCCAGGCCTGCGAGTGGTCGCCGGGCCTGCGCTTGCGCGTGGCCTCCGGGCCTGAGCATGGCCGCTGGGCCTGTACGTGGCCGCTGGGACTGTACCTGTGCACGGCCACTGGGCCTGCACCTACGAGCGGCCACCAGGCCTGAGCGCGGCCGCCGGGCCTGCACGTGGCCACTGGGCCTGCACCTGTGCGTGGCCGCCGGGCTTGCACCCACGCGTGACCACCGGGCCTGCGTGTGGCCACCGGGCCTGCACCTGTGCGTGGCCGCCGGGCCTGCACCTGCACGTGGCCGCCGGGCCTGAACCTGCACGTGGCCGCCGGGCCTGAGCGTGATCACCGGGCCTGCGCATGGTCGCTGGGCCTGCACGTGGACGCCGGGCCTGCATGTGGCTGCTGGTCGCGGGTGACAAACTGAAGCCGAAAACAAGGATTAAGAACTTGCAACTGTGGGCAACAGAGAGGGACTTTGGCTGTCTTGAACCAATTGAGAAATATATTGTATAGGAGGATTTTCTCTGCCTATGGACAGTGAGAAGATGATGGTTACCAGCCCTGCATTACCTCAGGGAAAAACAAGAACTACTCTACCATTCTTAAGGAAGCCAGATACCCGAGGATGACTCACGCTGCAGATCCCCACAACACCACTCCCAGTAATCACAGGATGGATGCTATGCCGCATCGGCTGATAACCATCTCTGCTTACCAGAACCACTTTCCTGAAACTGTATCCCATGAAGACTCACTTACAATTGCGGAACTGCATGAGACCCACCCTTAACCCAACCCTGAGTAGAATCTATGTTCCCTATTGTAAAAAACTTTATGAGCTGATAATTGGAAAAAAAAAGAAAAAAAGTGAAGGAACTGGAGGGTATAGTGGTGGGGATGGCAACTGCAGATACTGGAGACAACATGGGAGAGGTAATGGGAATGAGTAATGGAGGGCGGAGGGGAGGGATTCAGGGAACAAACATCACACTTAATAGACACAAAGATGAAGAGTGGTCTGCTGCTGCTGATGTACATGGTGATATCATTGTCTTGACTTATGTGCACTGTACTCATGCTGGGAAAAACCATGCTGTACACTGTAAAGATATGCAATGAAAAAAAAATATATCAGCACTCTAGAAGAAGGAGAAGGATCTGAAGATATGATAGCGGAAAGGATAAATGTAGATACCAGAGGCTGTAAGGGAGGGGAGTGGGTGGTGGGGAGTGGGTGGTAGAGAGGGGGCATGGGGGACAAAGGGAAGAACCATTTAACACCAAAAATGTAGAGTTCTCTGTTGAAAACTATATATGTATAGGTATATTGTATACATCATAATGGGGACTTTATGTAAAATGTGAATTTAATTAATCTGAGAAAGAAAAATAAAATAAAATAAAAGAAAAGAAAAAAAAAAGAAGTTGCATAAAGCCAGCCACCAGGTCTAGCTTCAGAACTCGAGCCATGGTCAGATATGTGATATTCCAGCGCCTTAAGCACCACACTGCCTGCTATCCCTCTGCCCCCATATATATTTTAATATCTCTTTTTAATTTCAGTTGACTAGTACCTCACATGTATGGCTTAGTTATTGTGGTAGAACATCCCTATCCTTCAGTGTTTCTCTATTAACTGTGATACTGTCATTTACACCAAGATATATGTGTATTATGTTAAAGAACAACATCCTAAATCATCTATTATTAAGGGTGTTTACTATAAATCAGTATTTCTAAATATATCCTCTGTGGATGGAACACAGAATTTCTTTTGATAGAACTGTGAATATTATAAAATATATTAGCACTGAGTTATTTTTTAGAATTTCTAGAATGGTAAAAATTTAGAGCCTAGTTCCACTTGTATAGATTAGAATAGCTTCAGTTACCACTTGAATTTCTGCTGCTTCCTAAATATTTGACTACTGAAATGTCAAAGATGATGAGCCCAAGATTCCACTGTTTACTACTCAGTTTTTTTTCCAAATTTTAATTTAGACAGAAAAAGTTCAGTTAACTTTCTCTTTGGTTTCAGGGCCAAACAAATTAGTACCAATTTTTTTCTGCCTTTTTTTTTCAAACAATTTTCTATTTGGTATTCTTATTTCTCTATTGCCTGATATAGGTGGTCACATCTCACCTTGATTTTCACCCTGTTTTATCTCTTAAGATTATCCTCAGTCTGCAATCTGTGGATAGCTGTTAAACTGCAAATCTGGTTATATAATGTGTCACTTCTTTTGGCCTCTTATTATTTATGTTCTGTGCTTTACTGAATAGGCAATATTCATATTTATGTGGACACTATCAGAATTTCTGAATGCACAACAATCATATAAAGATGCGTATAGACATGCTTCCACCTATGGGTAATTAGCAGCATGTACATGAAATCTTCTATTGGAATTAGATTAAGTATTTAAATAAAAAATCACTTTAATCAGTTTCTTTTTTTAATTTTTATCTTTTATTTTTCTTTCTCAGATCAATTAAATTCACATTTTACATAAAGTCCCCATTGTGATGTATACAATATACATATATATATATATATATATATATATATATATATATATAGTTTTCAACAGAGAACTCTACATTTTTTTGGTGTTAAATGTTTCTTCCCTTTGCCCCTCACGCCCACTCTCCACCACCCACTCCCCCCCCTGCAGCCTCTGGCATCCACATTCATCCTTTCCACTATCATATCTTCAGATCTTTCTCCCATGGCCAGAGTGCTCACTTTTTTTTTTTATCATTGCACATCTTTACAGTGTACAACATGGTTTTTCCCAGCATGAGTACAGTGCACATCAGTCAAGACAATATTACCATATACATTATCAACAAACAACTTTTCATATTTGTGTCTATTAAGTGTGTTTGCTCCCTGAATCCCTCCCCTCTGCCCTCCATCACTCACCCCCATCACCTCTCCCACACTGTCTCCAGCATCTGCAGCTGCCATCCCTGCCACCATACCCTCCAGTTCCCTCAGTTTTTTCTTTTTCTTTTTTTTTTTTTTTCAATTATCAGCTCATACAGTCTTCAACAACAGGGAACACAGATTCTACTCAGGGTTGGATCAAGGGTGGGTCCCGTGCAGTTCCACAACTGCAGGTGAGTCTCCATGGAACACAGTTTCAGGAAAGCGGCTCTGTTAAGCAGAGATGGTTATCAGTTGATGCGGCACAGCATCTAACCTGTGACCACCGGGAATGGTGCTGTGGGGATCTGCAATGCGAGTCATCCTTGGGCATCTGGCCTCCCCAAGAATGGCAGAATAGTTCCTGTTCTTCCCTGAGGTAATGCAGGGCTGGCAACCATCATCCTCTCACTGTCCATAGGCAGAGACAATCCTCCCATACAATATATTTCTCAATTGGTTTAAGACAGCTTAAGTTTCTTTCTGTTGCTTATAGTTGCAAGTTCTTAATCCTTGTTTTTGGCTTCAGCTTGCCGCCCGCGGCTGGCGGCCACGCGCAGGCGCAGGCCCGGCAGCCATGCGCAGGCCCGGTGGTCATGCGCTGGCCTGGCGGCCACGCACAGGCCCAGCAGCCACGCTCAGGCATGGCAGCCACTCGCAGGTGCAGACCCAGCTGCCATGCACAGTTCCGGGGGCCACACGCAGGCGCAGGCCTGGCAGCCACGCTCAGGCTCGGTGGCCACGCACAAGCTCAGGCCCAGCGGCCACACGCAGGCCCGGCGGCCATGCTCAGGCCCAGCGGCCACCCGCAGGCCCGAGGACCACGCACAGTCCCGGCAGCCACCCGCAGGCCCGGCGGATATGCACAGGCCTGGCGGCCATGCGCAAGCACAGTCCCGGCAGCCATGCACAGGCCCAGCAGCCATGCTTAGGCCCGGCGGCCACTTGCAGGCGTAGGCCCGGATGCCTTGTGCAGGTCCGGGGACCACGCGCAGGCCCAGCGGCCTCGCACAGGCACTGGCCCGGCGGCCACGCGCCGGCCTGGCCGCCATACACCAGCCCCCAGCGCGCAAATGCGCGCGGGTCCCCGCGCGCGGGTCCCCACGCCACCTCCTGCCCACCCGCCCGGCCAAAGAAAGGAAGGACGGTGACCTCGGCCAATCCGCGCCGCCGGCCCATGTCGGCGCCAAGCACGGGACACACCCAGCGCCAGAGAGGCAGTGGGGACTGGGCGGTCTGGGCCGCAGCACACAGAGCAGAGCCCCGGCCAGACCGGCCCGCAAAGCAGAGCCCCGGCCACACAGGCCAGGCCGCGCAAGCCCGGCCAGCACGTGAAGCAGAGCCCCGCACCCTGGGCCGCCCGGCGCAGACGCCCTGGGACACCCCACTTTGATCAGTTTCTTAAACACCTTTACTGCCCTTGTCTTTTATTACAGACCAGGAACACTTACTTAGATATACTGTTTCTACCTTTATTAATATTAGGAATATACTATTTGTTTTCATGGGAAGACTGCTATAGGTGCATTTTCATAAAAATGTTTACATAAATATTCTTAATGTCTTTGACTCAAAGTACAACTTGATAATACAGAAAAAGAAAAAAAAAACCTTGCTTTTTCTTTTTTATTGGACTCAGTACCATAAACTTGTGTATAAGTTAGTTAATCTAATACATAACTCCAGATATGTATTTAATACTTACATGTTTGTATGAGATCATAAACACCTTGATATAGAATATTTATTATGCTTTCATCTCAACAGCAAAGACATTTGGAAATCTATAAGGAAATACTTGTAATATTTTTAGCAATGAATAAGTTATCATAGAGCTAGGATGTTTTTACTTCATTTTATTCTCCTTTTGCAAAGATTTCACAGACATACAGAGACACAAACATACAGAGAAAGTAAATTTCCCATATCATGCTCTACTTTTCAGGGCTGATGAGGTTAAATGTATTTTTACCGGGGTTCATGTCATTTGAGGATGTTGCTATAGCCTTTACCTGGGAGGAGTGGCAGGGCCTGGAAGATGCTCAGAAGATTTTATACGAGGATGTGATGCTGGAGACCTATAGCAACCTTGTGTTTTTGGGTTAGTGGAACTCTTCAAATAGCTTACATGCATGATTTGGCAAAAGTATACACTGCTTTTCATTAACAGGACACTGCATTGCCAAACCTGCAGTGATCTTCAAGTTGGAGCAAGAAGGAGAGCCATGGACATTAGAAGAACTTCTCAACCAGAGCATCCCAGGTTAGACAATACATACTTGTCAGTGTAATATATTTTCTTTTATACAGCTTGTATTTTATTGATAGGGAAAAAAAATGAGTAGTGGTGAGATTAAAAAAGGAGAAATGTCTTACTAGGATAAGAGTATGAAAAAATGGCATATATTATTTTTAAATAGTCCAAAGGGAAGACATGTTTAGGATGATTAGTATGTATTTTTATTATATCCATGTCCTTTTTAAGTAGCATTTCGACTTAAGCAACAAGATTTTTGGCTTCTGCAAATAGATGATCTAGAAAAGATCATTAGCAAAGAAATATTATAAAATACCCATCGTTATAAGAAAAAAAAAGAACAGGGAAAACAAATGACAGATGAAAATCTTTCAGTGAAAAATTACAGCAAGACAGGTGGTAGATCTTTTGAATATTTTTAAAGGTGTTAAAGGAAATGGAAACATAAATAAGCAAAATAAAACCACTCAGCTTTCAAAAATGTTCATGTAAATTGTTACTGTAACTTATTATTAAGAAAAAATATATTTCATATTATAGATTACTACCAATATTAGAAATATTCTAGAGAAGTTTTGAAGAATTTCTTAGATATAATTTATGGAAATGGTTGTCTTTTTCTGACCAAGGAGGATTGATATGTGAGATACTACTTGTAAATAGAGTAAATATGGGAAAGGCTGTAGTAAGAACAGTTCTTTTTGCCCAGTATATAGATCAGGTATGGAAGAAAGCATTTTACAAAAAGCCTGTCTCGTTCTTCAGAAGATACAGGACATGCATACTATAAATGTAGAGAATGCAAGAAATTATTTTTAAAAATTGTTTTTACAGTAAATTTTACACACAGAGTGAAAGATTTATATTCATATAATGAATAAGAGAAATCCTTATAGCAGAAGTAAAATCTAGCTTTTCATCAGAGAATCCATACAAGGGTAACATTCTATAAATATAATAAACATCAAAAAACCTTTTAACAGAGATCAAAATTATGAATTACCACAGAAATTACAGAGAAGTAAAACCTTATGATGTGGACAAATTATGAAAGCTTTCAACTGTCATTACACATGAAGCAACACTTTGTAGACAAAAAGAGTAGATAATATAGGAATTTATTGTGTCTGAACACACCCCTTACTGACAACCTGTAAACTTATAAAGGAGAGAATCTCTATGAATGTAAACAATGTAAGAAAACATTTTCCCTGAATTCAGAACTCAGTGTACATCAGAGGAGTCACAGAGGAGAGAAACACTACGAAAAGAAACTGTGAAGAAATGTTCTACAAGAAGTCACACTTCACTGTGCTTCAGTAAACTCACACTGGAGAGAAATCCTATGAATGTGAAGAATGTGGAAAATCTTTCAGTTCCAAATTCGTTTTGAATAGACACTGGAAAACTCACACTGGAGAGAAATCCTATGAATGTGAGCAATGTAGGAAAACGTTCTCCCAGAAGTCACACCTCAATAAGCACTGGAGAACTCACACAAGAGAGAATCCCTATGATTGTGAACAATGTAGGAAAATGTTCCCCTGGAAATCACACCTCACTATGCATAGAAGAACTCACACAGGAGGGAAACCCTATGAATGTGAACAATGTAGGAAAATGTTCTCCCAGAAGTCAGGTCTCACTGAGCACTGGAGAACTCACACAGGAAAGAAACCCTATGAATGTGAACACTGTAGGAAAATGTTCTCCTGGAATTCAAGCTTCAATCTGCATAGGAGTACACACACAGGAGAGAAGCCATATGAACGTGGACAATGTGGGAAAGCATTCTCTAGAAAAGGAAACCTCACTGTACATAAGAGAACTCACACAGCGGAGAAGCTCTATGAATGTGAACAATGTAGGAAAACGTTCTCCTGTAAGTCAAACCTCACTCTGCATAGGAGAACTCACACAGGAGAGAAACCCTATGAATGTAAATAGTTTAGGAAAACATTCTCCTGTAAGTCGAATATCACTGCATATGAGAACTCACATGGGAGAGAAACCCTATGAATGCGAACAATGTGGGAAAGCATTCTCCAGCAAGGGATACTTCACTATACATAAGAGAAATCACAAAGGAGAGAAGCCCTATGAATGTGAACAATGTAGGAAAATGTTTTCCCAGAAGTCACACCTGACTGCATCAGAGAACTCACACAGGAGAGAAACACTTTGAATGTGAACAATATGGGAAAACATTCTCATGGAAGTCACAGTTCACTGCGCATGAGAGAACTCATACAGGAGAGAAGTCCTATGAATGCAAATGATGTGGGAAAACATTCTCCAGCAAGGGATACCTCCCATAACATAAGAAAACTCACAGGGGAGAAGCCCTATAGATGTCAACAATGTAACTAACTATTCTACCACCCTATATATTTTTGATATAGGGTGTGCATGCTCTCTGGAGAGACATAGAGAGATGAGACAGAAATCAAGAAACCACCCCCTGGGATTATGGCCACACCACAATCTGTTCTCTTCTCAGGATCTTGGGCACATATGCACACACACCTGGTGTGAGTTTTAAGTCACTTGGTCTGGGACTTGAACTGCAGTGGAATATATTGTAGTCCTGTTGTGTAACCATTACACCATCTGCTGGTCCCAGCAAAAATTTATTTCTAAGACCTATGCTTAATGTATAAAGATGCAAGCAAATATAATCACTGCTTTTTGGCAAAAATAAAAATGAACATGAAAATTTGTATAGCTTCCAGTTTTGGCCATGGTATGCAAGACAACAGAAAAAATGTTTCAAGGCATAATGGAAACTGAAAGATTAGAGGACATAGAAGCATTGGAAATGGTTATAAATATTGGAGTCAATCTGAGAAGAGGGTGGGAGAAGGGGGACAGTGTAAGAAATGAAATTAAGGAAGAAAATAGTCAAGGTATTTATGGGATACAGAAATGAGTTATGATATGTTGATGATAATGTGTTTGCATCCTTACCTAGACTGGTGGGAAGTGTATTCATTTTTGGTAAATTCAACTTACAAGCTAAGTGATGTGTAGTGATTAAATGTTTAAAATAAATTGAAATTTTAAAAAATTAAAGAAATAAAATGAACAGTAAAGGCCTAATAAGACAAAACAAACAAACAAAAATTCTAAGGTTTCTCACAACTTGGGAACTACTCATATGCACAGGACACTTCAAGAGTGCCTCTGGTAAAATGCCCAAGTTCACTTTGAGAATTGAACTGATCTTGGCTGGACAGGAGGCATATGTAGGGTGTGGGTGTGTTGGGGGACAGTATAGTCATGGGTGGTTATAAAATTTCCAAGATCCTCTTTGGATGTTGATCATAGCCTTTGTGGCCAGCATTAGCCAAGAGGTTCTGAAGAACACCCATTGGTCCTGAAAACAACCCAAGGTGAATTGGTATTAGACTGGATTTGGTTTGCCCGACATCACCAGATGGCCCAGGTAGACCATACCAAACCATGGTGGATGGGATGTTAGGTAGCTGGTCAGCAGTGAAAGAAAAAGGCGGTGGAAGTCACTATGAGCTAGAATGTGAAAAGGGAGATGACCAAAATTACTGTCTGTACTCACATTGTCTAGCAAGCATTACTGCTAGCTATATGACCCTTTATATCTTGTAACACTGACTGGATTGGTCGCACAGTAATGTAAATATACTGCACAGTACTAAATTGCATATACTAAGACATGGTTAAAATGTGTCAAACTTTTGGCTTGATCAAATTTTAGTCAGGCCTGTCAATCTTTTAGTTTCCTCTGTGTACTTCCTTGTAAAATCCCTTTTAGCAAAGAACCCTGCTAAGGTAGTTTCCAAGAAGCTCCACACTAAATATCATTTAAAATAAGTGATTAGGTTTCTTATCATTCAATACCCCCAAGTTGATGTCTGATCACCTGTCTCTCTTCAGTAAGAATCCTGTTATTTCAGGAACTTTCCAGAACGCTCAGTGAGAAGCTGAGGAGTGGCGGCTGCCTGAGATGCTCAAAGCTACGTGCACCTTTCCGCTCCCCCACGCCAGCCTCAGCCCGCTCACCGGCTGTAGAAAATAGTGAAAGAAAGAACTTACTATGATGTTTTGGGGGTCAAACCTAATGCTACCCAGGAAGAATTGAAGAAGGCTTACAAGAAACTGGCCTTGAAGTACCACCCTGATAAGAATCCAAATGAAGGCGAGAAGTTTAAACAGATTTCTCAAGCTTATGAAGTTCTCTCTGATGCGAAGAAAAGGGAATTATATGACAAAGGATGAGAGCAGGCAATTAAAGAGGGTGGAGCAGGTGGTGGTTTTAGCTCCCCGATGGACATCTTTGATATGTTTTTTGGAGGAGGAGGAAGGATGCAGAGAGAAAGAAGAGGTAAAAACATTGTACATCAGCTGTCAGTAACCTTAGAAGATTTATATAATGGGGCAACAAGAAAACTGGCCCTGCAAAAGAATGTGATTTGTGACAAATGTGAAGGCCGAGGTGGTAAGAAAGGAGCAGTAGAGTGCTGTCCCAATTGCTGAGGTACTGGAATGCAAATAAGAATTCATCAGATAGGACCTGGAATGGTTCAGCAGATTCAGTCTGTATGCATGGAGTGCCAAGGCCATGGAGAGCGGATCAGTCCTAAAGATAGATGTAAAAGTTGCAATGGAAGGAAGATAGCTCGAGAGAAAAAGGTTCTAGAAGTTCATATTGACAAAGGCATGAAAGATGGCCAGAAGATAACATTCCAGGGTGAAGGAGACCAAGAACCAGGACTGGAGCTAGGAGATATTATCATTGTACTAGATCAGAAAGATCATGCTATTTTTACTCAGTGAGGAGAAGACCTTTTCATATGTATGGACATACAGCTGGTTGAAGCATTGTGTGGCTTCCAGAAGCCAATTTCCACACTCGACAACCAAACCATAGTCATCACCTCTCATCCGGGTCAGATTGTCAAGCATGGAGATATCAAGTGTGTGTTAAATGAAAGCATGCCAATTTATCATAGACCGTATGAAAAGGGTTGCCTAATCATTGAATTTAAGGTAAACTTCCCTGAGAATGGCTTTCTGTCTCCTGATAAACTCTCTTTGCTGGAAAAACTTCTACCTGAAAGGAAGGAAGTAGAAGAGACCGATGAAATGGACCAGGTAGAACTGGTGGACTTTGATCCAAATCAGGAAAGATGACGCCATTACAATGGAGAAGCATATGAGGATGATGAACATCATCCCTGAGGTGGTGTTCAGTGTCAGACCTCTTAATGGGGCCAGTGAATAACACTGCTAGCATTTTATATGCAGTAGTGAATGAGTGAAGGACTATAATCATAATATGCTCACTACTTGCTATGGTTTTTGTTTTAATATTCATCTATAGTACTGTTTTAAAAAGTTAAATGAAGAATAAATGCAAATATAAAAGCTGACTTTGCCCTGTATGTATGATGACTTCAGTGTGCAAGATACAGTTTTAATAGCTGTAAAAACTACAAAGTTCCCCTAGCATTTGTTAGGCCATTCCTTGTAATTGATTTCAGCTATGTACATGGATGAGCTTAGACTGAAATGCTAGATATATGTATTGACTTCAGTGTATGATCCCTCATTGTCAAAATATGAAATTAAAATCCTGTATATAACTGGTAATCAGAAGGAGAAAAAAAATTGTAGGAAAGTGTGTGATGGTCTGTATAGTTATTTGTATTAAGTGAGACTCATTGTGATGTCTCTGCATCTATTCTATTGCCTCAACTTGAAAATGGATGGCATAATATAATTTAGCCTGTGGCATCAGTGATAGAAATGATACCTTTCTAAAGGGGTTTATCATAATGTGCTGCTTCTTGAGGGCTTACACCTCTAGAACTGCATTCCCTTCTGTTGTGCCATCTATTTTTTGTTTACATATATAAAAATATATTATATATATGTATGTATATGTGACCAGTCCTGGTTACTCCCAACTCCCCCATTCCCCTTCTCTTTGGACCATGAAAAGCCCCCCGAGTAGTGACTTCTGGAGCTGGGTAACTTACAAAGTGAAACAACCTTCACAGGGAAAAGTAATTTGTATGTGTGGTATAGAAAGGTGTTATTAGGTATTACAGATTTAATTTAAACCATTTAACTTATGCTCCAAAGTAACTGTAATTTGATGTTGGTAGGATAGCAGATTATGATGAATAGCTTTAATTGTATGTTATAAAGTCATATGTTCACATGCTTAAATCTGGATTAACAGAATTTAAGCAATTCTTGAAATGTATGAATGTCTCTTTAATATACTGATTACAAAGCAAAAAAAAAAAAGAATCCTGTTATTTCAGTTTATCCATAATCTCTCATATCTCTAATATTTCCTTAGTAATTTTCTATCTAATGATTCACACACTACTCCTCAGTTGTTGATTTCCACTCCTCACACTGTTCTGAAGTTGAGCCCAATCTCTCTTCCCCACTGCAAACTCCCATTTCAATGGATCATACACTTACCATGATGGTCCAAAGTAAAGCTTTTGTTATCCCACTTTAACCAGTGTCTTTGAGTCAATTTCTTCAAATAGGTTTCAAAATTTGGGGGACTTTCTTCCACAGTAAAAATAGTCATGGGATGTTCAGAGTAGTAATAATAAGTACAGAAAGAATGTTGGTTGCCAGAGGCTGGGTTAGGTGGGAGAAATGGAGAGATTTGACATTATTATATAATAATGGTTATAGATTGTTCAGTTTTACAAGATGACAGTCATGAAGATGGCTGGTGGTGATGTTCCTAGAACCTTGAGAGGAAAGATGGTAAATTTTATGGAGTATATATTTTACCCAAATAAATGAAAAATAATAAATCCACCAGTGTATAAAATATATAATCTATCATGCTTATTGAAGTGATACATATAGTGGCAAAATAATGAGCAATGTTATTCCAGTAACAGGTTAAGACTTGAATCAATTATGGCCCATCTGTGTTAAAGTAGAAGAAAAATACTGATACCTCAGAATGTTCCCAGGATAAATTGAGTGTTCCTAGAAAGAGAGTATGTGCCTCACACAGTGACTATTGTCTTTCTGCCATTTCCTCATCTTCACTCCCACCATCTTCTGAGAATGCACTTTGATCTTATAGACTCCCCATCTTTCAAATTTGTTCACTTTTGAAAAGGCTTTTAAAGCTTCAAAGAAAGGATCATAAGACGTGGCAAGTTGCTGTCAGAACAAATTTTATCCCAATGTATTTTTTCATCCTCTCCACCTTTTATGAGAGACCAAATCATGCTTCACTAGTGCATAATTTATTTTGAGAGGTTTTTGCTATAGGGTGCGTGCGCTCACCAGAAAGACAGAGAGACAGAAAGTGAGAAATCACTCCCCAGGAGATATGGCCATGCCACAATCCCTTCTCCTCCATTCTCCTCTCAGGATCTTGGGCATGCACACACACACAACTGCTGTGTTTAAGCCACCAGGTCCGGAACGTGTACCGCTTTGGAATTGAAATTTTAGAGAGCTGTTCTACTCCAACCACTCTTCCATTTCCTCTCTGGCACCTCTTTATGCTCTTCTGTAAAATCTTCCACATCCTCAACTCTGCACTTTCACCTCCATCTCTGTCTCCACAGAGGGAAATAGAACATACTCCAGTGCCATCCTCTAACCACCTTAGTTTGGCTACCCTTTCAAGTAAAGCCTGTAACTGAGAAGAATCAGCCTTAGTATATAATCTATAAACAAAAACTGAACTCAATTATGTTGTAAAAGATTTTTCAGACAAAACTGAGGATCCCATATGTGTTGCTAGGGAATATGACTTAAATATGTAAACCTATGAGCCTAGATATTGAGACCTTTATCAGCTGGCTCAAGTTAGTATCAAGAGATTGCCCCAGAACACCTAAAAAATGGTAATTGAACTATGGTATAGATTTTAATAAAAACCCAGGAATAAAATCATGTCTGCCTCTTTTTTTTTCCCCAAGAGGTTTTAGCTATAGGGTGTGTGCACCCACCAGAAAGACAGAGACAGACAGACAGACAGACAGAAAGCAAGAAATCACTGCCCTCCCCAGGGGAAGGGCCACACCACAATCTCTACTCCTCCATTCTCCTCCTTGGATCTTGGGCATGTATGCATACGTGCCTGGCATGAGTTTAAGCCACTGGGTCCAGGACTCGAACCTCAGTCGACTGTGTGGGAAACCAGCTATGTAACCATTACACCATCTGCTGGTTCCCAAGAAAAGTTCTTGATGCAGCTATACCATAAGTATTTCCAATGAATGTTTTCTATTGTTTTCAACAATAGAAAAATAGGATGAATGAACATTGATTATTTTGAATGACTGAGAAAAACTTTAAGTGATATTCTAGTATGACAGAGACAACCTATAAAATTCATCAAAATGATAGTCTCTTAAAGTCTACCTTTTATAATGGATTGGATGAAGGTTCTGTTATTTTAGTTGAAGACATCAAATTAACTGGGTGACTATCCAGATTCATGACCTTGTTAATTTGGCCAGTCATTCCCCCATAAAACACATGTGCTCATCAGAAAGAGACAGATAGAAACTGAAAAATCACCTTTCAGACAGGATGGCCACACTGGAACCCCTACTCCATTCTCCTCTCTAGATTTTGGGCATACACACACATATGTCTCTGGTATTATTTTCAGGCTGCCAGATCTTGGACTCAAACCAGTCGGTGTTGTGGGAGTCCAGCACCTTAACCACTACACCACTTACTGTACCTATTTTCTTTTTACTTTTTTTTTTTTGGAGAGATTTTTGCTATAGGGCGCGTGCACTCACCAGACAGACAGAGAGAGACAGAGAGACAGAAAGCAAGAAATCACCCCCCAGGGAGGATGGCCACACAGCAATCTCTTCTCCTCCATTCTCCTCTCAGGATCTTGGGCACACATGCACATGCGCCCGGTGTGAGTTTAAGCCACCGGGTCCGGGACTCAAACCGCGGTCAACTACGTGGGAGTCCAACGATGTAGCCATTACACTAACTGCTCATCCCCCTGTACCTATTTTCTTCATTTTAAATTTTCTTTTTGTTTTTGAGAGTTTGGATTATTTGAAAGGTTTTATCTTTAAGTTCAGAAACTCTTTTGCATAGCCTAATATTTTGGCAGTGCACTGTACAGAATATTTTATTACTTATATTGTACTGTTCATCTCTAGGATTTTCATTTGATTCTCTCTTTAATTTTCCTATTGGGTTCATATGCTCATCAAAGAGAGAGAGAGAGACAGTGAGTGAGAGAAATTATCCCCTGGGCAGATGGCCACAGCACAATCACTTCTCTAGTCACCTTACAGGATTTTGGGCATGCATGCATATGTATGATTTTTAAGCCACTGGGTCCAGGATTTGAACTGCAGAATTGGCTATTTGAGACCCAGCACCTTAACTGGCACACCACCTGCTGTTGCTTTTTATTAATCTTTCTAAATCTATTTTTCTCTCTGTTGGATCTTTCTCATGTCATTCATTTTTTTTCTCATCTCCTAAAATTTTCAAGCATCTCATTGAGTTTTGCTATGATCAATATCCTGGTTTTGGTTTCCAACACTTATATAACTTCATGTGTTTTACTTGTTAGAGTAAAGTTAGTGTATTCCTTTGGAAGCGATATGTTTTCTTGTTGTTTGCTTGGTTTTGTTTCATTTTTGTTTTATTTTTATTCATTTTTTTTAACTTTCATATTTTTTGTATCCCTTTAGATTTTAGACATCTAGTGGAATACCTGATTTGGGTAGTAACTTCTATAGTGGTGATATATATATATATATATATATATATATATATATATATATATATATAAATTTTATTTATTTATTTTACTTTATTTAATATTATCATTATTATTTTCCAATTTGACCAGAGACAGTGGGAGGGAAAGTAAGAAAGCAAGCAACTATCAGGTCCAGGACACAAACTGTGGTTGGCCATATGGAAATCCAGTGCTTTTAACCACCTCACCACCTGCCTGCATGGTAGTAAATACCACTTAGTAGTGGTGTTTTGTTATTATTATTATTTTTATTATTATTATTATTATTATTATTTATTGGACAGGTTTTTGCTATAGGGTGTGTGTGCTCACCAGAAAGACAGAGAGAGATATATAGAAATCAAGAACTGACCCCCTAGGGGAGATGGCCCTGCTGCAATCCCTTCTCCTCCACTCTCCTCTCAGGATCTTGGGAATGCATGCACACACTCCTGGCATGAGTTTAAGCCACCAGATCTGGGATTTGAACCGCAGTTGGCTACATGGGATTCCAGCGACATAGCCATTATGCCATCTGTTGGTCCTGGTGTTTTATTATTACTATTTTTTAGTATTTTAAAATTATTTTTATATGACTGTGTCCTTTATTACAAATTAACCATTTGGCATTTAGTACTGGTTAACCATTTTGGAATTAATTCTGATAGAATTTTTTTTAAATAATGTATTATCAGGGATCATGATAGGTGGGAGGGGATTCCCTTTCGAGTTGGGTAAGGGGGCTCTGTTTCTTCCTTTGAGGCCATGGACTAGTAGTGAGGCTCAGATGGGGCCATCTGTAGGACTAATCTTCAACCAGGGCTCTGTGGACCAGGGAAGAATGTGTATGTACCACCTGTCAGAGGAAGTGGGTACTTGGTGGGGTTCTTCATGTTGTATGGAGGGAGTAAGCCTTAGGCATATTTTCCATAGGACTCTGAAGAAGAGAGACAGAAGTGGGAAAACAGGATTCATGTGGTGTCAGGAGAGGTGATCCTGTGAGGTACAGAGGTGGGCAGGACCACACAGGGCTGAACATGTCTAGACTGATGACCTTGTGAGATGCTAAGATGAGGCCAGTGTGTATACATTGGGAATACAGTGGGGTGTGGGTAGGAAATTTTATAAAGCCCACAGGCTAGCATCCCATAATGGTTTTCAAGTGTGCCCTAACCAGGCTTAAGTTAAGCACCCTTGAGACAGTCCAGCTAAATGGGATCTGAATTTGAAAGCCTGCTATGCACAGAACTGGACAGGGCTAGGGAGAAAGAATGCAGAACATGAGGCCCTAAGTGGAGCAGAATCAGGTGAGTTGTCTTGCAATGCTCAAAGGCCAATGAGGCCAACTAAGTCTGAACAGGGTCGAGGGAAGATGGCCCATGAGATCTTGAGGTGAGCCAAGTCTTGTGGTTCCAAGCAGAGCCTAGGTGACTGGCCTGAAAGGTCTCAGGGTGACCCATAGAACCTAAAGGTAGCCTTAGCGAGGGTTAGGAGGGGATAGAGGCAAACTAAATTTGGTAGGGTCAGTTTGAGCCTGCATGTGTTGTCAGAATAGCCTGTGGGATAGGGGTTCTGCAAAACTTGGATGTGGCCCTGGTAAGGCAGCCTCTTGAGAAACAGGAGGTTGCTGAGTGTTAGGGGATCAAGTGAGGTCAGCATGGCTGATCTATGGTACCTGGCATCAGCCAGGGTTTGATCAGATCTAAGCAGACTCATGCTAGCAGCTAGGTGCCCGGATGGTTTTCTCCAGGATTATGGGTGTCCTGGGGCAGTGCCCTGTCTTCTTCCCTCTA
Source organism: Tupaia tana (assembly GCA_026018925.1). Taxonomy (NCBI): domain Eukaryota; kingdom Metazoa; phylum Chordata; class Mammalia; order Scandentia; family Tupaiidae; genus Tupaia; species Tupaia tana. The sequence continues at coordinate 124,910,074 of JAKSZU010000003.1, forward strand.
ACTGAGAAAGCAATCCCTGGTCCCCATCTCTCATGTACCCTTCTCTCTGCGTTTTCTACACTTAAGTGTTGAGGGATATTCTAAAGAGGTGCATTGCAGGTGGCCTTAGAGGGGCCAAGTAGCCATTTCCTGAGACTTGAGTCTGAAGAGAGAGAAAGTGTAGACAGGCCAGCTAGTTGGGGAAAGTATCCAGATTTCTCAGTCTCTGATGGTGTTGGTGCTTTCACAGATATGGACATGGGGGTGGGAATGCCCAGGGCTCTTGTTCTTCATTGTGCAAAAACGCTGGTAGTTTTCAGTCATTGGGAGCATTCACCTTATTTCTCCCAATCACAGGAGATTCTTCTCCTCTTCTCCTATTTTTCCTTTTAATTCCACAGGACTATGGAGATGTGAGATTGTCTGGTCTTAATCATATTCTATGCTCCACTAACTGGTTGGCTTTCAAGACATTGCCAAGCTCTTAGGGTGGGGTGGTGAAAAAAATTTAATGTTTTTACTGAAGTGTTAGAACACATTGGGAACACAGTGGGGCGTGGGCAGGAAATTTCTTAAAGACCACAGGCTAGCTATTGTACTTTTTACATTAAGTGTTATTTCCTTGCCTGTTTTATTGTTATGCAATTGAAGAGTGCTGAGGTCTGAGGTTGCTGTATAAAACATGTAATTTTGGAGGATAGTTCCTCTCACCTTCTTCTCTGTGGTACACAGGGCTCTGGAATCGCTCCAAGTTTAGATAATTGACTGATCTTTTATGTCTCTAGGCTGAGATTCAGTACTCCAGGAGCATCCAGTCTTTCTTACAGTTTGTCAGTCTCGCACCACTCTACTGCTGGAAGTATTGGCACTTATTCAATGCTGTGTTTCTTCTCAAAGCTGCCACAGTAGGTGTTTCTCTTCTGTCAGATTGATTTTCCTCAGTGGAGATGATTTTTGAGCATTAGTTCACCATCTTTTCAGGTCAAAGTTTCCTGAGTGAAACTGTCTTTCCTTTTCATCAACACTTGTCTCTCAAGTGTTGACTTTTCATCAGTGAACACCTGAACTTTGGTGTGGTCACTGACACCATACTGCAGCTGGTTCAATAGCAATAAAATGTCTTACTTTAAGTAAGCCCCTATTTATGATATATTTCTAAAATTTGTTTTATAGCAAATAAATAAATCATTATGAGTTAAAATGTCAACATGGTGCCTGAAAAAAATTTATAATCATATTTTTCAATAAACTGATATTGGAGAAGATAACATCTTCAGAAGAGTGGAGGGAGAACATATTGTAAGCCAGCAGTTGGCATGGTAGTTGAGGCATGGATTCCCATCTGAGCCATTGTGGTTTGAGTCTCAGACCTGGTGGCTTCTTTTTGCACTTTCCCTTTCTTTGTCTCTCTCTTTTCAAATGAAAATAATAATGAATAAAATTAAATTAAATAATTCCTTAAAAAATGTTGGGAGGATGATGTTTGTGTTATGGCTTCATCCAAGTTATATATAAGACAGAAATCTCAAGATTTGTTTCTACAAATTCTGAGAGAAAAATAACCTTGAGATAGAAAATTGTAGAAAATAACATGAGTAATGATCTGAAGTTTTCAAGTCTTCTTACTGACTTGGGCACATAGAGAACAGCTGACACAGGTCAGGATCCCTAAATGGACATTTCTGCTGTGGGAACCCTCCTGTTGGAAATGTGGCTTACAGCTCAGTGGTCCTAGATGTGCAGACATCCAGTTACCACATCCCTGCAGCAGCAGGTGCAGGAGCAGTTTTCGCTTTTTAGATGCAGAGAGGAGCTGTTGGCACCATCCTTGAAGAACCTGGAGCTCTTGGGACCAGCAGTTAGCGTAATGGCTATGTCGCTGGACTCCCACGTAGTCGACCGTGGTTCGAGTCCTGGACCCGGCGGCTTAAACTCACGCTGGGCGCGTGTGCATGCGTGCCCAAGATCCCGAGAGGAGAATGGAGGAGAAGGGATTGCGGCGTGGCCATCCCCCCTGGGGGGTGATTTCCTGCTTTCTATCTCTCTGTCTCTTTCTGTCTGTCTGGCGAGCGCACACGCCCTATAGCAAAAACCTCTCCAAAAAAAGAAAAAAAAAAAAAAAAGAACCTGGAGCTCTTCAGGGGTCTTGGAAGAGTCCAGTGGGTGGTGGGTGCCCTGTCTAATGGCTGTCACTTCCTCCCGGTCCCAGTCCAGGCTGATATTTACTCAACCTGCCAGCTCCTTCCCACAAAAGTATCAGGATGGTGAACCCAATCCAGCCAGAGTAAGAGGGTTTAGAGGGATAGGCACACCCACCATGGCACAGTAAAGAACTTATTAGTAACTGGTTAATAGATTAGGGCAGAATATGCTGCCATGTCCCAGGGAAGGCATCCTGATACAGGACCTGGATGGCCTATACCTGGAACCATGCATAGGAGGGGGCTGGACAGCTCACCTGGATTTCAGTGCGCCTGGACCCCAGCTAGTCTGGGTGATATGGGACCAAGCCCATACCATGGTCAAAGCAGATATTGAGGGTGAGGGATAGCAGAGGTGCTGAACTGTCAATGACCATGAATGGGTGGGAATGAGGATGCCCCAGACTTGGGGCACTCTGAACACCTTGATAGCCTGCATAAGCCCCAGTTTCTGGGAGCACAGGCTGTACCTGGAGCCATAGGGTGGGCTGTGGGTTTTGGAGGGTAGAATGAGCACCAGTCCCTAACTGCCCAGTCAATGTTGATTTGCCAATTTCTAAATCTAGTCCCCAGAAGCACAATTCAAGGGGGACATAGGCTATTGACATTAATCATACATCTATTTTTTTGTAGTTTTTGCCATGAAGTGTGTGTGTGTGCTCACCAGAGAGAGAGACAGAAACAGAGAAAGAGTGAGGAAAAGTGAGAACCCCCCCCCCCCCCCCAGGGATTATGGCCATGCCACAGTCTCTTCTCCTTTGTTCTAGTATTATAGGCAAGTACACATACATGTCTGGCATATTTTTTAGTCTGCCAGGTCTGGGATTAAAACTGTTGTTGGCCATCTGGGAATTCAGCACCTTAATCACCATGCTACCTGCTGTCTCAGTTGCACATCTTTTTGTAAACTTATATTTCCCCCTTGGTTAAGATAAATATGAGCAAAAATTCTGCTGCACTCAAAAATTGTATGGTTATTTATATATTTATTTATTTTTGGCTAACTCTGTTTTCAGAAGGATTTACATGTACATGTGATAAAGTAGCTCTGATGAAGCTATGACCAGGTGGGTACAAGTTACTACATACAAAGAGATCTGTGCTTGTAACATCATGGGAGGACATGAAGAAGGGGTCCTTTGAGACAACAAGCCAAAACCTACCAAAGCATAAACAACATGAAACCTGTAGAATATCCATTAAAAACAATCCACCCAACCAAAATATAAAAAAGAACAGAAGGAAAAAGGGATACTTAAATGAAGATATGAATGGATTCATGGAATACCTAAGACAGGACTCACAGATGATTCACAAACAGGAAATTCTGTCAAAAGAAAGGATGTAAGGGGAGAAATTGAAGTTGTTTGAAAGAAAGTCTATGGGGGACCAGTAGGAACCATGGTGGTTAAGGCACTGGACACTCTCACATGACTGACCACAGTTCAAGTCCTGGACCTGGTGTCTTGCTTTCTCACTTTCTCTCTCCCGCTCCCTCTTCTCACCCTCCCTTCCTCCCTTCCTCCCTTCTTCCCTCCCTCCCTCCCTTCCTCTTTCTTTCTCTCTCTGCCTCTCTCTGGTCAAATTAAAATAAATGAATGAATAAATAAAATTATTTAAAAAGAAATAGGGTGGGAATTAAGATGTTAACAACATGAATGGTAATATCCTTTATTAAGCCAATATACAGTGTATTCTGAATGGGAAATCTCTTTGTGTATACCATGATATACAGTGAATGACAGTAAAATAAATAAATTTTAAAAAGACAATGGTATGTAGTGGTCAAATGTTTAAAAAATAGTAAGAAGAAGAATGAAATGGAATTAAAAAAAGGAAAACCTAACCATGCAATTGCAGATTGCCCAATTGCCCTTGAAAATCAAGATGTGAGAACTGGAATTTGTTACTGGTGTGGCTGCACAGGGCTTGAAATAACCAAATGCAAAGTGAAGGTAGACAGAGCTCTTGGTGCATTTTCTTTCACAAAATGTTTTATTTGTAGGGAAATGGGGCACTTGTCTAGATTCCATCCTGATAATCCTAAAGGACTTTATGCTTACAGTGGTGTTTGTAAACTTTGAGACTCTATGGAATATTTGAAGAAAAATTGTTCTTAAAGTCAGAATTCAGATAAAATGGTTATGGTCACTGGACAAAGGGAATGAGTGCAGACTATGAAAAATTTCTGGAAGTACCTAGATGACAGAAACCTAAACCAAAGATAGCTAAAATTGTTCATTTTTGATAAGTTAGTACTGTTATTAGATACCACTTCATTGTTGCTTTCCCAGTGGGCCTATAAGACAAGGTAGAGCTGGGCTCCCTTGGAACTAAGCCTGTGTTGTAAGATTAGTAGGATCAAGGTTTGGTTCAAAGCAGTTCTGCCTTCTTTCCATCGAGGATATTTTTAGCACTATTTGGAGAAAATCACTTAGAATAAGATAATTAGATTCTCTAAAAGAACATATTTTTAACAGATAGAATTTAGATGTAACTAAGTGGTTATAAGCTTGATTGCATCAATCATTAAAAATGTTGTTCTTTAATGTGAACTACCTCAAAACAAAGGATACTGCTTTGCATTTGGAAATGAATATTGTTTCCTTGGTTCTAAGTACCACTTCATTGTTATAATAAACTTTATTTATAAATGTTCTTAAAACTGTATTTCAAAAATATTACATAAAAATGGATTTTGTACTTGCTTAATTTTTTTTCTCATTTTGAATACATGTGAGCTCACTAAAAAGAGAAAGTATTCCAAATGTTCATGTCATAATTCCTTTTCCTCTTCTCTATCCATTCAGGATTAGGGGCATGCATATGCATATGACTACTGTTTTTCAAGTAATCGACCAGCATTCACATTGTGATTGGCTCTGTGGAATCCAGTTCACTCTGCACAAAGCTTAATCTCTATGCTATGGAGCTGGTATTTATATGGTAAAATTTTAAGGTGTGGCCAAGATTTTTCCAACCTAATGTGTTTCTACTATTATGTCCTCTCATCATCATTATGTAAGAGTTCTAATTCATCTCTACATTGCCAATACTTTTGTCCTTAGCCATTCTGGAGACTCTCATGGTTATCCAGTGTACTATTCTAGACACAAAGGACCTCAGTGAATAGTACTCTATTGTTTTTTTTTTTGGAGAGGTTTTCACTATAGGGCACATGCACTCTCCAGAAAGACAGAGACAGAGAGAGAGAAAGTGAGAAATCATCCCCCAGGGGAAATGGCCATGCCACAATCCCTTCTCCATTCTTCTCTCAGGATCTTGGGAACTCATTCACACATGCCCAGTGTGAGTTTAAGCCACCAGGTCCAGGACTCGAACTGCAGTTGAATACGTGGGAGTCCAGCGACATAGCCATTACGCTAAATGTTGGTCCCAATAGTACTCTATTTTGTGTGGGATTCATTACTATATGAATAATTTAATGTAGAGAAACAGTCTTATCCCATACAACACATTTATCCCATTTGTTCCAAAAATGTTAAGCCAAATTTTCATCAAGAATGAAGAAATGCTATGAACAGTCTCCGTCATTATGCATGTATTGGAGCATATAAAATATGTTCTGTCAGGTCCTTAATAGACACCCTTTACTCCTTACCTTATTGCATTAGCCTTCGATGAACCTCATCAGATGACGTGAGCAGAATTTAAAGGAGGGAAGTTTTCAGCCTCCTGAGCCAGGGCTGAATTGCTCTCATTTGATGTGGTTTGGGTATAAAAGTCCCTAAGATACAGGGGCACCTGCCTACCCCACCTTATAAGAGGTCATTGTCTCTTGGCATTACCACTTGTGCACAAGCACATACATGCTAAATTTACAGTGAAGTTTAGGATAAAGGATGGTACTAGAAAAAGGCTAAGGGGAAAGAATGGAGGTGGAGGCAGCTCTGTCAGAGGTAGGATATCAAGTCCCTCAGTATCATGCCTGGGCCTCAAAGCACGGGTAAGTGTGTGGATGCCAGGTTGATCTTGGTGGATTCCCAAAATCCACAGATCTTTGTGAGCCATAATCTCCTAGGATAACTGGCGGAGGCCATGCAGCCAACACAGACAGAACATAAAGAGCTGCCTCTCATATCTAAGCAAGGCTTGGCTGAGAAGAGCTGCAGGCAAGGTGACAGCTACGAGCTCAAGGTTTCAACTGTGTTTTTTATACTGGTTTGTGCTTTCAATCTCCCTGCCATGGGCTTTACTGTCATTACAGTACCTTGGTACCCCATAAGGGTAAAATAACACCCCCAGCCTTACAGTAACTTTTACAATAAAATCAATTAATAGTCCTAAGAGAATGCAGACCTCTAAGGCAGCAGTGAATGGGAATTATTTCATGAGACTCACACCACCTGCCTAGAAAATATCAATAAGAATGCTGAAGTCCCTCTCAGGGTTACATAAACACAATAACTTTTAGGTCAGTCATTAAACTGCTCACAAGACCACATTCCTTTCCCATGTGGGCAATAGGCTCACCCTCTTAGCTGTAAATTACCCCAGAAACAATATAGATATTCCACTTTAGTATATATTAACCATGTCTTAACTTAGTCAAATAAGATTTCTATCTAGGCCTTTGTAACTGCAATCCACTGTCACCCCCGATGTGGGGTTGAAGTTATCAAGCTTGCTGAAAACCCCCTCATTCAAAAGACCCTACCTGGTAATCAAGATCTAAGAAGAAAATGTACCGGACATATGGATTCCCCCACCCTGAGGACTGTGACTGCTTACACCAAATCAAACAAGAACAATACATCATGTTTGATGATTATTGTTCCCATGTTTTTTTGTTTGTTTGTTTGTTTGTTTTTTCTTCTTTTTTTGGAGAGGTTTTTCACTATAGGGCATGTGCGCTCACCAGACAGAGAGAGAGAGACATAGAGACAGAAAGCGAGAAATCACCCCCCAGGGGGGATGGTCACGCCGCAATCCCTTCTCCTCCATTCTCCTCTTGGGATCTTGGGCATGCATGCACACACGCCCGGCGTGAGTTTTAAGCCACTGGGTCCGGGACGTGAACCGCGGTCGACTACGTGAGAGTCCAGCGACATAGCCATTACGCTAACTGCTGGTTCCCTGTTCCCATGTTTTGAATACCCTATTTTTTAGAGTAAAATATTTTACCTCCCCCTCACCCCTCCTACCCCTGTAAACATCCCTCAATAAATATGTATGTTTCCTAGCCATAGAGGCTGCAGTCTTGACCTTGCTCTGACTGTAGTTGGCTGAGAACATGCTGAATAGCATAGAGGTCTCTGTCTGATTTCTTCTCACCTGCATGGCCTCCATTGAGTCAGCCCACCCTGGCTGGAGCAGGTCTCCAGCAGATAACAAAGCTTAGACCTGCATCCACCACTCTGGGAACTAGACATTAGGATGAGCTCCCTACCCCAGTGCAAATGGGTCACAGGAGAGGAGATCTCAGATACCTCTTCCAAAGCAAGATTGCTGTGGTTTGAATATGTGTCCTAAGTTTCAGGTGTGAAAAATTAACCCCAAATTAATATACTTACAGTCTTGGGAGGCAGGTCTCTGGGACATCATTAGGATTAGACACAGTTACCTGGGTGAGGGCCTCATAATGAGACTGGTGACTTTGTAGGAAGGAGAGAACCTGAGCTGACACATGCTTGCCATTTTGCCCTGGGATGCCATGACAGCAGGAAGACCCTCATCTGTTGATGGCACGTTAGCATTGGACGTCTTAGCCTCTATAAATGTTAGCTAAATAAACCTCTATTTTTAAATAAATTGCCCAGTGTGTATTCAGATATAAAACCAAAATCAATCAAGATAGGGATGCATTAACTGAAGTTACCTAAAGAACTGCACAGGTTCAGAGAAGTGACTGTTGGACTTCATTTTCTACTGATGACTCACTGTGCACTAAGGTACTTGGAAATGCTTTCTACTTTATAGAGGTTCCTCAGAGCAGAGAACAGCCTTGGGGCTTGGGGAACTGAGTGGGATAGTGCAGAATGTGGCCGAACATGGGACTATTCTTCTAGGGTCTGACTGGGGTGAGGCCTCATGTGTGAATAGGATAAAGACAGTGTAGTCAATGAGAGAGGCAAAAGAGGCTTCTGAGGTCTTAGTTTGCTCAGGAACTTTCTAATCCTGCTCATTTGTCTACTTTAGCCCTTAGAGAGCCACTGCCTTGAGGACTTCAAACAAAAGTGTTTGTTTTGGGTTTTCATGCCTGGGATTGTAGTTTTGTCTGAGGCCACCAGAGGGCAGATTGTGCCTACTCTGCTCTGATCTGGGAAGATCCACTTGGAGTTCATTTGGCTGCCCTCGGTCCCTGACCCATTCTGCATTTTCTATTACGTTTATCCATGTCTATAATACGAGCTGCTCATAGATAGTAATGAAGCTCCAAGATAGTTTCATTTATTCATTCATCAAGTTTCCTGAGCATTTACCATGTACAGGAGCATTGTTAGGCATGGGTTGCACTAAAGACCATAATCTCTTCCTGCAGATGCTTACAGCCTGATGAGTTGGACAAAACCACAAAGTGCTAAATTGAAACTAAGCAGGTGCAGTGAGGGAGAATTAGAGACCACTTAGTGGGCAGGTATGAAAGGTCTCAATGAAATATCAGCTGTGCCCTGACCAGGAAGATAAGTGAAGCCAATCATGCACATATCCAGGAGCAATGTTCCAGGGTAAAGTCTCAGCTGTCCACCTGGAAATCTCTACTTGTCTCTGTTTTTCATGTGAGACATTACCCCAAGTTTTGTAGCTTATGGGAATCCTGTATTATCTGACAGTGTGGATCAGAACCCAGGCCCAGCTCATCTAGGTGTTTTTGCCTCCAGGTCTCTCAGGAGAATAGGGCTGTGTTCTCAACTAAGGCCTACATGAGGCAGGATCAGTTTTTGAGATCACAAATTATTGCCAGGATTCAGTTTGGACTGGGGTCTAAATTCTTATTTTTTGTTTTGTTTTTTTTTGGAGAGGTTTTTGCTATAGGGCGCATGCGCTCGCCAGACAGAGAGAGACAGAGAGATAGAAAGCAAGAAATCACCCCCCAGGGGGGATGGCCACACCGCAATCCCCTCTCCTCCATTCTCCTCTCGGGATCTTGGGCACACACGCACATGTGCCCGGCATGAGTTTAAGCCACCGGGTCCGGGACTCGAACCACGGTCGACCACGTGGGAGTCCAGCGACATAGCCATTACCCTAACTGCTGGTCCCTAAATTCTTATTTTTTGGCTTGGACTCTGTTAATTCTTTGCCACTGGAGCTTTCTAATAAAGCAACTGAAATTTCTGAACTCACTTAAGATTTAGGAATGAGACAGACAGAATAAACACAGTGGAGAGAAAATCACAAACATAATACCTTTTTAAATTTTTTTTGTCTAGAAGTTAATAAGCAGATCCTTCCAACCAAAAGAAGAGGTCATTACACTAGGACCTGTGAACCAGTAAGCAGGAATTCCTGGAAGCATTTATGGATTCTTAGAACCCCACAATTCCATAGGTCAACATGAGGCACTAGGCTCTAATTCTAAAGAATAATTTTATGATTGTTATTACTTTTTCAGTTTGATCACAGGTGGGGGGAGAATGGGGGTAAGGGTGAGAAAATAAGCCACCAGGTTCATGATTCAAACCACAGTTGACCATGTGGAAGTCTAGTGCCTTTACCACCATGCCATCTGCCAACTCTCTAATTCTAAATATAATGGAAAAAACCTGTTAAGTTTTATGCCAGAGAGAGTCAGTATCTAAATTTTAGTTAATTTCAACCTTCCTATAGTGCATACTAGGAAGTAAAGTTATTAGGAAAAATGATTTTTCATATATTGAAGACCAGAATTCAGGCTTTTTGAAATTGTATTTCATGCTACCTCCTACCTCTTTGTGTAATACTCCCGTCTTTAAGTTTATGCATTTGCCATGTGGTACCAGCGTATGGATTATATAGGTATTAGAGATACACACACCTGGTGATGTCTCAAAAAACAGATGCTTGAACTATCTCCATTGTGCAAGTGGGGAGTCAAAGGAGGCCCTAAGAGGCACAATGGCTTGTCCAGGTCATAGCATGAGGAGTCAGTAGAGAGCCCAGTTCTTGCTCCTCATAGCTAGGAGCCTTCCCCATGTCTGTGGGTGGGTTGTATGGTATAACTGTGTTGAGTTGTGCATACAGCATGGGATGAGGGTGAGCAGTCAACAGCCCAGGGGGGACCTTGGTGAGAGAAGATTTGAGGATCCCAGGAAAAAGGGACCACAGGAAGTGGTCTCAGTTCATTGACAATAGACCCCAACAGAACTTGGAACCCTGGTAACTAGGCACCTACATTCCAGAAACAACCCCTATTTCACCTGCTTAGCTGGAGTCCTTTAAGAGGGCCAGAATATTTTACTCAATCTCAACTTCCAAATATTTGGGCTTGGAAAATTTTGGAGTGAGGACCTTCTCTGTAGATATTTTCTCGGGTCTCCCCCCCTGAATCTACTGACCAGTTATGAGAAAAAATGCAAGAATCACATGAGGCACTTTAGGGCTGATCATTCGCTTCTTTTTTTGGTTGGGAGAATATGAGGACATGTGGGGTGAACATGCTCTGGGCAAGAGTTAAAAGGTAGAGCTCTGGTGGGCTCATTAGGTTAACACCCTAGGTCACGGCTGGCAAGGTGGTAGGAGGAGTGCTCAGGCAGGGCCCATATGTCTGTTTCACACTAACTGTGAGCTCTGGGCTACCATCTGGTTTTATCCCAGGATGGTGGTCTTTGCAGACACTGTTATGTGCCTGATTCAGGTTCAGAAGGTCCTACGAGGCAGGAAATGACAAGGGCAGGAAGGGCTCTGTTGCTTCCTGGTCTCACTTCTACATGGTGACAGCTCCAGGAGACTGCAATGGTCAGTGGGGACCCATCCTTCCTCTGTCTGGATGAAAGGCAGTTATCCATACAGCTGACAGAGGGGTAGAGCTGGCTTAAGTACGTGCAGGGTAGAGGAGTCTCCACAAGCTGGGCCTGGAGATGTCTCAGGAGGTTTTTTCACAGATGTTGACCTGGAGACTCTCAGGGCTTCTCTGGGGCTCTCCTTCAATGACTCACAGGACCTACCCCCCAAAGTCCAAGCGTCCTCCCCTCCTTCATCCCACCATCCAGGTTATCCTTGCTCAAATGCAAAATCAGTTTTCATGTTTTTTTTTTTAGAAATATGTCTCACAAAAAAAAAGAAATATGTGAAAAATTACTTTGTATTTTGTTTTCAGTTCATGTTATGGGTACCAGTTTTTGCATGTGGCTGGGAATCATATTGAGTTAACCATCCATATGTCATCCAACCCAAGTGGGGAAATGGGTAATCCCAGATTCTGGGTGACATACGGGTGGGAACATTTAGAGCATTCACTTGTGGGAACCATAAAGAGCACCTGGAGTCTTCCAGAAGGGCAACACCTTTTGCATAACCTACTTCCTGTGTACCTACCCAAAGTTCCCCACCTCCCAACAAACCCTGGGCCTACTGTTCCAAAGGTAAGTGCTCCCTCCCCTACAATACAGTGCCATCTTGGCTACTTGCTAGCTATGTGTTAGGAAGGTCGCTCCACCTTTATGGGCCTCAGTTTTTTCCTGTGAAAACTGAGGTAAAAGAAGGTCAAACACACAGGGTTATTTGAAGGTCTCAGATAAGTCAGGGCAAGTGCAGCCCCAGGACTGGCCTTGTGGAAAGGGCTGCCAAAGAGCTGTGCTTGCTCTTGTTTATGATTTTCTTGTATAAATCTACAGTAAAGCACAAATATATGAAAATATCATAACTGCAATGTTGCTAATATAACTAATCTACTCACCTGTATGCATCTCACCAGTTTTACTACTACTTACTTGTTTATGTTTCTGTTTATGTGTGTATTTATTTTTTGGTATTTTGTTCCATATATAGGTTTATTTCCCTATTGACTCAGTAAATCTACAAATACTTTTAATCACACAATTTATCTCCTGCTGTCCTGTAACAAAATCTCACTTTCCTTCTGCTCACCACTATGGACATCCTTATTTGCAACCTCACATTTCTTTCCCACTTCCATAAGTTTTTCAGTCCAAGGATGTTAATAAATGGGATTACAAATTACCTAGTATTTTGTGATTGGACTTTCCAACTCACATCAATTTTTGGAGAGTCATTCAAATAATCATATAATTTGTTAACTTTATTCCTGTTTAGTAATCTTGCATGATGTGGGTACGCTATCATGTCTGAGCATTCACACAGTCAACCATATCAATGATTTTAATTTTGGATTGTTATGAAAAGCCACAGTAACCAGTTATGTACTGTAGAAGGCCATATATTAGATTTTATACATTAACAACTGTTTATTTTTTTAATTTATTTTTTAGAGGTTTTTGCTATAGGGTGTGTGCACTCACCAGACAGACAGAGAGAGACAGAGAGACAAAAAGCAAGAAATCACCCCCCAGGGGGGATGGCCATGCCGCAATCCCTTCTCCTCCGGGGGTGATGGCCACACCGCAATCCCTTCTCCTCCATTCTCCTCTTGGGATCTTGGGCACACATGCACACGTGCCCGGTGTGAGTTAAGCCACCGGGTCCGGGACTCGGACCACGGTCGACTACGTGGGAGTCCAGTGACATAGCCATTACGCTAACTGCTGGTCCCAACAACTGTCTATTTTTTTAAATTTTATATGACTGTTTTTGTAAAGCTGTTTTTTTAATGAAGAAATTGTTTGCACTAGCCATATAAAAAAACAGCATTTAAGGTGACCTCTTGTACTTGTTACTGTCTTTGTTAACTAGCCCAAAACCCCTTTGTTTAGCTGTTTCTTAACAATGTAACTATCAATCACAAGATCCCTGCCTGAAGCCATAGTGACTATTAAACAAAGGTCTAGAGAGTGCCCTGAGAAATAATTAACTTACAAAAATTAAGTTTATGCCTAATCTAGTCTATATACTCCATACTAAAAAAAAATAAAATAATAATTTTTCTTATAAAATTATGTTTAAAAAATCCTTAACCTCTTTTCCTAAAATTAAAAAAAATCCATAACTATACTTTACTCAAGCTTTTACAAGCTGTTATTCTTAGCATATAATTAGTAACCTTGGTTGTTATTGTTTTAAGTGTGTTATATTTCTAGTTTGAGGTGCTATACAGTGTGAACCAAAGTAAGGCCATTTTAAGTTGGGGACTCAAGGGAAAATGACTTGGCCATAACTCAAAGACTGCTCATCCAGATAAGGCACCTCACGCAGGATGGCTACCTATCTCAGAATGACGTCTAAAAAACAAATGGTAACAATAGGACCATCTGAACATGATAGGGCCACAGAAGGCCACTTTCCTTGCCAACCATGAGACTGCAGAAACTGCCTGTAAAAGCCCCGGACTTTGAGCAGCTCATCAGCTCTGTCCTCTACTTGGGCCAGATCCTGTCTTGCTGCATCTCAGACCTCACTTGCTGATGGAGGCTCTGCCGGTTCACACAACAACTCTTCCTCTCCCAGACAGTCCTCCGCTCCACTGTCTCTGATGCTCCTCCATCAGCCACTAGTCTTGACCACCATACTTTAGGACCACCGGGTGGACTACTCTTCTATCATCTTCACCCTCAGCTACCCCCGACGCTTGGTCAGCTCATGGCAGCCGAAACTATAGCTCTCTAAAATCTTTATGGAGCTCCTCTCCAGCTCACTGATTGTGCCTCATAGCTGCCTAGCGTGCTTGGCACTTGGCCTTCTCTGTGCCCTGGTGGAGTGCACTCCCCATCACCGCACCAGCATAGGATGCCCCGTGCCTCGCGTCTCTTTGTGACTTGTAAGCCCCCCTTTTAACCTGTGTGATTCCTCTCTTACCCTGTGTGATTAAAGCAACCTGAAAGACTAACGTGAGTCCTGTCCTTCTGTGGAGTTGAGCACAGACTGGCTGTATCTACTTGGGAAACTAGTAAGAGTGAATCGAATCTCTAAGGTCGTGCTTCCTTGGCATTAATTATTCCCTTCATTGTTTTGCTGCACAACATAAGCCCTTGAATCAACTCAAAAGACCATTCACCACCATGTTTGAGACACTCTGCCTGTTCCCACCTCAGACCTGTACATCCATTCCAACCATAAAAACTCTGTACGAGTCAAAAAATTTACAACCTAAAAACTTATTCCAACCTAAAAAAAAAACAACACTACACTGTCATCCTTATCACTTCAAACACTCTCAAGGTTAACGCCATGCAGGTCTGACTACACCACTCTCCAAACCAAAAAAGTCAACATGACAAATCCAAAATTCCCAAGATCCTTTCAAACTAAGACTTTCCCATGTGTCCTAATTATCCTCCTTGTTATCCAATTTATTTAAAAAAAAAGACAAAAAAACTGACTAGTCATAAAAAATCTAAAACAAAAACTAAATAACACAAATGTCCCCTAAAAAGAGTACCACTCCTCTAAAAATAATTAATATCAGTCTCTCTTCTCTTAGTCTCCCTGACTCACCACCCTCATCTCTGCCATATGGGTCCTGCCCTGCTCCTCTTCCTTGTTTTTCTCTGGCCCTTACATCCTCCATTTTCTCATTAACTTTGTTCAAGACCAGATCCACTCTGTCGAACTCATAGTTCTCTATTCCCACTATAAGCCACTCCCCTTCTCTGAATCAATTATTTGATTCTCCACATCAGAAGGGGAGAATGTGGAAAGCTGCATATGAACAACTGTTCATCCATTTTGTTCCCTTACCCTTACATTGCTGCCTGCTTCTGTAAACATGCTTACTCTTCCCATGAAAAAATAGTTTGTACTAGCCATAGAGAAAAGCACATCAGGGCAACATCCTGTATCTGTTACTGTCTTTGCAAACTAGCCCAAAACCCTTTTGTTTAGCTGTTCCTTAGCAATGTACTATCAATCACCAGACCCCTACCCAGAGAAATAGAGACCATTAAACAAAGGTCTAGCGAGTGCCCTCAGAAATAATTAACCTCCTTGATTCAGCTTTTGTAATTACTTATATAAAACCCCCTGATAACTGACTCCCTATAAAAAGACTACTCAAATTTCGTTCGGGGCTTGGGGTTACAGTTCAGACTCTCACCCCCTCTCCTTCCCTCCCACCCCATCCCCAGCCTTAGCCTGTAGTTGCTGGCCAACTAATGAAGATTCCTTTAATCTTAATTTGACTTTAGTGGTCATTCATTCAGTTACACTCTACAACAGTACACTGTCTATGTCTATGTGTAACAGTCATACTTCTCATTACTCTGGAAACTTTGTAGCAAACGCCTTCTGGGTGACAGGGTAGGTTTAAGTTTAGCTTAATTAGAAACTGCTTAGCTGGTGCCAGTTGGTGGCATTATGGATAATGTTTCTGGATTACACATGACTGGGTGCATGGAAATCCCAATCTAAGTATCTTGAAAAACATGCCAAGCACATCTATATACATGCCCATAATCCTGAAAGGAGGGAGAATGGAGGAGAAGGGATTGTGGTATGACCATACCCATGGGGGTACTTTCTTGCTTTCCTTCTCCATCTCTATCTCTGGTGAGCATATGCACTCTCTGGCTAATTAAAAAAGAAAGACACTGCCTAACTGTTCTTCAAAAGGGCTATATCATTTTGTATCCTCACCATCAATAGATGAGTGATCATTTCGTCAGTTTCTTTCCTGAATTGACTTTATTTCATTTCTTAAACTTTAACCACTCTGATAAAGGTATGTTTAGATATATCATTGCTTTAATGTACATTCCATAAATGGCTGATGATAAAGCATATTAAATATATGTTTATATGACATCTGCATCTTATCTCTGATAAAATGTCTGTTCATGGTTTTATCCCTATCTCTTAAGTTTACTTTTTTGGTTTCTTCTGATGAGTCTTGATATCCAGTTTATATTCTGGATACTAGTCTTGACTAGATAGAGTATTCTTTTGATAAATTTGGGAGTTATGTTTATATTCTGGAAGCTAGCCTTTATTAGGTAGAAGACTTTTTTCTCCAGAAAAAATGCACCTGAGGGACCAGCAGGTGGCATGCTGGTAAAGGCACTGGACTCCCACATGGCTAACTGTGGTTTGAGTTTTTGAGCTGGTGGCCTGAAAAATCACACTGGGTGTATATGTTTGAGTGCCCATAATCCTGAGAGGAGAATGGAGGAGAAGGAATTCTTGCTTCACCATCACCTATAGTGGGCAATTTCTCAATTCCTCAGTCTCTCTCTGGTGAGTAAACATGCTCTATGGCAAAACCCTAGAAAATAAAATAAAGAAGTAACTTGCAAACAGTTATTTTCATTCTATTGTTCACCTTTACATTTATTCAATTTATATATTACCAATAAAAATAAATTTTATCTCAAAAACATCAAAGTAGGGACCAGCAGTTAACATAATGGCTATGTCACTGAACTCCCATGTAGTTGACCACAGTTCGAGTCTCGGACCCAGTGGCTTAAACTCACTCCAGGCACATGTGCGTGCATGCCCAAGATCCTGAGAGGAGAATGGAGGAGAGGGGACTGCGGCATGGCCATTCCCCCTGGGGGGGGGGGGGTGATTTCTTGCTTTCTGTCTCTCTGTCTCTCTCTGGCGAGCACACGCACCCTGTAGCAAAAAAACTCTCAAAAAAATCAAACTAAATCCAAACTGCATTTGTCATTATAAGTGATAAGAATGTGTAGAATCCTATGTATTCTTCATTATGGTGTTTTATTGGCCCTTTGACACAAGAGTGGGCTCTTGTAGAGTACAAATTCAGGAGAAGCACAACCTAGATCTAAACCAGGAGATGATGGATCCAAAGTGGCCTCCTGTGTTCTCTTCTGTCTCATCTCAAAATCTGTTGACCTAGGGGACCAGCAGTTAGCGTAATGGCTATGTCACTGGACTCCCATGTAGTCGACTGCGGTTCGAGTCCCGGACCCGGTGGCTTAAACTCATGCCGGGCGCGTGTACATGCGTGCCCAAGATCCCAAGAGGAGAATAGAGGAGAAGGGATTGCGGCGTGGCCATCTCCCCTGGGGGGTGATTTCCTGCTTTCTATCTCTCTGTCTCTGTCTGTCTGGCAAGCGCACGTGTCCTAAAGCAAAAACCTCTCCAAAAAAAAAATCTGTTGAGCTAGACAGCATGTGTGGAGCAATGTCTTCACATCAAACATTTCTTGTATATGTAAAATTTTTGTCAGACTGGAAGAGTCATTTCCCTATTTCTATCATTTTCTACTAATGTATTATACAAATTTATCTAAGTAGGTAGCATTTTGCCTCCTGAGGGGAAGCTAGGAACTATGTGTGTAACATGTATAATAATTATTGGTCAAATGAGTACACATATTGGGCAATTACTATGTGTTGGCATGGAATTAGAGCTAGAAAAACGAGTAAAATATAATCCTTATCTTCAAGTAGCAAACATACTATTTGGAGATCTATTGGCAACTATTCTGTGCTTTAAGTACCTAGCATCAAGCAAATAATGAGGGGGCAATCCTTAACTACTATTTGATAAATAACTTTTATTGCTTGAGTGGTGGAGTAGGCATAGTTTAAAGACACTTAATTCATCCTGTGAAGTGGAGAGAAGGTAAGTTTTCTAAAGGAAGGATGATTGAATGTGTAGATGTTGGATGTTCCAGGATACTTAGCTATGTAGGGCAGATCTTCAGAGACTTGTCACTGAGAAGACAGCAGGAGAAATTGAAGGAAGAAATTTTAGAACCGAGCATGGACTGTTTTGTGAGAACATCTCTCCTATCTCTGGGAGTGATGGGGGGAGTCAGTAAGTTCTAGGACACTGGGGGCTAACAAGGTAACAACATATGTTACCCAATTTAGTTGGTTGTCTAGAATATCAACCTTAATTAGAATTCAGCAGTGATTATTTTGAAGATGTTCTGTAGAGGACAAGGTACTTGGGATGCTAATAACTGACAGTTAATACATAGCTCCTGAGGTAAAATAGTCTCTGAAAATAAAAATGCCTATTGGAAATCTCCAGGTGTGAAATTATGAAAATGTTTGTAATCCCAATACAATTAGAAATTATTGTAAAATTATAGGGTCATGTTCACATTTCTCTTCAATGTATTTGAATTTATAAATCATCTCAAGAAGCATGAAATAAAACAAATTAAAATTCCTAGCTAGTAGGAATCTGTTCTTCCTGAAGCAAAACCTCAGCCCTCTGCCCTTAGGTTCAGGTTCTGCTCAAGAATTTCCCGCCCTGAACCCAGTGCTGCATCCCCACCTTCTAAGTCAATGGGGACTGAAATGGAAATAAGAGTTTGATGGGCGTTGTTTAATGAAAAAAATTTCAGGGACTGTTAGGTCACATTCTGGTGTCCATTCTCACCACAGACCACCCCAGACTTGAATTATTATAGTTTTACAACCTGCTCTCAGAACCAGAGTGTGGACTTCTGCATCTTCCCAGCCCACACTGATCTCAAGGTTTCCACCATGCCAAGTCACACCTCCAGCCACTGGCTGCAAAAGGGCTTTGGAGGTACCGTGTTTGTGAAATATTTAACTTGAGTAGGTGAAAGCAGCCCAGCCTGCTGGACCCCAAACTATCCAGATAAACCCAGCTTAAAAATTTTAGGACCTAAAATGAACCGGGACAGCAGGGGGGGAGGGGTGGACTCAGGCCCTGCCCACATGAAACCCCCACTCATAGTCCTACTTGAAGGATCTGCCCACAGAGGGGAGAGGCAATAAGCTCCTGACCACTGGGTGCCAACAAGGTAACAACACATTTTACCCACTTTAGTTGGCTGTCTTATTGCCTCTCACCCCTTAAATAGGCCACACCCACGTGGCCACACCCATACCCTGGGAGGCCTTCCCTTTGTCTCCTACTTTCCTATCCACTCAGATGCAGCTTCAGAAGAGCTTCTCAGGAATGGAATAAATTTTCAGGTCATACTTGGTGGTCTCTCACATTGCTATGTCCAGTCCACCTGGAGTCCAGGGATCACTGTGACCATCATGTCCCCTAACTCATACCACCTTTCCGCAGAAAATTCGATGCCAGGGTCTAGCCTCGGCAGCGGTGGGTGGCTCGTACACAGGAAGGTGACACAGGTGATCGGGAACAAAAAATTAGACTGAGACCTCATTGCCCTTTTGCATGTTTTTAGCCGGCCACAGCCAGAGCCAGCTCTAGGCTGCAGCGCCGTGGCTAATAAGACACGCATATTTATTGAGGGAGGTTTAGGAAGTAAAGGGGGTGAGGGGTAGTAAAATATTTACTCTAAGGAATAGGGTATACAAAGCATGGAAACAATAATTATAAAACATGCTGTTTGTGTTGTCAGATTAGTTAAAAATTAATCACAGTTTTCAGGATGAGGAAGTCTATTTGTTTGTTGTATTTTTTTTTAGATCTTGATTACTGGGAAGGATTTTTAGAAGAGGGGGCTTGCAGGATGTTTGATAACTTTAGTCCTGGGCCAGGCCGATAACATTGCTGGTTGCAAAGTCTTAGATAGAAATCTTGTCTTGCTAAGTAAAGACATAGTTAATATATGGACTATTTATACATTACAATAATAGGTGAGTCTATGATCTATATATGGGAAAGGAAGATGATTTTGTAGCTCAGGAGACAACACAGGATGTTTTATTAGCAGTTTTTTATAGTCAACAGCACATAGATGAGAAACTCTTTGTAGTTGAAAACTACCTGTTGCTTTAGATAAGAGCTCCCAGCTAAGGTAATTTTTCTCTGGAGCCCTCAGGATTGTTTATCCTATTGTCCCAGCCAGGCTTTTTTCTTTTTATAAACCTGTGGGTTTTTGCATTTTGTTCGCTGAGTCTGTCAATTAGTGAGTTCTTTTTGTTTTATCTCTAAGTCTCTGTTATGTGGCGAATGTGCTGACTTTGCCTAGCATGAGTTAACTTTAGCCTGTAGCTTTAACAAGGGGTATTTACAAAAACTAGCCTTACACTAACTTAGTCTATATATGCTTTTAATGCTAATTTGGTTTATACTAACTTAATCTATATATTAATTTTGGCTTAAAAACAGACAGGTGGGGGAGTCTTAAACTTCCTGGTCCTCCTGTCAGTCTTAGGGAACCACATTCTTACAAGGTCACTAATTGGCTTTATTGTAATGGTTGGGGGTGATGTTTTACCCTTATAGGGTACCGTAATAACAGTAAAACTCATGGCAGAGAAATTGAATACCGGCCAGTTCAAGGACACAAGGGAGAGCTCGTAAACTGGGCCTTGCCTCAGTTTCTTCCCAGTCCAGGCCTTGTCTTAGAATGGGAGGCAGCATCCTTACCAGCTTGTGTTGCCTGCATGGCCCTGTCAATTCGACATTGCCCTGAGATCCTCTTGGGATGCTGCACTCTTCAGTAACAGTTCCAGGATGTTTCTGGTTCAAATCACTCAGTTTTGTTTCATCTAGGACTTTGTTATCCACATGGATATAGCAAGCATTTGTTTTTTCTTTAAAACCCCCATCATGGGAACCAGCAGTTAGCATAATGGCTATGTCACTGGACTCTCACATAGTCGACTGCAGTTCGCGTCCCGGACCTGGTGGCTTAAAACTCACGCTGGGCGCGTGTGCGTGCGTGCCCAAGATCCTGAGAGGAGAATGGAGGAGAAGGGATTGCGGCATGACCATCCCCCCTGGGGGGTGATTTCTTGCTTTCTGTCTCTATGTCTCTCTCTGTCTGTCTGGCGAGTGCACGCGCCCTATAGCGAAAACCTCTCAAAAAAAAAAAAAAAAACCCTCATCATTACCCATCCCCACTCAATGCCAGGTCAATTCATCAGTCAATGAACAATCTCTCTGCATCCCTAGACTCACCATTCAAAGGTAGCCTTGGTATCCAGTGAACCAAGTGGTGCCAGGACTCCCCATATTCCACTCCTGAGAGCCTATAATTCTCTGTGCAAGGCGAAGCTGTTATCAAGAGGCTACCCTTTGGCAATAACTGCCCAGAGAGGCCCCTAAGACTAATTCTGGGGAAGTGACTGCCTCAGTCTTCTTTCTCAACCCCATCCCACAGGCTGCTTTGCCAGGGCTTGTTTATATCCCCTGGGTGCAATGTGTGCTCTTCCTGGACATGGCATATTTATTTCATCCCAGGGAATGTCAGGGTAGGAGGAGGATAAGAAGAGAAATGAGGAGCATTGGGTAAGAAACAAAGGGAGGGAAGAGCTGGGGACAAACAGAAAAGGTGATATAGACAATGAGGTTGGTGAGAACAATGAACTTGGAAGGACAAGTGAAAGTTAACTAGTAGAGAAACAGAGAGAGGAATAAAAACAGACACAAAGGGATTGGCAGTTGGGGTAACAGGGATCACTAGTTCAATAAAGCCTTCTCTAATTTTCAAATTATCTTTCCTTTTAAAGTTATTGAGTGAGATTCACACAGAGGTCTCAAGGGTTTAGGCTCAGGGTTGGCAGTTTTAGACTATTCCCATATATACTTGTTAAGCACATATGTGTGACATATATACATGCTAAGTTTTGTCTGTTAACCTATATACACATATCATATTAATGCACAAAACCTAGTTGAACTAATTATTATGACCCTCCATATCTTTTTTTCCACACGTGGTCTGGTAACTTAATGGTGTGAGATTGAGATTCTCCAGCTCAGAACAAGTCTTCCTCCAATTCTTCGCGTTTCTCTGCAGATGTTGAAGGCAGGGCTGGGCTAACATAACACTTTGTTGTAATAGAGACCATGTCTTCATCATGAATAAAATGCCTAGAGTTATTTCTATAGTCAACACCATTTCACAGTATTTATTGTCAATAATTAAAGTTTCTTAATTTTATATTTTATATATATTTTTAATATGATTTTCTGGGAAAAGGGTATTAAATATTTGAGAGGAGCTAGTAGGTGACACGGTGGTTAAAGAACTGGACTCTCACATGGCTCACCATAGTTTGAATCCTGGACCTGGCAGCTTGTTCTCTCTCTCTTGCTCAATCACTCAAGTGCTTGTGTTCGATAGCAAAAGAAAAATTTAAAAAATTAAACAATCCTTTAAAAAGTAAAAAAAAAATGAGATCCATGTGATCAAAATTGTTTAAGAGAAGACTCTCCTGCTCAGGGTATGAATTATAGTCTACACTCTTGCAATGCTGGTTTTGCTCTGCTGGTCTCCTGCACTCTTTTCTGTGTCAGACCTGATACATCCTAAGGCACAAGCCTGAGGAAGGGAAAGTCAGGACCATTTAAACATAGAACAAAGAATCTGTAGTGAGGAGGGCACATGGCTCTGGAAAGCAGATTGGAGATCCAATCTCCAATTGGAGGCTAGGAACCTCAGGAATAAGATAGAGGAGAAGCTTTGGCCTCTCTCTCCTGGTGGCCCTAAGTTCAGCAGATAGTGGCAGAGTCTCTGGGGTCTGTGCCTGGAAGGACACTCAGCCCAGCCACAGACACAGGGTTGGCTCTTGGGTGTGGGCTTCACTACGTTCAAAGGTGTTCTGTAGAAAGTGTAGAGATGTCTCACCTACTGGTCTCTGTTTGATAGTTTGGTCCTGAGCCAGGACAATTAGGAAAGGATAGTCACAATAAAGGGAGGAGGAACAGAACGGGAACAGGCAAAGGGCATACAGGCCTCAAAAACAGAAAACTAGTTTTACATTCTATCCCTTCACAGGACAGAAAGAGGACAAATTCCTAAATGGAGCAAGGCAGACGGACTGTTCTAATTATGGACCCTTAAACTATATATGTAAAGGGACAAGCAGATGGTGTAATGATTACATAGCTGGACTCCCATGTAGCCAACCAGGGTCCAAGTTCTGGACCTAGTGGCTTTAAAAAAAAACTCACACCAGACACATGTGCATCTGTGCCCAAAATCCAGAGAAGAGACTGGAAGAGAAGTGATTGTGGTGTGGCCATTCTCCCTGGGGGAGGGAGTGGTTTCTCACTTTCTGTCTCTCTGGTGAGCCCACATTACCTATAGCAAAAACCTCTCTTAAAAAATACACACATACACCACATTTGAAGCTGCAGACATACACAACTGAACAACTGGACACATGAAGAGCACCAGATTCCCCTATATACCCTATTAAAATAGCCCATCCCTAGATAAAGGGGCTCTTGAGCTGCATTTCTTAAGCCTGCTCCTACCCTTGCAGAGTGTACTATCACCAAATGCATCTGCTTGCTCTTTCACTCTACTTGTGTGCTGCATTCAGTTTTTTGAGACACACCAAGAACCTGATTCTTATGAGACCATGCACCTTCTCCAGTAACATAGCTATTGTGGTGAACTAACCAGGAGCTAAACCTCTTCTCTAGTTCTCAACTTCTTTGTCATTTTCATATTCATTTCCATTAAATATCCTGGCTAAAGTAGGACAGCTGAGGCAGGACTGATAGCCCTTGGTATGGGCAACTCTTGTATAGAGCTAAGAAACTGCCTCTAACATGACCTGTTAAGTCTGTAAGACTCAACGGGTGAGACTTTCTCTTTTTTTCCATCTCTCCACCCTTAATTCCACTGGATCTCCTGATCGACATGAATTAGTCAGGGTGGAATTGATGGTTCTTGATATGGGCACCCGCCATATAGGACTGAAAGTCCCTCTGGCCCAATCATCAAAGCCTTAAGCCCTTAGAAGTGACAGCCCCTTCTTTTTCTATACTGCTTCATTTATGGCCACCTTTCAGGCACAATTCAGAAACTTAAATATCACTAGAATTTCTGCCCATTGAAGTCTCCTGTGTGAGGATAAGCTGGTCTTAAAATGAGTGATTTATAAGTTGTCTGGCTCAAGGCAAATACAAGCACCAGTATGTTTATACTGCCTTAACAGAAATTCTTTAGTGACATGTGGCTTCTTATCTTCCTTGGAACATGTTTTTTAGTTTAGTTTTGTTTTATTTTGTTGTCATTTTGTTTTTTCTTATTTTGTTCCCTCTGTTTGATCCTCTTTGCCTTCTTCTGACTGGACCCTATCTTTGTCCTAAGACATCAACTTTACTTCTCTTTGTACTCCTGCTTCTGAAGGCACTTCCCTGTCATATTGCAGTGGTTACTCTTAACATTTGTAGGACATCCAGATTATTGTGGGGATTCAGGCTGCTTTTATGATCTGTTGGAGGCCAAATCTTGGGGAGAAATAATTAAGAACCCTAGATTCCAATGTACATTATATATATCAGGAGACTGGTATTTGTTTCTATTTATGCTGTTTCCTTAGGCATTCTAAGAACCAATACACATAGACTTCCTTTCCCCTGATAAGTGAACTTTTTTCTATTTGTGAATACTCTTTCTGAGGCCCAGGGTGAATCACTCACTCTCCAGCACCTGAACAGAGGTAGTACTCTCCAACAAGTTTTTCTGCTTCAGCTTTAGAGCACTTCTCTGCATAGGCAGCCACATTTACTCCCACTTATGCATAAAACAATAATTTTGTTTATAAACTTCCTCAAGAGCTAAGTCAGCCAGCTTGAAAATGTAAAGAAATGGTATGTTGTTTCTGTAGGCTTTTGAAAGAATTTAGGGGGTAATATAATCAAGAACCAAGCCTATCAGGACAAACTCTATATAAGGCCAGGGAAAATATGTACCTAATCTATGATCTCTCTCTTTAAACCCTCAATGTTTCTTCAGGCTTATCCAGAAAAAAACATGCCTATAACTATGACCAATTTAATTTTATAGTTTCTTTTCTAACTTTACCTTTAGGCCACTGAGGATTCTGCCTTCCTTCAACACAATGACAGGCAATTTTATTCCAGACTTGTCTTTCTCTCTCCCTGTCTTCTTCAGAGCTTTGCTTCCTACAACATTTTCTCTGTCATTCTCTAGAATGGTTTTTTCCAAGGGGATGACTCACCCTCAGTCCTTCCTATACCTGGAGTTGCTTTCATTTTAGAAGCAAGTGGGAGTCCCAGATGAAATACCCATATCAAATGATACCTCTCTAAAAGGATTGAAAGACCTACTTCTTCAGAAACTAACTTGGGCTAAACTATATGTTTCTCTTCTCCAAGGCAAAACAAGATGAAGAGTAGGTTATAACTAACAGAAGAACTCTAAGGATATTGGAGTTTCTCAGGCTGAGGACATTCAAAAAATGATCCCAGGGGCCAAAGAGGACAAGAGCAAGCTGGGTATGTCCAGGTTACTGTGCTGGAGTTTCACCTGCCTCCAACAGAGGCCTTGGGTGGGTCTTCACTCTAGAATGTTATAGAGGCAAGAGATATACCAGTGATGTCAGGATACACCAAGCATACTGAGGATGCTTGGCCATCTAGAAGTTCCTACAAGGGAAGTGTTTGGAACAAATGGTCAAGAAATATCTAGCTTATTCACACAGGTTCACCAACTGTCTAGGGGGACATCCAAGGACAGGGCTCTACCTCTAGCTTGCCTACACCCTTTTCTGTCAATCTTACAGGAGCCATGGGCAATAACCATTTGATTCACCAAGAATTCACCTCTTGGATATATCCTTAATTATTGAGAAAAATTTGACTCTTATTATTTCAAGAAAATAATGCTTATTTTTTTGTAATATAGATTGGCCTTGATATAAACTTGGGGATCAGGAATAATGGCTGCTGAATGGGACTGCTACTCATAACACAATTTTACCACTAGATTTACTATGTAGGTGACAAGGGAAATCGAAAAAAAAAAAAATTCACTTGTCATGGCTTTATGGCTCTTTACCAAGACCCTTCCCATTTCAGGGAAGTCAGTCAAATTCCTTCACTAAGGCACCAACCAAATGTGGATATTGTAGGTGATCCCTTATTACAAACTCCAAGAGAACATACTCTCCA
This sequence comes from Tupaia tana, assembly GCA_026018925.1. Taxonomy (NCBI): domain Eukaryota; kingdom Metazoa; phylum Chordata; class Mammalia; order Scandentia; family Tupaiidae; genus Tupaia; species Tupaia tana. Next base: position 124,936,071 of record JAKSZU010000003.1, read on the forward strand.
TACACCACTTGCCCTCTGCCCCAAATCTGGCTTTGTCTACTTCAAAGGAAACAGAAGGAATAGACAATCAACCCTTTCAGCCCATCTTATACTCAAAGCAGGACACTACCCCCTCAAGGCAGTAGCTGGACAAGAGGGCCCAATCAGAATCCAAGTCCTCTTTGTCATTACTGATATCAACAGTACAGGGAAAAATAAGGTAACAACTCTGAGAACCCTAGCAAATTTACTGATGGGTTCCACACTGTAATCCTGGCTTTTCACTACTCTTGGAAGGACTTGCAGTTTATTTTAGCTGCCTGTTTTACTCCTTTTGAGGAACAAATATTAGATCTACCTTGCAAAGAAGCACATGCTGTATTTCTAGGACTCCAAAAGAGAACTTTCCAGGAGAGACTGTACGTACTGACTGTGTATGGGATTATAACACCTCAATGGGGATAAATCAGAGGGCTACATTCCTAGGTCTTTTGGCAGAATGAGACATGGGATATCAAACCTGTAAATTATGACAACTACATACAATCATAAAGGCAAAAGAGTAAAACCCAGCTCTATCTATGACTGGTTAGAAGAGGAATTTAGAAAATATACTAATCTGTACCCTACTTCTCTAGAGAAAAATTTTTCTTTTTTTGTTTTTATTTCTTGCTTTGTTTTTAAGAGATTTTTTGCTATAGGGCATCAGTGTGCTCACTGGAGAGACAAAGAGAGAGAAAGTTGTAAACCACAACCCCCCCCCCCCCAGGGGGCATGGCCACACCACAATCCTTTCTCTTTCATTTTCCTCTCTGAATTTTGAACACACACATGCATCCTATGTGTCTCAAGCCACCAAGTCCAGGAATTAAACTGTGCTCAGCCATATGGGAGTCCAGTGCCTTAACCCCTTTGGCATCTACTGGCCTCAGAAAGAGCTCTTTTGGGGTAATACTTTATCAGTCAATCTGCTCCAGACAACAGCCAAAAATTCAAAAGCTACCACAAACCAATTAGTCTATACTACTCACATAACTTTCTTGGTGTTTAATAATTGGGATCTTGAGGACAGAAAAAGAGAACACGACAAAGAAAATTAGAAGTCAGGTTTATGGTTGTCACAATTGGCAAAGTTCTTGATTCCCCAAGACCATTCAGGAGTTCACCCAAAACCAAAAGAATAACACAGATTCCCACTTCAAATGCAAGAAGACTGGACACTGGGTGAGAGACTATACTCAGCCATTCCTTGGTCCTTGTTGTTGTTGCCACAAGATGAGAAACAATCTCTGGCATTGAAGAGTTGAGTGCCTACTTTCCTGATAAGGAAAATGGCCAGGCAAGGCCCTCATGAGCCAAGAGAAAAAATTCAGTGACTGAGTAGGCCTAGGAAAATTCTTAATGTCTTTGTCCTGGAAATTCATCATAACCACAGAGAAACCCTGGGTAACTGAATGTCATGGGTAAGCCAATTTTATTTCTTTTAGATAGAGGGACTTCCTTCCTTTCTAGGAAAGTCCTCCTTGAGGACTTAATCCCATAATCGTGTAAATGGAGGAAATGGAAGGAAGAAATATTGTGGGTCACTTTACACCTCCTATTTTATGTATATATATAAATCAAGTATTCTAATAATTCTGAATAGTTCCTAGCTACCTTGACCCCCTTAGGGGAAAGATATTCGAACAAGGTCGGGGACAATTCTTCAATTTAAGTTTAAACCTCCAAGGATTGTGATCATTCAAGATTCTGATGGACTATCCAGCCACATAAATTATAAAGTGGATCACATGGCCTGGTACTCTGGACAACTAAGAGGAGCTATAACAGTATCCCCTGAAAATTACAACCTAAGGACTCTTCTAAATTCCCTCATCACAATCAGTATCCCATAAGGTTGGAGCTAGCAAAGGACGTGAACTCATTGAAAAGAAATATTTAAGGTTTGGAATACAGAAATCTAGCCTATTCCCCTGTAATACTCCTATATTTGCAGTACTTAAACAAACCAGGAAATACAAAAGGTTCAGTAATTAAGGGTGAATGATGCAGTGGTCCACATTCACCCCCTGGTGGCAAATCCTTATACCTTGTTTCACAAATCCCTAGAAACACTAGCTGGTGATCTGTACTGGACCTCAAGGATGCATTTTTTTCCATCCTGATCAGGTCACCACCACAGAGAAGAGCATCCTGGGTGCCTACCACCCCTCAGAAGGTGGCATCAGCCATGGAGGTGCAACAGCCTCTGAAAGCAACTGAGGAACCTTGGACGTGCCCACTCACTCTGCTCCCCCAGACAGGAGTGTTCTGCTTGGGCCCTGTCCCAGGCACAGCATTACTAATGTAGGCACCTTGCAGAGCGGCCCATCAGCTCCTATTGGCTGCACTCATGGACTCAGCGTAGGATCGACCTTTCAGGAGCAGAAGAGGGGTCAAAAAGGTGAAGTGAGGGGTATAAATTTACAATTTATGTTCCCAGGATACCTCAGCCCAGGGACTCAGGGAGGCCTTGCTCAGCTGCTCTCTGGATGGGGTGACCATACAATTTTCCTTCAGCACCCCAACAACAGTAGCAGCCACTGGGGCTCCCAGGAATCAGTACACAGCTTTTCTACAGATGATGGTGGTAGTGGCAGTGATAGGGAATAGCCTGTCAGAGGAGACCCCTTGGGCCATGCCTGGTGATTAGCAAACCTATCATAGGGCATATTTAGAGAACTTAAGTGCCCAGTGTGCTCAAAATTTGTACCCCCAGATGACATGGATGTGCATCTTCTGATATGTTTAACAAAGTCAATAATGACCTGCAATGAGGATGTACTGAGTAAGCATGCTGGGAGGGTGCAGTGTGTCTTGAGGAATCACAGTGGGGGATACTGTAGCAGGACTGCCTTGTCTGTGTATATACCATAAAGGCTGCCTGGTTGAATGATTTGAAGTAAATAGATCTTAACCTGAGCAGTGCTCAGATTAATCATCAGATTTCTGTTTTATAGTGTTGCTTGTCTTTTTAGGATGCTTGAAAAACCAAGAGGATATGAGGAGGTATCTCTGGAAGAACAATAATGAAGGCATACTCAAGCCAGAAATCTGAGTTTGTGAGACTGGGAAATGAGATGGGCAGTCAGGGAGAAAAAAGAAATTCTGGTGAAGAGAGGACAGTGACTTTAGTGACCACAGAACTCAATGCATCAAACATAAATATGAAGACATAGGAATTCTGAAAAGGTTGAACATCCCTTAATAGTCATCTACACAGGTAATACTGATAACCATTCTGTATTAAGACACAGATTTTAACAATGACTTTTATTATTGAGTTCTCTAAAACTTCACAACTAATTTTGTTTCCTTTTTTTTTAAATTTGAGGTCTCTATTTTTCCCAATGTAATATTTCTACATTAATTTAAATTGAAAGCCACAACAATATACTTCTTTTAAATTAACATTTTAAATGTTAAAACAAGAAATGTAATCAAGCAGTAAAACATTTTCTGAATAGAGATTATGATCTCAAGTTCTTTCATTTTTATTCCCAAGAGTGGAAAATATATTTTATGTAGGAAAGCTGAAATATGATAATTTTTTAAATTAAAAGTTGAACTCAGTCCAAAGAGTAAAGCAAGTTTTAATAACTACATCGATATTAAATAAGTGTACAACTTACTACTGGAATGTAATGTATTAAATGTATCATTTCCTCTCAAAAATGCTCAACAGTTAATCAGCAGTGTGTCATTTTGCAGCTATACAACTCTTTTATTCTTTAAAAGGTTTTTGCCACTTTTCTTTCTGTGCAGATAGCAAGCCTGAAATCATAGTGAATGTCCTTAAAACCCACCAGACCTTCTGTAAGAAGTGTGACAAGCACCAACCTCATAAAGTGACACAGTACAAAAAGGGCAAGGATTCTCTGTATGCTCAGGGAAAGCAGCGTTATGACAGGAAGCAGAGTGGCTATGGTGGACAAACAGCCTATTTTATGGAAAAAGGCAAAAACTACAAAGAAGATTATGCTGAGGCTTGAATGTGTTGAGCTCAACTGCAGATCTAAAAGAATACTGGCTATTAAGAGATGTAAGCATTTTGAACTGGGAAGAGATAAGAGAAAGGGTCAAGTGATCCAGTTCTAAGCCTTATCTTTTCTATTATGAAGACAACAAAATTTTGAGATGAATGTTCACCTCATTTGATTACAGTTGGTCTATTTGTGAGGAAATAAAGTAATCAATAAAATTTCCCTTTTGGGGAAATTTGAAAAAAAAAAAAAAAAAAAAAGGTTTTCGCCATAAGGATTGTGTACTTGGCAAAGAGGGACTGTAAGAGAGAAAGTAAGAAATAACCCAACCCAGGGGGTATGGCTATGTTGCAGTCCTTTCTCTTTCTCCTTCTGGTATTTTGGACATGCACACACACATACCTAGAGTGAATTTTCAAGCAGATAAGTCCAGGACTTGAACTGTGGCTGGACATGTGGAAGTTCAGCATATTAACTACTTTACTGCATGCTGGCCCCACTATATAACTTTTTTTATTTTTTGAGAGATAAATTTTCTTTTAAAAAATATTTTTGGAGTTTTTTTGTTTGTTTGTATTTTTTGTTTGTTTTTTTCCTGCTATAGAGCACTTGCACTCACCAGAAAGACAGAGACAGAAAGACAGAATGTGAGAAATCACCCCCAGGGGAGGATGGCCACACCACAATTTCTTCTCCTCCATTCTCCTCTCAGGATCTTAGGCATGCATACAAACGTGCCCAGTGTGAGTTTAAGCAACCAGGTCTGGGACTCAAACTGCAGTCAACTACATGGGAGCCCAGTGACATAGACATTATGCCAACTGCTGGTCTCAATAGACACGTTTTCTTTCTTTCTTTTTTTTTTAGAAGCACTTGGGCTTTTTATTTAACCAAATAGATGGACATATCAAAGTTAGAAATTTACCTTGAGATTCTGTGATTCGAATACATTTTAGAAAGAAATAACTTTAGTATTACCCTCATGGATACTGAATTAGTTATAACCCATCTAGAAAAGCATGTAGGCATCATTATAGAACACATCTTTTTTTTCCCTTACCTCTCTATTTTTTTATTTACATTTTTTAATACATTCAATCACATTATTTAGCTTACAAGGTGATCATTTCAATATGTGAACATTTCTCCCGGTCCAGTTGATCAAAACCTCCCTGTCTCAAAAATGCTGTCTCAGTATTCCTCCTCCAAATGTTTTTCCCAAGGCCCCACTCCTCCACACACACCACATCTGGCATTCACACCCATCTCTTGTGTTTGCACATTCTTTAGCCCATCAGTTTCAGTTATAGAGTGCAGACACTCAGTATATTAAGTGGGGACATACAGTGTCTCTCCTTCATAGCCTGGCTTACTTCACTCAGCAGTAAATCTTCCACATTCTTCCACTTTCTGTCAAAAGCCAGGTTTTTTTTTATGGCTGAATAGTATTCCATAGAGTATATGTGCCACAGTTTTTCAATCCATTCATCCGTATGGGGGTATTTGGGTTGGTTACATGTCTTAGCAATCATAAACAGTGCCGCAATAAACATCAATGTGCAAGCACTTTTCCAGTGAAGAATCCTGTCCTTGGGGTAGATGCCAAAGAATGGGATTGCTGGATCATATGGTAGTTCTATTTGTAGACTTTTGAGGAATCTCCAAATTGTTCTCCACGTGATTGGACTAATTTACATTCCCACCAGCAGTGTAACAGAGTTCCCCTTTCACCACACCCCCACCAACACTTATCATTTTTTGTTTTTTTAATCTTAACCATTCTGACTGGGGTTAGGTGATATCTCATTGTTTTGATCTGCATTTCTCTTACAATGAGGGATGTTGAGCATTTTTTCATATGCCTTCTGGCTATTCATATGTCATCTTTAGTGAGTGTTTTTTTTCAACTCCTTCTCCTATCTTTTAATAGGGTTAATCATCTTTTTTCCAAACAGCTTCTTTAGTTACTTGTGTATTCTGGTTATCATTCCCTTATTTGATGCATAATTTACAAAAATATTTTCCCATTCCGAGGGCTATCAATTCACACTAATTACTGTGTTTTTTGCTATGCAGAAACTTCTTCATCTAATGTAATTCCACTTGTCTATTTTGGGGATTATTGACTGTGCTTTGGCGGTCTTATGTAAGAAGTCTTTCCCTACTCCAATGTCTCCCAGAGTTTCCCTAGTGTTTTTTAGAAGCAGTTTAATAGTTTGGGATCTTAGGTTTAGATCCTTGATCCACCTTGACTTGATTTTTGTCAAAGGAGAGAGGTAGGGGTTCAGATTCATCTTTCTACAGGTGGAAATCCAGTTTTTTCAGCTCCATTTGCTGAAGAGGTTTTCCTTTTCCCACTGGATTGACTGGCACCCCTTGTCAAAAATCAGTTGACTGAATGATTGAGAATTTATTCCTGTGGACTCAATTTTGTTCCATTGGTTCACATGTCTGTTCCTGTGCCAGTACCATGCTGTTTTTTTCTCTTTTTTTAGAGAGGTTTTTGCTATAGGGCACGTGTGCTTGCCAGACAAACAGAGAGAGACAGAGAGTTAGAAAGCAAGAAATCACCCCTCAGAGGGGATGGCCATGCCACAATCCCTTCTCCTCCATTCTCCTTTTGGGATCTTGGGCATGCATGCACACGCACCCGGCGTGAGTTTAAGCCATTGGGTCTCAGACTCAAACCGTGGTCAACTACGTGGGAGTCCAGTGACATAGCCATTACGCTGACTGCTGGTCCCAGTACCATGCTATTTTGATTACCACAGCTTTGTAGTATATTGGTTATTTTAATTCTTTGAATCCAGGAACATGGGATGTCCTTCCACTTTTGTGTGTCATTTTCAATTTCTTTTTATATCTTCTCATAGTTTTCCTTGTAGAGGTTTTCAACTTCTTTGGTTAGATTTATCGCTAAGTATCTTATCCTTTTAGTGGCTATGGTAAATGGAATAACTTTTTTCAATTCTATCTCAGTCTGCCTGTTGTTTGTATATAGAAATGCTATAGACTTCTGTATATTAATTTTGTGTCCTGAAACTTTACTGTATTCATGCATGACTTCCAGAAATTTTTTCATGGAAATCATTGGGTGTTCCACGTACACAATCATGTCATCTGCATATAGAGAGAATTTCACTTCTTCTTTTCCTACTTGGATGCCTTTAATTTTTTCCTCTTTTCTGATTGCGTTGGCGAGGACTTCCAGTACTATATTGTAAAGGAGTGGAGAAAGTGGGCATCCTTGTCTTGTACCCGTTTTAGTGGGAAAGCTTTCAGCTTTTGTCCATTCAGGATGATGTTTGCGATGGATTTTTCATAGATAGCTTTTATTGTGTTGAGAAATGAACCTTGTATGCCAATTTTGCTGAGCGTCTTGATCATGAAGGGATGTTGTATCTTATCAAATGCTTTTTCTGCATCAATCAATATGACCATATGGTTTTTGTCTTTTTTCCTGTTAATATGGTGTATTATATTTATGGTTTTGTATATGTTGAACCAACCTTGCATTCCTGGAATAAAGCCTACCTGATCATGATGTATAATCTTTTTTATAAGTTGTTGGATACGGTTTACTGGTATCTTGCTGAGAATCTTTGCATCTATATTCATCAGAGATATTGGTCTATAGTTTTCCTTCCTTGTCCTGTCCTTATCTGTTTTGAGGATAAGGGTGATAGAGGCTTCATAGAATGAATTAGGGAGAGATTCACCCTTTTCTTTGTTGGAAGGTTATTACTCATTCAATCTCCTGGCTTGTTATGGGCCTATTTGGACTTTCTATATCCTCCTGTCTCAATCTTGGTAGAATATACGTGTCCAGGAATTTGTCCATCTCATCCAGATTGTCTTCTTTCTTGGCATATAGTTGTTCATAGTATCCTCTAATGATGTTCTGTATTTCTGCTTTGTTATATTTCCTGCTTCATTGTAGATTTGATTCACCTGGTTCCTTTCTCTCCTCTTAATAAGTCTTGCTAATGGTGTATCGATTTTGTTTATCTTTTCAAAGAACCAGCTTTTACTTTCATTTATTTTCTGTATAGTTCGCTTATTTTCTATTTCATTTATTTCTGCTCGGATTTTTATTATTTCCTTTCTCCTGGAGTTTTTTTTTTAATTATTTTGCTGTTGCTTCTCCAATTCTCTGAGGCATGATGTTAGGTGATCCATTTGCCTTCTTTCCATCTTCTTATGAGCACTAATTGCTATAAATGAGTAATGAGAAGCATTACTATTACACATAGACATAGACAGTGTACATAACTGGTCACTATGGCTTTTTCATAACAGTCCAAAATAAAAATCATTGATATGCCTTGACTGCATGAATGCTCAGTGTAGTGTGTCCACACCATGCAAGATTACTCAACTGGAATAAAGTTAACTAATTACATGATTATTTAAATGACTCTCCCAAAAATGATGTGAGTTGGAAAGTCCAATCACAAAATATTAGGTAATTTATGATCCCATCTATATAACATCCTTGGAATGACAAATTTATGGAAGTGGGAAAGAAACTTGTGGTTGCAAATAAGAATGACCGTAGTCGTGAGCAGAAGAAAAATAGGTATTGTTACAGGACAACAGAAGATAAATTGTGTGATTAAAAGCACTTGTATTTTTACTAAGTCAATAGGGAAATAAGCCTACATATGGAACAAAATACCCCACCAAAAAAAAAAAAAAAACCCAAAAAACAAAAAACCACGCACATATACAGAAACATACTAATAAGTACTGATAAAACTGGTAAGATGCATATAGGTGGGTAGATTAATTTTATTATTGCCAATATTGCAGTTATGATATTTTCATGTATTTGTGCTTTTATACAGTTGTAAACAAGAGCAAACACAGCTCTTTGGCAGCCCTTCCCACAAGGCCAGCTCTGGGGCTGCATTTCCCCTGGCTTATCTGAAATAACCCTGTGTGTTTAGTCTTCTTTTACCTCAGCTTTCACGAGAGGAAAATGAGGCCCATGAAAGTGAAGTGACCTTCCTAACACATAGATAGCAAGTGCTCAAGGTGGCACTGTACTGTAAGGGAGGGAGCACTTACCTTTGGAACAGCAGGCCCAGGGTTTGTTGGGAGCTGGGGAACTTTGGATAGGTGCACAGGATGTAAGCAATGTAGAAGGGGTTGACCTACTCTGAAGGTCCCCACATGCATGTCATTCAGAATATGGGCTGATGCACTTCCACACTGGGATGGAATGATGGAGGAACAGTTAACTCGGGACCAGCAGTTAGCGTAATGGCTATGTCGCTGGACTCCCATGTAGTCGACCGTGGTTCGAGTCCTGGACCCGGCAGCTTGGACTCACGCCGGGTGCATGTGCGTGTGTGCCCAGGATCCCGAGAGGAGAATGGAGGAGAAGGGATTGCGGCATGGCCATCCCCCCGGGGGGTGATTTCTCACTTTCTATCTCTCTGTCTCTCTCTGTCTGTCTGGCGAGCGCACGTGCCCTATAGCAAAAACCTCTCCAAAAAAAAAAAAAGAAAAAAAAAAACCAGTTAACTCAAAATGATTCCCAGCCACATTCAAACTCTGGTACTCATAACATGAAGCAAAAACAAAATACAAAGTGTTTTTCTCACATATTCCTACAAAAACATGAAATCTGATTTTGCATCTGATTGAGAATAAGCTGTCTGGTGGGAAGAAGGAGGGGAGGAGGGAGACTCCTTGGTGTGGCTCCTGTGAGTCACTAAAGAAAGAGGGAGGAGGAGGAGCCCTGAAAATCTTCAGGGCAGTATTTGGGCAGCATTCTGCCCAGACACCTCCAGGCCCAGCTGTGGAGACTCCTTCATCCTGTACTTAATGACCATGGCAGTCTCCTGGAGCTGTCAGCAAATGTAAGTGAGTCCAGGAAGCACCAGAGTCCTGTTTGCCCTTGTCATTCTTTCTGCCCTTGTGACCTTCTGATCCTGAATCAGACAAATAGCAGTGTCCTCACAGAACACAGTCCTGAGATGAAAACAGATGACAGCTCAGAGCTCAGGGTTAATGTGAAATAGACATATGGGCCCTGCTGCAGCACTCCCGTTACTGCCCTGCCAGTCATGACCTGTGGTGTGGACCCAATGATCCCACCAGGCCTCTACCTCCTTAACCACCTACTCTTGCCCAGAGCATGTTCACCCCCACATGTCCTCACATTCACCCCAACCAAAGAGAGGAGTGAGAAATATTTTAAGTGGGACTGGGTGGTGGCCAACCCTAAAGTGCCCCATGTTACCTTTGCATCCTTTCTCTTGACTGGTCAGGAGATTCAGTGGAGAGGGAATACCAAATATCTACAGAATTAGGAAAGGTTCTCACTTTGGAGTTTTCTGAGCCCAAATCCTTGGAAGCTGAAATGGAGCAAAACGTCTGGGTCTCTCAAAGGATTCCAGCTAAGGGAGGTGAGCAGTGGCTATTTCCGGAATGTGGGTGACTAGTTATCAGGGTTCCAACTTCTACTGGGATCTATTATCAATGAACTGAGGGCACTTCCTGTGGTCCATTTTTCCTGGGCTATTCAGATCCTATTTCCCCAAGGTCTCCCCTTGGCCATTGACTGCTCACACTCATCCCATGCTGTATCCATAATTGAACACAACTATACCATACAGCCCACCCACAGAAATAGGGCAGTCTCCGAGGTCTGGGAAAGAACTGGGATCACTGCTGGTTCCTCCTTGTTTTTAGGGCTGTGACCTGGACAAACCAATTTGCCTCTCAGGGCTTCCCCTATCTACCCACTTGCACAATAGATTTTTCCAGCTTCTGTTTTTAGGGATGTCACCAGGTATATTTACTTCTAATATGTATATAATTCATGAGCTGGTACCACATGTAGCAAATGCACAAACTTAGAGATGGGAGTATTACAAAGGGGTAAGAGGTAGCATGAAATACAACTTCAAGCAACCTGAATTCTGGTCTTTAAAATATGAAAAGTTATTTTTCCTTTTGATTTTACTTTCTAGTCTACACCATAGGAAAGTTGGAATTAACTGAAATTCAGATACTGATTCTCTGACATAAAATTAATCAGTGTTTTTCCATTATATTTAGTCTTAGAGGGGCCAACAGGTGGCATGATGGTTAAGATGCTAGTTTCACACATGGCCAATTGCAGTTCAATTCCTGGAACTGGAAGCTTGTTTTCTCAGTTCACTCTCCTCCCCTTGTCTTTCTGGTCAAATTGAATAATAATAATAAAATTGAATAAATCATTTTTTAGAATTACAGCTTAGTGCCTCATGTTGGCCTATGGAATTTATGGTGTTCTAAGAAACCCTGTAATTGCTCCTAGCAATTTCTGCTTCCTGGTACACAGATCCTAGTGTAATGACCTCCTCTCTGGCTTGGACTGCATTTAGTTACTGGCTTCTAGACAATAAATAAATAAATAAATAAATAAATAAATAAATAAATAGGAATATCTTACCTAGAATGTGTTATGTTTGTGATTTGTGTCTGGTTCCCTCCCTCCTGTGTTTATTTGGTCTATCTCATCTCTAAATCTTAGAAATCAAGCTCATAAATTTCAGTTGCTTTATGGTATGTCTCCAGTGGTAAAGAATTAGCAGAAAATCCAAGCCAATAAATAAGAATTTAGACTCCATTCCAAACTGAAACCTGCCAATAACTCATGATCTCAAAAAAATGATCCTGCTTCAGGAGGGCCTTAGTTGAGACCACAGCCTCATCCTTCCAGGAGACCTAGAGACAAAAGCAACTAGCTCAGTTGGGCCCAGTTCTGGTCCACACTGTCAGATAATACAAGATTTCTGTAAGCTTCTAAATTTGGGGTAACTTTGTATCACAGAAACAGAGACTAGTAGTGACTTCCAGGCCCAGAGACCTGGCTTTACTCTGCTCCCTCCCTTTTCTCCTTCTAGACTCCCCCCACCCACACTGGCTGTGTTATAACTACTTCTCTGATCTAATTTACCTCTTCATTCTAGTCTCTGAACAGCTGAGCCTTTACCCTGGAATATAGCTCATGGACATGTGTAGGGTTGGCTTTGCTGGTCAGAGCAAAATTGTAACCTAATTGAGGCCTTTCCCACCTGCCCACCCAGAGGCCCTAAACTCTCCCTCACAACACCTGCTTAGTTTCACTTGAGTGCTTTTTGTTTTTGTTCAACTTACTTTAGTCCGTAAGCTCCTGCAGGCAGAGATTATGGTCTTTACTACAAGACCCAGGTTTAACACTATGCCTGTACAAGATGAATGTTCAGAACACAGTTGCAATATGAGTGAAATTATCTTGGAGCTTTGTCACTACCTTTGAGTAGTTCATATTATGGAGATGGATAATGATCACAGAATCAGCAGAATGGGTCAAGGGCAGGGGGCAGCCAAAATAAACACCACAGCCCCAGGCATGAAAACCCAAAACAACACACACCTTTGGCGGTCCTCAAGGCAGTGGCTCTCCAAGGGCTAAAGTAGGTAAAAGAAGAGAATTAGAAGATTCCAGGGAAACCTAGAATTCAGGAGCATCCTCTGCCTTTCTCATTGACACCACTGTCTTGGACAGTCTCATTCCAGCCAAACCCTGGATGAATGGTTCCATGTTCAGCCACATTCTGTACTACCCTACTCTGTACCCCAAGTCCCAAGGCTGCTCTGCTCTGACGGACCTCAAGAAAGTAGAAAGTATTTCCAAGGATCAGTGCACAATAGGTCATCAGTAGATAACCAAGTCCAGCAGTCAATTCTCTGAGCATGTGCATTTCTTCAGGCAACTCAGTAAATGCATCCCTGTCCTAATACCTTTTCTGTTTTTATATCTGAGTTCTCTCTAGGCAATTTACCTTAAAATAGCAGTTTATTTAGTTAACATTTCCGGAGGTTGAGAAGTCCAAAACCAATGAGTCAGTATCAGGTGAGGGCCTTCCTGTTGTCATGACATGGTGGAAGGCATCTCATGGCTATTGGGTAAACAAAAAACTGAGAGTCCTACAATGAGATTCTCAACCAGATAACTGCCTCTAATCCTAATTATGTCCCATAGGCCCACCTCCCATTACTGTGAACACATGAATTTGGGGTGAAATTTTCCACACATAAATCCTAGGACACACATTCAAACTACAGCAATCTTATTTTGGAGGAGATATCTGAGATCTTTCCTGTGACCAATTTACACTAGGAAGGGAGCTCATCCTAGCTTCTAGTGACCACAGTGGTGGATGCAGGTCTAAGCTTTGAGGTTTTCCTAGGGAATTCTGACTCAGGAAGACCTGAGGACCTTGGTAACCCATCACCATGAGCCTGGGATTTTCACACTTCCCACGCTGAGGTCCAGGCATGTTGCTGAGGGATAAGATATCCTGCCTCCTGGTAGAGCTGCCTCCACCTCTATTCTTTCTCCCTTGTTCCTTCCCAGTATAATCTTTTATCCTGAGGCCACCTGTAAATTTAGCATGTGTGTGCCTGTGCACAAGTGGCAATGCCAAGAGACAATGACCCCCTCTAGAATTGGATAGACAGGGTTACCCTAACATCTTAGGGACTTTTATCCCTGAATCACATCACATGGGAGCTGCTGGGCCCTGGCTCAGGAGGCTGAAAACATCACTCCTGCTTTGAACTCTGCTCACCTCATGTGCTGAGACAATCTCTCTCTAGGACTGTTTCTCATTTCTCTTACAAAGTGTTGGGCTTCATTCTGCATAAATTATACTCAGCCTAGACAGAGTCTAGGCTCCCTTCCTTCCAAGTTGGGTGTGTATGAGTCACTGTTGATTCAATCTGAAAATCACACTGAATAAGACTAAAAACTAAACAAAAAAATCTGAACAATTTTTATGGTACTAAAGTATTATGTATGCAATAATGGTGAAGGCACACTTTGAAAAACATGTGCATAATTTGAAAGTAAACTTTTATTTGAAAATGTTACTTGTGGGACCAGCAGTTGGTGTAATGTCTGTGTCACTGGATTCCTGCATAGTGGACCATGGTTCGAGTCCTGGACCCAGTGGCTTAAACTCACACTGGGCACATGTTCATGCATACCCAAGATCCCAAGAGGAGAATGGAGGAGAAGGGATTACTGTGTGGCCATCCCCCCTGGAGGGTGATTTCTTGCTTTCTGTCTCTGTGTTCCTGGCAAGCACATGAGCCCTCTAACAAAAACCTCTGCCAAAAATAAAAATGGCTACTTGTTATTCTCTTATAATTTAAAATATAAGCACTATTTAATATGCTTTGTGTGCGTGTGTGTGGAGAGGTTTTTACTATAGGGCGCGTGCTCTCACCAGACAGACAGAGAGACAGAAAGTGAGAAATCACCCCCTAGGGGGGATGGCCATGCCACAATCCCTTCTCCTCCATTCTCCTCTCGGGATCTTGGGCACACATGCACATGCACCCGGCGTGAGTTTTAAGCCACTGGATCCGGGACACAAACCACGGTCAACTACGTGGGAGTCCAGCGACATAGCCATTATGCTAACTGCTGGTCCCAATATACTGTAAGAGATAAATAATAATGGGTCAGCAGGTGGAGCATTGGTAAAGATGGTTGGATTTCGAGGCCAGCAAGTAGCATGGTGGTTAAAGGTGCTGAACTCTCACGTGGCTGACCATGGTTCAAGTCTCGGACCTGGTGGCTTGCTTTCTCACTTCCTCTCTCTCTCTCTGTCTCTCTCTGATCAAACTGGAAAATAGTAATAATAATAATAATAATAACAATAATAATAAATAAAGTTCAATAAAATAATTTAAAAAAAAAAGATGGTTGGATTCCATGTGGATAACCGAAGTTCTAGTCCTGAACCCAGTGGCTTGAAAAATACTCTAGGTATGTGCTCCCAAAATCTGAAGAGAAGAATGGAGAAGGGACTGTGGTGTGGTCACCTCCCACCAGGAATTCTTACTTTTGCTCTATTTCTCAGTCTCTCTCTGGTGAGCACACATGTTCTATAGCAAAAAAAATAAAACTGTCCTGTAACAATTAATTGTTATTCAATCCTAAGGCTGACAATGTGCCATTCCCTACATATATTTTTTTCTCTTCCATTAACAGAGAGGTGGTAGGAAATGAGGGCAAAGATCATTGAAGATGTAGGAAAAAGCAGATGTGTATATTTTAGTTCATGCAATGATAGATATTTCTTAGAAATATTTTTGTAGCTCTTCCCACCAAATTTCTACTCTGCTTTGGATGAAATAATACAAAATGATAAGGACCTGTAAGAAAGGACTGCTTGGAAGAATACAAATGTTGGAGGTTAAGTAAACAAGAGGGCTGGCTGTGCAAAGATGCTGTGAGAATAACTGACCCCTTCTTTCGGTTCGGTTATCTTTTATTTATGGCCCAAAGCATTGATTCTAACACTGAGGCTCATCGAAGGCTAATGAAATAAGGTAAGAAACAAATAGTGTCTACTAAGGACCTGATAGAACATGTTATGTGCTCCAACGTGTGCATAAAAATGGGTTGTGTCCATAGCATTTCTATGACCTTGAGGGAAATTTGGCTCAACATTTTTGGAACAAATGGGATAAATGTGTTGTGTGGGAAAAGACTGTTTCTCTATATCACCTCATTCATGTACTAATAAATTCCACACAAACTATCCACTGAAGTCCTTCAAGGTCTACAATAGTACACTGGATAACCATGTAAACCACCAGAATGGCTAAGGATAAAAGTGTTGGCAATGATAGAGTTATCTTAACAAAGGGGGAAAAGTAAGTTTACAAAAACTTACTGGTGCAACTGGGCCAGCAGGTGATGTGGAGGTTAAGATGCTGGATTCCAACATGGCCTACAACAGTTTGAATCCCAGACTTAGCAAAGTGAAAATCATGCCAGCCATTTGTGCATGCCCCAAATTCCAGGAGAATGGAAGAGAAGGGACTGTAGTGTGGCCAAAATCCCTGGGAGTGATTTCTCACTTTCCCTCACTGTCTTTCTCTCTCTGTCTATTTCTGCTTAGTGCACACACCCCATGGCAGAAAAAAAAAATTAAAAATATGTGATTAATGTCAATAGCCTCTGTCCTTCGTGATGTGTGGTTTTGGGGACTAGATTTGCAAACTGGAAAATGGGCACTGACTGGGAAGTCAGTGACTGGTGCTCACTCCACTGTTCCAATACCATAGTCTACTGCCCACCCTAAAGATCCAGGTGCAGCCTGTGCTCCCAGAAACTGAGGCATGTGCAAGCTGACTTTAAGGTCCTTGGAGTGTCCCAACTCCAGGGGACTCTCAAGCCCACCCATTCATGGATACCAAGAGTTCAGTACCTCTGCTGTCCCCCACCATCAATATTTGCTTTGGCCAGGGTATGGACTTGGTCCCATATCCCCCAGATTGGCTGGGCCAAGGTCCACTGAACTCCAGGTGAGCTGTCTATCCCCCTTCTATGCACACTTCCAGACATATGCCAACCAGGTCCCCTCCCAGGATGCCATCCCTGGGGACCCAGCAGAACATTTTGCCCTAATCTATTAACCAGTTAGTAATAAGTTACTTAATGTGCCATGATGGATGTTCTCTAGACCCTTTTACTCAGGGGGCTGGATTGGGTTTACCATCCTAATTCCTTTGTGGGAAGGAGCTGCCAGGAGGGGTAGGTATCAGGCTGGGCTTGGACAGGGAAGGATATAGGCATTGGACAGGGTACCCACCATGCCCTGGACTCTCCCCAGACCCCTACAGAGCTCCAGGTCCTTCTGCACAGATGGTGCAAACAACCCCCTGGACCTAAGAAGGGCCAACTTCTCCTGCACCTACCCAGGCTGGGGTCTTGTAGCTGGATGTTTATGCATTTAGGTGTGATGAGCTGTCTGCCACATTTCTGCCAGAAAGTTTTCCTTGGCAAAAATGCTCACTTGGGGATCCTGGCCCATTCCAGCTGTTCTCTACGTGTCCCAGTCAGTGAGAAAACTTGAAAACTCCAAACTATTACAAACATTATTTTCTACAGTTTTCTATCTCAAGTTTATTTTCGCCTCAGGATTTGTAGAAAATCTGGAGATTTCTATATTATATATAATTTAAATGAGGTCATAAAAAACTTCATTCTCCTGACATTATTTTTTATAGAATTATTTTATTTTACTTTTTATTACTATCATTATTATTATAATTTGACCAAAGAGAGATGTTAAGTGCAAAAGCAAGCCACTAAGTATGGGATTTGAATCACAGTCAACCATGTGGGAGTCCAGCATGCCTTAACGATCATCCCACCTGCCAGCTCCCTGACATCTTAATATATGTATATGAATCATTACATTTTTGTATTTGTCTTTGTATAAGTTAATCATTGTCTTTTTTTTTTTCTTTTTTTGGAGAGGTTTTTGCTATAGGGCGCGTGCGCTCGCCAGACAGACAGAGAGAGACAGAGAGACAGAAAGCAGGAAATCACCCCCCAGGGGGGATGGCCACGACGCAATCCCTTCTCCTCCATTCTCCTCTCGGGATCTTGGGCACGCACGCACACGCGCCCGGCGTGAGTTCAAGCCACTGGGTCCGGGACTCGAACCGCGGTCGACTACGTGGGAATCCAGCGACATAGCCATTACGCCAACTGCCGGTCCCAAGTTAATCATTGTTAAGGTCTTGCGCCTACCTAGGCACAAGGTAGGCACTAAAAATGCTCGATAAATGTTAGTTAAATGACAAACAGAAATGGTAGTCCAGCATTGCAGAATTCCTTTTTCTGCCCAACCCCCAGACAGAAGTTTCTAGCTTAAGTTAAATTGCAATATGATCTTTTAAAAAAACAATTATTAGAGGCCAGCAGCTGGAATGGTGGTTAAGGGCACTGGATTCACACATGGTCAACCACTGTTTGAGTCCTGGACCTGGTGGTTTGCTTTCTCACTTTTCCTTTTTCTCTCTTTCTCTGTCACTCACTGGTAAATTTAAAATAATAATAACAATGAATGCAACTAAATAATTCCTTTGAAAATAATTTTAAAAGATTTAATTTGATTTAATATTATCATTATTTAATTTGCAACAGGGCATATGTGCTCACCAGAGAGGGACAGAGAGAGAGGAAGAGATGGAAATTAACAAAGCAGGCCTTCAGGTCTAAGACTTGAACCACAGTCAATCACATACAAACCCATGCCTCAACTAACATGCCACCCGCTGGCTTGCAATATGTTCCCCCCAACACACACACTCTTCTGAAGATGTTATCCTCTCCAATATCAGCTTATTGAAAAAAAGATGGTTATCAAATTTTTTAAGGTACTATGTTAAAATTTTAAATTATGATTTATTTCCTCACTATAAAATAAATTTTAGAAATAAATAAAAAAATTGGGCTTGCTCTAAGTGGAACCTTTTATTGTTATTGAAGCAGTTGGAGTTAGGTCTTGGTGACCACACCAAAGTTCAGGTGCTCACCACTGAACAGACAACGTTTGAGAGACAAGCATTGATAAAAATGAAAGGTAGTTTTATTCAGGGAACTTTGACCTGAAAAAATGGTAAACTAATGCTCAAAAGACATCTCCTTTCAGGAAAGTCAATCTGGCTGATGAAAAATACCTACTGTGGCATCTCTCTGAGAAGAAACAGCATCAAATAAATGCCAACACTTCTAGCAGTGGAGTGATGTAAGACTGACAAACTGCAAGAATAGACTGGAAGCTCCTAGAGTACTGAATCTCAGCTTAGAGACCTAAAGATTCAATTATCTAAACGAGGAGATGCTCCAGAGCCCTGTGCACCACGGAGGAGAAAGTGAGAAGTATCCTCCAAAACTACATATTTTATACACCAACGTCAGTCCCCAGCACTCTTCAACTGTATAATAAAACTGGTGCCCCGACCCACAGGACAGTCGAACGGGTACCTGGGTGAGGATGGTGAAAACCGGGATCCTTTGTGTTTAGGCTGGTGAAGTTCTTACTGACACACAGAGTGGAGACAAGATGAGGTGCTGATCAAGTCTTCCGTTTATTGCAGAACAAACAGTGCTTTATATACAGGATGGTGGGCACACCAATTGGTTGCCCAAAAATGAGATACAACAGTATGAGCCAATCATTGATGTGGGTGGATCTCCCATTACCTAGCAACAGTTGGTTACATGATTTCTGAGATATGGTTTGCTCAATGAGGAAGTGAAGCCTAAAATTTCTAAGATGGCAGACAGTTCTCAAGAAGCTCTCAAGATAGCTTCCATATGCAATGCCCTCCACATATCCCCCTTTTTTATTTTTTCAAAGAGAGGAGAAAAGCCTGGGGGAATCGTGCCTGTCTTAGGTTGGAGTCGTTTATCGAGCCACGTCCATCCTTACCCGTCATTGGAGAATCCCATAGCTATGATGGGTTTCCTGTCTTAGGTGGGAGGACTGTACAGCTGTTATAGGCTCAGACTCTCTTACCCGTCTTTGGCTAACCGATTCAGCGCCTCAGGCAGGAGCAATGTCTAGGCTCCACGATACTCCATCTCCAGGTTGTGGTAGTGGACTTGGATAGGCTGCATTTTTATGGAGTCATCGATATGATGTTTTACGAAGGTCATGAGCTTATTAAAGAGAACAGGTCCCAAAGAGCAAACAATCAATAAAACCGAAATTGGGCCAAATATGGGGAGTAGTATGGGGAGGAGTCCATTCCATGCAGTTAAAAAGGGATTATCGGTGAGTTGTTTTCTTCGTTCCAGAAAATTTTCTTGTAGTTGATTGAGCTTGTCACGAACGATGCCAGACTTGTTGGCATAAAAACAGCAACGTTCCTGTAAAGCAAGACAGAGACCCCCCTGTTCTGCCAAAAGGAGGTCTAGCCCACGTCTATTTTGGAGTACAACTTCTGCAAGGGAATCTAGTTGATCTTGGACAAAAGTAATAGTAGAAGTCAATTCGTGGACATCAGAAACAAGGGCATCAGTTAATTGTTTGACCTGAAGGGAATATCCTAATCCAGCAGCACCAGTGTTGAAGAGGTAACTGCCAGGGCTAAAACCAGCAGCGATAGTGTTGAAGAGGTAAAACAATATCAGGTATTTAAGAAGAATCTTCATTTTGTTGATCTGTGGAAGCAAAAAGAGGTATCTCAGGGCTTTTATCATCCCTGGATGAATTATTATCATTTGAATCAATTTGTTTGACCAATCTTTCTGGTAGCCAATGAGCAGCATCCATTTTCTGGGAATAAATGCAGACAGACCCTCTGCCCCGTATGAGGACAGGGTCTGGACCATTCCACGTATTGTCTAGTGGATCTTTCCACAAAATTGTGGCAAATTTTGTTTTGGTAGTTGAATGCCAGAAGCGCTCAGCAGCTGAGTGTCCATCTTTATCTAGTGTTAGAAAATTTAGCACAAAAAGTGTATGTGCTAAAAGGTTTTTTGGTGAACCTTTAATTTGTAAAATCTCTCCCTTTTTTAATTTTTGGAGAGTATTTTTTAAGGAAAGATGAGCACGTTCAACAATACCTTGTCCCTGGGGATTGTATGGAATCCCCGTGACATGTTTAATATGGAGTTGTTTACAAAAAGAGTTAAAATTGTTTCCGGTATATCCTGGGCCATTATCTGTTTTAATTTGTTGAGGCTTACCCAGAACAGAGAGTGCGGCAAGAACATGAGAAATAACATGTTTACCAGCCTCTCCAGTTTGTGCCGTAGCAAAAATGAAACCACTAAAGGTGTCAATAGTGACATGCACGTATTTAAGAGTACCAAATTCTGCAACATGAGTGACATCCATTTGCCATAAAGCATTAGGCATAAGGCCTCTAGGGTTAACACCCAAGTGTGGTGTAGGCAAAAGAGTAAGACAGGCCGGACATTGTTTTACAATTTGTCGAGCCTGTTCCCGAGTAATTTTAAACATGAGACGAAGGGTGTGAGAATTCAAATGATGTAATTGATGGGCAGCACCAGCATCTGAAAGATTTGTGTCAATCTGAGTATGAACCAAAAGAGAATATTTTGTGGCCAGATCAGCGCGGCAATTACCCTCAGTTAAAGGACCAGGCAAGTCTGTATGGGCGCGCAAATGGCCAATATAAAAAGGCAGCTCTCAATGTCTAATGAGAGACTGTAATTGGAGGAAAAACTGTGCGGCTTGAGAAATTTGTTTAATTTGTGCCGCTGTTTCCAGAAGTGGTACAGACATAGTAATATAAGCACTATCTGTATACAAGGTCAAGGGAAAGCAGAGAAAATTGTAACAACTATTGGCAGCTCAACTAGCTGAGCTGATATTGAGAATGTTGTAAATGTAACTTGTTTAATCAGAGAGAGAACAAAAAGTACTGTGTAGATGGTGGAACAGAGGACCAGTTCTGTGTTTCATGGCGTAGTTCTGGAAAGGTCTGAAATAAATTGTCATTGTTTACAGAACAAACTCAAGCGTTTCAAAAGTTTGTTTTAGGTCTGGAGGCTTGGGGTGGCCCCGTTTTTGTTTCCCTGATCCCGATTAATTGACCTACCATTGACATCAAATCTGGATCTACATTCATTAGGAGGGTGACGTCCCTTCATACATTTACTGCACAAATCAGGAAGTTGATTTGGTCGTTGATTACCACCATTCTTTACCTTACAGTTTTTTGCAAAATGTCCAGACCGACCACAATTGTAGCAAGTAATTTTGTTACTTATTTTGTTAGCATTGTTGTTACGAGTAAGGAATTGGAGAACAGTATAGTCTTGAAGGGCAGCAGCCATAGTCAATCCTTGTTGGAATGCCAATTGTTTAATAAGGTCAGTACCTGAATCAGTCAAATTTCTCTGAGTAGGAAGTTTTGTCCAAGCTCTCATAGCTGCTGTATAAATTTGAGCAAATAGCCCTGGACCATATTGTATTAGATTGTTACTATCTGCATAATTGCCTTCTCCCAATAACATCTCTGTTGTCCAACCATTGTTGGCCTGGGCATTACGGCATGCAAGCTCCCTGCAAATTAGTACATACTTTGATTTCCAAAGTAAGTAATCTCCTCCAGAGAGCGTAGCATGGGCCAATATGTGCCACTCCATTGGTGTAAGCCAATTATCTGCCACTGATTCAACTATGGCTAAAGTATATGGAGCTGTAGCTCCATATTGAGCAACTGCTGTTTTAATTTCTTTTATGATTTTAAAATCAAAGCCACCACGAGGACGCCATGTTTGTCCTTGGGGATCTATGGTTTCTGTTACTGGAAATGCTTCCTGTTCCTCAAAGTTTCTTAATGATTGTGGTATCTGAACTGATTTAAATTTTGTGCCAGAGATAAAAGCGGGCTGGTAGTGATTCTGTGAAGAATCTGTACTTTTAGATTTACCCACTCTCAGTTTTTTCAATTGTGATATTAAGTCTTGATGTTCTTTTTCTAATTGAATTTGTTCTTTGAGTTGTTCAATCTTAGCCCGAACCTCTGCCCTAGGATCAATAACGGGCATTTCCAAAGATGGCTGAATAGTCTTTTCATGGCAAGAATGATTACATGTCAAAGATGGCACAGATGTAACCGAGTCATAAGATGGAGGTCGTTTTTTGAAAGGAGGCCATTTTGAATTGTTGTACTCAACAGCCTCCACTTCTGAAGTTTCTTTCTCTGGTGACCATTTTGAACTATTGTATTTGGCAGCCTCTTTTTCCAAAGTTTCTTCTTCTGGCGGCCATTTTGGGTTTGGGTTATTGTATTTGGCTGCCTTTGTTTCTAAAGTTTCTTTTTCAGACGGCCATTTTGAGTTATTGCACGTGGCAGTCTGTGTTTTTAAAGTTTCTTCTTTAGGCAGCCAGTTTGAGTTGTTATTTTTGACTGCCCTTAGTTCTAAAATTTCTTCCTCAGAATCAGTCGATTGACTATCCAAATGAGCTTTAAACTCTGTAAGAGATGGGCATAATTTTTTCTGAGGCTTTTCAA
The DNA here is from genome assembly GCA_026018925.1 of Tupaia tana. Lineage (NCBI taxonomy): Eukaryota > Metazoa > Chordata > Mammalia > Scandentia > Tupaiidae > Tupaia > Tupaia tana. The sequence continues at coordinate 124,958,918 of JAKSZU010000003.1, forward strand.
AGTTTGTAAATTCCTCACTGATTTTTGGTTTTTCAAGTTGTTTTGGCCTGACATCCAATTGTTTAGTAAAATTTCTTACTTCTTCCTCACTATCTAAGGAATTTAAATCTTTTTCTTTTTTGGTGCCAAGATTTATTTTAGTTTCCATGGCATCTTTACTATCTGTCCGAGTTTTATTTTTTTGCATAATTTGTTCTCCCTCTGCAACAACTGTTGCAATTTTAGTGTCAGTTGACTGTAATTTAATAATTTTATCTATTAGATTCCAATATGAAAAAGTTATTACTGGGAACTTTCCTGGTCCAAATGTGACATAGTAGTTTTTCAGAGCATCACCTACCCTCTTCCACCTTGCTTCATCAATAGTGCCTTCTTGAGGAAACCAGGGGCACACCTCTTTTAGAAAGCCAAAAAAGGAAAGTAATTGTTTGATTCTAATTTTAACTCCACGTGTCTTAAGAGCATCACTAAGCCCCTGAACAAATAATTCATGCTTACTCATTTGTTGTCCCATAATTGCACTCCGGGAAGTTATTTAGTAATCTGTATTACTATTTACCCTTCCACACTTACCAGGCCTGGCTTTCTTCACAGTGCACTTCACCTTGATCCTCTTGGCCCAAGGCTCCACGTCCGGGCACCACTTGCCCCGACCCGCAGGACAGTTGAACGGGTACCTGGGTGAGGATGGTGAAAACCGGGATCCTTTGTGTTTAGGCTGGTGAAGTTCTTACTGACACACAGAGTGGAGACAAGATGGGTGCTGATCAAGTCTTCCGTTTATTGCAGAACAAACAGTGCTTTATATACAGGATGGTGGGCACACCAATTGGTTGCCCAAAAATGAGATACAACAGTATGAGCCAATCATTGATGTGGGTGGATCTCCCATTACCTAGCAACAGTTGGTTACATGATTTCTGAGATATGGTTTGCTCAATGAGGAAGTGAAGCCTAAAATTTCTAAGATGGCAGACAGTTCTCAAGAAGCTCTCAAGATAGCTTCCATATGCAATGCCCTCCACAAACTGGCAAGGAGCTAACTCATTATAGAAAAGTACAAAGTTACAACACTTCAGTGTAAACATTCAATTTTCTTCACTACCCCTCCCCCTAAGAGCTCAGCACTGTCTAGAAAGCGAACCAGGTGGTAGAGCATAGATTATGATTAGGACCAATCTTACATCTCCACAGTTCTGTGAGTTGAAAGAGACAATACAGAGGAAAGGAATCCTCTGTTATTGGGAGAAATGAGGGGAACACCCCCAATGACTGAAAACTACCAGCTCCTTTGCACAATGTAGACCAAGAGCCCTGTGCATTCCCATGCCCACTCCCAGTACGTGTAAAAGTACCAACTGTGGGGACCAGCAGTTAGCGTAATGGCTATGTCGCTGGACTCCCATGTAGTCGACCACAGTTCGCGTCCTGGACCCGGTGGCTTAAACTCATGCTGGGTGCATGTGTGTGCGTGCCCAAGATCCTGAGAGGAGAATGGAGGAGAAGAGATTGCGGTGTGGCCATCCCCCTTGGGGGGTGATTTCTCACTTTCTATCTCTCTGTCTCTGTCTCTGTCTGGCAAGCGCATGCACCCTATAGCAAAGACCTCTCAAAAAAAAAAAAAAAAGGTACCAACCCTATAAAAGACTGAGAAATTTGGATATTTTTCTAACTATCTGGCTGGCCAACACTCTCCCTCTTTTTAGACTCAAGTCTCAGGGATTGACTACTTGTCCCTTCTAAGGTCACCTGCAGTGCAGCCCTTCAGAATATTCCTAAACTGTTAAGTGTAGGAAAAGCAGAGAGGGGGTACCTGAGAAATGGGCACCAGGGTTGCCATCCCAGTTAGAGGAAGATGACAGGGAACAGCCCCAGGACACCCATAATCCTAGAGATCATCTAGTCACCTAGCTGCTACCATGAGTTTGCTTGGATCTGGTCAACCACTGGCTGATGCCAGGCATCATAGATCAGCCATGCTGACCCCACTTGATCCCCTGAGACTCAGAAACATTCTATTTCTCAGGAGGCTACCTTACCAGGACCACATCCAGGTTCTGCATTACTCCTGTCCCACAGGCTTTACTGACCACACATCCAGAATCAGATCGACCCCACCAAATTTAGTTTGCTTCTGGCCCCTCTTAAAACCCTCCCCAAGGCTACCTCTGAGTTTTGTGGGTCATCCTGAGCCCTCCTAGTCCAGTCACCTAGGCTCTACTTGGACCTAAAAGACTTGGCTCACCTACAATCCTTGTGGGTTATCTCCCCTGAACCCTGTTCAGGCTTAGTTGGCCTCACTGGCCTTTGAGCATTGCAAGGCCCCTCATCTGATCCTGTTCCTCTTAGAGCCACATGTTCTGCCTTCCTTCTGCTTAGCCCTATCCATGTCCTGGCATAGCAGGCTTTCCTACTCAAGTCCCATTGAGCTGTACTGGTCTCAAGGGGAGCTTAACCTAAGCCTGGTTAGGGTACACTTGGAAGCCATTCTGTGCTGCCAACCACTGGACTTTATGAACTTTCTTGCCTACACCTTACTGGGTCCCCCTGGCTCCCCACTGGCCTCATTGTAGGGTCTCACAAGGTGGCCTTTCTGGACATGCTCAGCCCTGCTTGTCCTGCCCACCTCTGTACCTCACAGGATCACCACTCCTGGTACCACATGAGTCCTATTTTCCCACTTCTGTCCTTACCCCTCAGAATCCTACAGAAACCATGCCCAAGACTTGCTTACTCCAAACAATATGAAGGATCCTGCCCAGTGTCCACTTCCTCTAACAGGTACATACACATTCTTCCTGGGTCCACTGAGCCCTGGTAAATGATTATTCTTGCTCAGGGCCCCATCTGAGCCCCACTAATCCATAGCTTTGGGCGGAGGCACAGAGTTCCCTTATCTAACTCCAAAGACAATCCCCTCCCATCTATCATGATCCCTGATTGAAAAAAAAATAATAAAATAAAATAAGAAAAGAAAGAAAGAAAGAAAAAAAAAACAATGTGAATCAATGTTAAAATGGTTAACTAGTACCAAATGCCAACGGGTTAACTTGTACTAAAGGTCACAGTCATATGGAATATAACTTAAAAATACTAAAAAAAGAATAATAATAAAACAACACCACTAGGGGATATTTACTACCATGCAGGAAGGCAGTGAGGTGGTTAAAGGTACTGGACTTCTACATGGACAACTGAGGTTTCAGCTTGCTTTCTCACTTTTCCTGTCTCTATCACTGGTCAAATTGGAAAATAATAATGATAATGTTAGATAAAGTTAAATAAATAAATAAATACACCAATAGAGAAGGTACTCCTCAAATCAGGAAGGAGTACTTCACTAGATGCCTGAAATCCAAACAAATACAAGAAATGTACAAATAAGTAAATAAAAATAAAAATAAACCAACAAGAAGCAAATATCTCACTTCCAAAGGAACATACTAACTCCCTTCTGATGAGTAAAGTACATACAATTATATTATAGTTGGAAACTGAATTCAGGAAATTGATTATAGCAAAATTCAATGCGATGCAAGAAAATTTCAGGAGATGAGAAAAACAATGAATGACATGAGAAAGCTCCAGAAAGACAATTAGCTTTAAAAAGAATAAAAAAGAGGACCAGCATTTGTCATGCAGGTTAAGGTGCTGGATCTCACATGGCCAACACTGCAGTTCAAATCCTGGACCCAGTAGCTTAAAAGTCACACATGTTTGTGTATGCTCAAAATTCTGTACAGAGACTAGGGAAGGGACTGTGCCATGGCCATCTGCCTGGGGGATACTTTCTCACTTTCTCTCTATCTGTTTGAGAAGGACATGCAGTCAATAGCAAAATTAAAGAGATTCAAATGAAAATCCTTGAGATAAGCAGTACAATATAAGTAATAAAATATTCTGTAAAGTGCACTGACAAAAGATTAGGCTATGCAAAAGAGTATCTGAACTTAAAGATACAGCTATGCAAATAGTCCAAACTCTGAAAAAGAAAATTAAAAATGAAGAGAACAGTAACAGTAAGTGGCCGTCCTCCCTGAAAGATGATTTTTCAGATTCTGTCTCTCTCTGTGGTGATCACATGTGCTCTATGGGGGATTGACTGGCCAGATTAACAAGGTCATTAATCTGGACAGTCACCCAGCTAATTTGGTGTCTTTAACTAAAATAACAGAACCTTCATCCAATCCATTAAATAAGGCAGAATTTAAGAGGTTATTATTTCAATAAATTTGATAGCTTGCCTCTGTCTAGAATACCATTTAAAGTTTTCTTTCAACCATTCAAAATAATCAGTGATTGATCCATCCAGCCTTTGTTTCTATTATTGAAATTTACTTCAACATTCCTTAGAAGTAATTATAGTATTGCTGCATCAAGAACTTTCCTTAAGAGGCAGACTTTTTTTCATTCTCCTGGGTTTTTAATTAAAATCTCTACCACAGTTCCAATAAACAATTTTATCCATTCTGGGGCACTCTCTTGGAACTAACTTCAGCCAGCTGATAAAGGTCACAATGTCTAGGCTCACAGGTATCCACATTTAAATCAAATTATCTAGCAAAACAGATGGGGACCTCAGCTGGGTCTGAAAAATCATTTACAATGTCAGTTTTGGATCATAGGTTATATACTAGGGCTAGTATTACTCTGTTACAGGCTTTACATGAGAGGGTAGCCAAACTAGGGTGGTTAGAGGATAGCACTGGAGTCTCTTGTATTATCTCCTGTGGGGGTGGAGATGGAGGTGAAAGAGCAGCGTTCAGGATGTGGAAGATTATACAAAAGAGCATAAAGAGGTGCCAGAGAGGTAGTGGAAGAGTGGTTGGAGTAGAACAGCTCTCAGAAACTTTAATTCCAAAATAGATTCTGGTAACTTTTTATTTACTTCCAGAAAAAAAAGGTTGTTCTACTGTATCCGAGGTAGCTTCTAGATATCATTGAAAGTAACTTTCCATTCAATTTGCCTGGTTCTATAACCAGCGTTTCCCAATTATGCATATGAACATACCATTTAAAATTTCAAAGAACTCCCATTTTTGCCAATGAAGATTGGGGTCACTGCAACTTTTGTGGGCCCATTTTCCTAAGTACTTGCAAGGTGGGACAACAAAGGCCTCACACATAATACCAGGTGATGATTCTAAGAGGGCTGTCCCTTACAGGAAACTGCTTATGATGAGTGATTTCTCACAACTTAAAAGCTTTTTCAAAAGTGACCAAAAATGCAGGAAGTCTATTGAGTCAAAATATACTGGCCATGGTTATTGCTCAAGATTTTAATCTTGAGTATATTCAATTCTTTTAGTGTCTGAAAATTCAAGACACTAGGTGGCGGTAGAATGCTCAGAATACCAAGTGATAGGTATCTTGAGTATCTTTCTGGCTGAGCAAAAAATTTTTAAAAATATTCTAATGAGTTTCTTTAAGATTGCTTCATATCATGAGAGAAACCTCTCAAGCAATCCTAAATGGTTTTTAGTTTCCTAGGGATACTTTTCAGGACAGGGAGAGCAACTGACTTAACTTTTAGGTGGAGATATCACATTATGGATTTTAAAAATTTCAAAACTAAGACTTTTGTTTACAACTAGAACATGCAGAAGTTTTCTTCTAAGGCACATGCTAGGCCTCTAGTCCAGTGAAAATTGTGCACCAGTGAACCATGATTTGGCCTCTCAGAAAAGGTGAAGATCACAAAGTATGTTGGGATAAAATTTGTTCTGGCAATAACTTACCATATCATTCTTGTTAAGGGTCTTTTGTAGAAGGTTTAAAAACCTTTCCAAAAGCGAACAAATTTAGAAGATGAGAAGTTTATCAGGTCAATGTGTACCCTGAGAAGATAGTGGGGGTGAAGATTAGGAAATAGCAGGACAACAGTCATTGTCTGAGGCACATGCTCTCTTTCTAGGAACACTTAATTTATCCTGGGAACATTCTGCTAATACAAAGACATCAATATATTCTTCTCCTTTAGCACAGATGGGCCATAATTGATTCAGGTCTCAACCTGTTACTGGAATAACATTGCTCATTATTTTGTCACTATATGTATCACTTCAACAAGCACCATAGATTAGATATCTTTATATACTGGCGTTTTTTAATTTATTTTCATAAAATATATACTACATAAAATTTATCATCTTTCTTCTCAAGGACCATCACCACCATCCATCTTCATGACTCCTTTCATCTTGTAAAACTAAACAATCTACAACTATTATTACACAATAATGTCAAATCTTTCCTGTCTTCCCACCTAACCCAGTCTTTGGCAAACTATCAATCTTTGTGTACTTATTATTACTACTCTGAACATCTCGTGACTGTTTTTATTGTGGAAAAGTCCAAAAAAGTTTGAAATCTATTTAAAGAAATTGATTCAAAGACATTGGTTAAAGTGGAGTGAGAAAAGCTTTATTTTTTTATTATTATTTTTTCTTCTTTTGGAGAGATTTCCGCTATAGGGCATGTGTGCTCTCCAGACAGACAGAGAGAGACAGAGAGACAGAAAGAGAGAAATCATCCCCCAGGTGGGATGGCCATGCCACAATGCCTTCTCTTCCTTTCTCCCCTCGGGATCTTGGGCATGCATGCACATGCGCCCAGCGTGAGTTTAAGCTGCCAGGTCCTGGACTCAAACCACGGTCAACAACATGGGAGTCCAGAAAAATTTCTATATTTATTTTTATTTTTGCCAAAATCAGTAGTTATATTTTGCGGCATTTTTAAACATCAAACATGGATCATAGAAATAAACTTTTGCTGGAGCCAGCAGATCGTGTAATAGTTATGCCACTGGCCTTCCACATATTTGAATGCAGTTCAAGTCCTAGACTCAGAGACTTAAAACTCAAGCCAGTGTTGGGGTCAGCAGGTGGTGCAGTGGTTAAAGGGGCTGGATTCCCACATAGCTGACCATGGTTTGAGTCCTGGGCCTGGCAACTTGCTTTCTCACTTCCCCTTTCTCTCTCAATTTCTGTCTCTCTCTGGTCACATTGAAAAATAATAATGGAAATAACAAATGGAAATAAATAAATATTTTAAAAAATTCAAGCCAGTTCATATACATGTATGCCCAAGATCCTGAGAGGAGAATGGAGAAGAAGGGATTATGGTGTGGCCACCCCCCCAAGGGGTGGTTTTGTCCTTCCTTTCACTCTGTCTCTCTGTCTCTTCCTAGAGCACATATGCCCTATAGCAAAAATTGCTCTTAAATAATAATTGCCAAAATACGCATATTACTTCTGTAGTTAGGAAACTCTTAGATCTTATTCATCAACCTTCTGAAATGTTCTCTTTTTGTAGACAGCTATCATCCCAAAATTTTCTGATATCCTTAATTTTAACTACTGTGGCTTGCAGAATCAAAGCTGAATTTGAAAAAAAGTTCAATGTTGTTATATTCAGAGATCAGTTCATATTTCTGAATATTTCAAGGATTTATAGCACAGCTTACATTACTGTGGATTTTATTCCACTTGAGTTTACTGACGTATGGTACGCTTTTAATTCTAATAAAAAGATTCCTTCAATTTTTACATTCATTCTATTTTATTGAGAGGCTTTTGCTATAGGGTGCATGCACTCGCCAGACAGACAGAGAGAGACAGAGAGACAGAAAGCGAGAAATCATCCCCCAGGGGGGATGGTCACACTGCAATCCCTTCTCCTCCATTCTCCTCTCAGGGTCTTGGGCACGCACGCACACGCGCCCGGCGTGAGTTTTAAGCTACCGAGTCTGGGACGTGAACCACGGTTGACTACGTGGGAGTCCAGCGACATAGCCATTATGCTAACTGTTGGTTCCCAAGGTTGCACTTCTATGGGAGTCCTCTGATGTAGAATGAGCCCTGCCTTCCAGTAGTAAAATGTTGCCTACATTGTTTCTTTTCTGTGTGAGTACTCAGATGTACAGTAAGATGTGACTTTTGGTAAAAAGTTTTATTACATTGTTCACAACCATAGGGTTTCTCTCCTGTGTTGAGTTCTCTGATGTACAGTGAATGCAGACTGTCAGGAGACTATTTTCCTACAATGTTCACATTCATAGGGTTTCTCTCCTGTGTGAGTTCTCTGATGCTCAGTGAAGTGTGCCTTCTGGGAGAACTTTCTTCAACATTGTTCACATTCATAGGGCTTCCTTCCTGTGTGAGTTCTCTGATTCTTAGTGAGAAGTGACTTCCAGGAGAACATTTTCTTACATTGTTCACATTCATAGGGTTTTTCTCCTGTGTGTGTTCTCCAATAGCTAGTGAGATCTGACTTGCAGGAGAACATTTTCTTACATTGTTCACATTCATAGGGCTTCTCTCCTGTGTGAGTTATCCTATGCACAGTTAGCTGTGACTTCTGGGAGAACATTTTATTACATTGTTCACATTTATAGGGCTTCTCTCCTGTATGAGTTCTACTATGTACAGTGAGCTGTGACTTCTGGGAGAACATTTTATTACACAGTTCACATTCATAGGGTTTTTCTCCTGTGTGTGTTCTCCAATGGTTAGTAAAATTTGACTTGCAGGAGAACATTTCCCAACATTGTTCACATTAATAGGGCTTCTCTCCTGTGTGAGTTCTACTATGCACAGTGAGCTGTGATTTCCGGGAGAACATTTTCCTACACTGTTCACATTCATAGGGCTTCTCTCTGGTGTGAGTTCTATTATGTACAGTGAGGTACCCCTTGCTGGAGAATGTTTTTCCACATTGTTCACATTCAAAGGGTTTTTGTCCTGTGTGAGTTTTCTGATGATCAGGGAGATGTGACTTCTGGGAGCACATTTTCCTAAATTGTTCACATTCATAGTGTTTCTTTCCTATATGAATTTTCCAATGTCTACTCAAGACTGACTGGGGACTGAAAGATTTTCCACATTCCCCACATCCATAGGATTTTTCTCCAATGTGAGTTGTCTGATGCAGAGTGAAGTATGACTTCTTGTAGAACATTTTTCCACATATTTTATTTTCATAGGATTTCTCTCCTACATGACTCCTCTGATGTAGAGTAAGGTCTGAATTCTGGGGAAACGTTTTCTTAAATTGTTTACACTCATAGGGCTTCTCTCCTGTATAAATTTTCTGATGGTCAGGAAGGGGTGTGTCCAGACACAACAGATTTCTATATTGTTTTATCTACAAATTTTCTCTCCAGTAAGAGTTGTCTTAAGTATAACAACAGTTGAAAGATTTTGTAATTTATACATATCAGAAGGTTTTACTTTTCTGTAATTTCTGGTTACCATAATTTTTGACCTCTGGAAAAAGGATTTTTGATGTTTGCTATATTTATAGGGTGTTTGCCTTGTGTGCATTCACTGATAAAAAGCTAGATTTTAATTCTTTAATAAGAATTCCTCTTACTCTTTTTATGAACAGGAATCTTCTACTCTGTGTTTAAACTCTATTGTAAAAATGATTTTAAAAAATAATTTTTCACATTCTCTACATTTACAGTGTGCATCTCATGTGTGTATCTTCTGCTGAATGAGACAGTTAGACTTCTTGTAAAATGGTTTCTTCCTCACCTAAACTATACACTGGGCAAGAAGGACTGTCTTACCACATGCTTTCCCATATTTATTCTATTTAAAAGCAGTCTCTCCTATATCAATTCTTTTTGGTCACAAAAAGACAACCATTTCCATAAATTATATTTGAGAATTTATTTTACACTGTTCATGTATATATCAAATACTGGTACTGATCTATAATAAGAAATATGGTTCTTTCTCATTAATATGTTACTGTAGCAATTTACATTAATATTTTTGAAAGCTGAGTGGATTTATTTTGTTCCGTTATGCTTCCCTTTCCTTTAATACCTTTAACAATATTCAAAATATCTACATTCCGTCTTCCTATAACTTTACACTGAAAGATTTCCATGAGTCATTTGTTTTCCCTGTCCCTTTTCTCTTTTCTTACATATTACAGTGGGTATTGCATACTGTTTCTTTACTAATGTGAACAGTTTTCTAGATCTTCTATTTTCAGAAGTCAAAAGAACTCTTGTCACTTAAGAAGAAATGTTACTTAGGAAGGACTTTTAGCCAATAAAAATACATACTAATTACCCTAAATATGGCATCCCTTAGACCCTATAAAAATATATACCCCATTTTTTCACACTCTTATCCCAGGAAAACATTTCTACATTTTCCTAACCTCACCAATACTAACATTTTGTTTTCCCTCTCAATAAAATGTAAATTCTTTAAAAGAAAATGCATTACACTAGTCCCTGGAAACTATGCACTGACTAAACTGGGAGGCTCAAGCTGGGAAATTCTTCTAATGTCCATGGATCTCCTCCTTGCTCCAACTTGAAGATCATTGCAGGTTTGGCAATGCATTGTCCTGTTAATAAAAAGCAGGGTGGAATTTTGCCAACTATTCCCGTAAGCTATTTGAACAGTAACAACAATTCAGATTATTTTTTTAGAGGTTTTTGCTATAGGGTGCATGCACTCACCAGACAGAGAGAGGACAGAGAGACAGAAAGTGAGAAATCACCCCCCCAGGGGGGATGGCCATGCCGCAATCCCTTCTCCTCCATTCTCCTCTCAGGATCTTGGGCACACACGCACACGTGCCTGAAGTGAGTTTTAAGCCACCTGGTCCGGGATGCGAACCATGGTCGACTACGTGGGAGTCCAGCGACATAGCCATTACGCTAGCTGCTGGTCCCAACAGTTCAGTTTTATCAGCTGTGAAATAAAGGGGCTGATATGGGCATTTCGTTAAAGTGGAGTGCCACTCACATTAACCACAGAATGAAATCTCACTCCTAAACAGCATTAAACATTATGAAACTCTTGTACAATTACTATGAAAGGAGACAGTAATAACTTCAGAGAGCTTCATGGGAGTTCCACTAACCCAAAAACATCAAGTTGCTGTAGGTCTCCAGCATCACATCCTTGTGGAGAACCTTCTGAGCATCTTCCAGGTCCTGCCACTCCTCCCAGGTAAAGTCCATAGTAACATCCTCAAATGACATGAACCCCTGTAAAAATACATTTCCCCTCATCAGACCTGAGAAATAAAGCATAACATGGGAACTTTACTTTCTCTGTATGTTTGTATATCCTCATTCCTCTGTATATTTCTGAACTCTTTGTAAAGGGAGAAAAAAATAAAGTACAAACATCCTATCTCTACACTAACTTATTCATTGCTAAATTTATTACAAGTATTTCTTCAGAGATCTCCAAATGTTTTTGCTGCAAGAGATGAAAGCATAATAAATATTCTGCTATGGCAAGGTGTTTATTATCTCATACAAACACATAAGTATAAATATATATCTGGAGTAATGTGTTAGATTAAGTATGTTAGACAAAGTTTATGGTAACCAGTCTAAAAAAAATAGAAAGGTTTTTTTTTCTTTTTTCTATATTATCAATTTGTGCTTCAAGTCAATGATGTTAAGAACATGTCTGTAAATGTTCTTATGAAAATGGAACTATAGCAGTCTTCCTATGAAAGCACAAAATATATTCCTCATATTAATGGCAGTACAAACAGTATACCTATGTAAGTATTCCTGGTCTATAATGAAAGACAGGGCAGTAAAGGTGTCCAAGAAGCTGATTACAAAACTGAGCAGTAGACAGATGAATCTTGTGCACATCACCTTTGAAGTTTCAGTAGCCAAATATTTGTACTTAAATACTTAACCTAATTCCAATAAAATATTTTATGTGCATACTATTAATTACTCATAAGTTGATGTATTTTTATAAGCATCTTTATACTACAGTTGTGCATTCAAAACTATTGATAGAGTCCAAATAAAGATGAATATCACTTTATTATTTGCTAAAACACAGAGTATAAATAATATAAAGCCAAAAGAAGTGATACATTATATAACCAGATTTGCAGTTTAATTGTCATCCACAGATTGCAGACCAAGGATACTCTGAAAGATATAATAGAATCAAAATCAAGCTATAGTAGTGTTAAAACCAAGTTGTGACATGACCACCTATATCATACCATAGAGAAATAAGAATGTTGAATAGGGAACTCATCAAAAAAAGGGGGGGAGAACAGAAAAAAATTGATACTAATTTTTTTGGCACTGAATCAAAACAGAAATTTAACTGAATATTTATGTTTAAGCAGGCCTGTACATATGGGAGCTAAAAATTACAACTGGGAAAAAACTGAGCAGTAGACAGATGACTCTTGTGCACATCATCTTTGAAGTTTCAGTAGCCAAATATTTAGGAAGCAGCAGAAACTCAAGTGATAGCTGAAGTTATTCTAATCAATGAGAGTGGACCTGGGGTCAACTGGTAGGTTTAAGAGAATACAAGATTGAAAAAAAAGTAGAAAATCTCAACTGGACCAGTGAGAAACATATTCCTGTTGGAACATTCACTTTACAAGCTAAGTGACATACGTGATTCAATGTATAAAATAAATTAAAACAAAATAAAATATCAAAAATTAATATTTACTGATAGAGAAAGAGAATCAGATTGTTTAAAACAAGAAAAAGTTTCTTAAATAATTTATAAAGGGTTCATGTGTTTCTGGGGGATGCAGATGGAAAGTGAAAAAGCATCCCCAAGGAGGAATGTTCATGATGCAATTCATGTTCCTCCATTTCTCCCTTCTTCCAGGATTTAGGTTGTACAAGTACTTGTGCCTACTATGATTCTCAAGATAATGGGTTCAGGAATCAAACCATGCAATTGGCATGTGGGATCCTTCTGCCTTAACCTTCATTCCATAAGCCGGTCTAAATTTCTACCATTCTAGAAATTTTTAAAAATGACTTAGTGTTAATATATTTTATAACATTCACAGCTCTATCAAAAGAAATTCTATGTTCCATCCACAGAGGGTATATTTAAAAATATTGATTTATATTAAATGCCTTCATTAAAGGAGAATTAGGATGTTGTTCTTTAACATAATACGTATATATCTTGGTGTGAATGGCAGTATCACAGTTAAGAAAGAAACACTGAAGGATAAAGATACTATACAGCAATAACTAACAATATATGTAAGGTACTAGTCAACTGAAATTAAAGAGAGACATTAAAAAATATGAGGTCAGGGGAGCTGGTAGACAGGTTAAGGTGCTGGAATATTACATGGTTCAAGTTCTGGAACAGGACATGATGGCTTGCTTTCTGTAACCCATCCCCCAATGCTCAGTGAGTGTGTCAAATAATCATAATAACTAAAATGAAATAATTCATATGTATCTGAGAGAGAGAGAGAGAGCAAGTCTACACAAGCTAGAGTATGTAAGTTAAGGCAGCTGGGTCCTAAATGTCTGATTGTGTGGTTTTAGTCCCAGACTTGGAGATGTGAAAATCACACCACGTTCATGTGTATGCCTACATAAAATCCTGAGAGGAGAATGAAAGATAAGGGATTGTAGTGTAGCCATCACTTCTAGGAGGTGACTTTTTACTTTTCTTCTCTCTCCTTCTGGTGAGAATTCATGAACCCTATTGTAAAAGCTTTTCTTAAAAAAAGTGTAAAAAGAGTCAGAGGCCATATTGTATTAAAAAGGTTAATTCACCAAGAACATATAAAAATCATATAACTTTATGCATTCAACATCAGAAAGGAAGACTGCTCAATATAAACAGAAAGACTGATTGTGACATGCTAATTCATGTGGACTTCAACACTGTACTGTCACCCTTGGACAGATCATCTAGACAAAAAAAAAAAAAAAAAAAAAAAAAAGACACAGAACATAAATGATACAATATACCAAATAAACTAACCAACATTTATAGAAGATTTTACAAAAACATCAAACTCCACATTTTTCTCAGCCACATATAGAATATTTCTGAAGACTGACCACATAATAGAGGACAAAAAAAGTCTTTAAAAAGAAAACAGAAATTACATATAGCAACTTTTTTGTTACTATATATGATAAAATTAAACTCCAAGAGAAAGTGCTTTCAAAAATACACAAATACATGAAAATTATATAATTTATTCTGAGTAGTTTCAAAATTACTGAATAAATTAAGAATACAAATGAAAATTTCTTGAAACAAGTAATAATTTAATCACAACTCTCCAGATGCTTTCAAACACATCAAAAGCACTCCTAAAAGACGAGTCTACAGCAATTAGCACTCACACACACACACACACATGTTTAAAAAAATATGACAAATAACCTAATGACTTATCCCAGCAAACTGAAAAAGTGGGAACAAGATATCCCAAAAGTATTAATAGTAGAAGATAGAAAATAATAAAAATTAGAACAGGCATAAATAAAACAGAGACTAAGAGGACAACTGAGGGTCAGCCAGTGGCATGATGGTTAAGGCAGCAGAATCCTACATGACTGACTGTACTATTTGAGTCCTGGAACTGGCATCACTGGGTGCATGTGTACATGTCGCAAATCCCAAGAGGAAAACAAAGAGGAAGGGACTGAAGTATGGTCACCACCAAGGAGGGGTGATTTCTCACTTTCCACCACACCCCAACTCTTTCTAGAAAGTGCAAAGACAGAAAAATAATTTAACAAAAAGCTGGGGTTTTGAGAAAATAAACCCAACAAATTATTAAGTAGAAAAGCAAAATAAAACACCTAGAAAATAATGCCTGAAAAATGTGGTATTACCATGGACAGCACAGAAATACACAGATAATTATAGTGCTTTGAGTGACTATTCACCAACAAATTGAAACACCTAGAGGAAATGAACTAATCTCTGGACATAGAAAATATACCTGGATCAGAACCAGCAGATAGCATATATTTATGTCACAAGACCCGCACATGGCCGATCGTGGTTAAAGTCCTTGAAACTCACAACGGAGGTGTGTGCATGTGTGTCCAAAATCCCGACAACAAAGGAGAAGGAATTGTGGTGTGGTCATTACCCCTGGGCAGTGATTTATCACTTTCTGTCTCTCTGTTTCTCCAGCATGCACATATGCCCTAAAGGAAAAAAAATTATATATACCTGGATTATACCACCAAATGGAAAGCCTAAATATACCAACAAAAAGCAATGAAATTCAGTAATAGTCTCCCAACAAAGAAAAGCCCAGGTCCTGATGGTTTTATTTCAAAAGCTTTTTTCCTTTTCTCAGTCTTTTTTTTATGTCTTCCTTTTACTATCTATCTATCTATCTATTTATTTATTTATTTATTTATTTATTTATTTTTGCTATAGAGTGTGTGCGTGCTAGCACAACATGGGGATGAGGGGCAGAAAAAGAGACAAGGGGGAGAATGTGAGCAATTATTCTTCCCTTCTGCTCCATTCTCCTCTCAGGAGTTTGGACATGCACACACTCATCACTGGCATGTCTCTAAAGTCACTGTGTCCAGGACTCAAACTGCCAGGTTGGCCATGTAGTATACAGTGGCCTTAACCACCATGCAACCTGGCTGGACTTCTACAAAACTTTTAAAGGAGAATTAACACCAGTTCTCATCAAACTATTCATAAATGTCCAGTGGGAAGGAAACCGCCAAAATTCATTTTTTGAAGCCACTGTCACCTTGATACCAAAAGCAAAGACACAACAAAATAAAAACTACAAACCAATATCCCTGGTAAATATAGATGCAAAAATCCTCAGTAAAACACTTGCAAATGAAATCCAACAGCACATGAAAAAGTTTCATGTTTATTTAAAATTTAACAAAATAGAAATTATTAATAAAAATACCTCAGATACAGCATTGAAGCCAGAATATACAGAGAACAAAAGTGGCTCACTCACAAAAATACTAATGATACAACTTTATGATGGGCAGCTGGTCTGACCAGATAACTATTGAAGACATTTGAATGGACACAAAACATATGAAAAAATATTAACATCACTTATAATAAGGAAAATGCAAATCCAAAGCACGCTGAAGTATACATACCTCCAGTCAGAATGGCTATGATCTAAAATACAAAGAACAAGTATTGGGGAGTTTGTGGTTAAAAGGGAGCCCTACAAACAACCATCAATCCAATTAAAAGATGGGGAAACGAGTTGAACAGACAATTGTCCAAGGAAGATACATGAATAGCCAAAAAGTACTTGAAAACGTGCTCGAAATTTCTTTTTTTTTAAATTTTTATTATCATCATAATCTTCTTTACAGTACATTGGATTACATATAATTTTACATTGTATTACATTGCCTTCTCAAAAGAGAATGCCATGCATGTCAGTCAATACAGACATTAATGTCCCCGCATCATCATTCAATATCTTTTCTATGTTTTTCCCAATCATTATTATTATTCTAATTATTTTTTAAAACAGTCAATCACTATTTCTCATTTTGTTTGTAAAAAGACTTTACCCATCATGAAATACTTCTCAGACCAATCCAGTTGAGAATACTATACATGTCATCATCAACAGGTAATAAGCCATATCTGTTTCTCACTAACGTCCTGCCTCTCTATTGTTCTCTTGCTATCTTTCTCTATCCTCTTTTCTTCACCCCCCCATACCACACTGTCTTATTCTTGTTAAGTACCTTCACTGCTTTTATGTCCTCCAATTTTTCGCTCTCTACCATAGAGTGCGGATAGTTGGTATATATTGAGTGGATACATACAATATCTTTCTTTCATAGCCTGGCTTACTTCACTCAGCAATAGATCCTCCATATCTGACCACTTTCTATCAAATGCCAGGGTCTTGTTATTTTTTTATGGCTGAGTAGTATTCCATAGAGCATATATACCACACATTTTCAATCCATTCATCAGTTTGTGGACATTTAGATTGGTTCCATGTCTTGGTAATTGTGAATAATGCTGCAATAAACATTGATGTGCAAGCACTTTTCTGACTGGGTGTTCTCCTGTCTTTCGGGTAAATACCCAGAAGTGGGATTGCTGGATCAAATGGTAGTTCTATTTGCAGATCTTTGAGGAACCTCCATATTGTTCTCCACAGTGGTTGAACTAGTTTACATTCCCACCAACAGTGTAGGAGGGTTCCCTTTTCACCACATCCCCGCCAACACTTAGCAAATTTTTTTTTTGAGAGGTTTTCACTATAGGGCGCGTGTGCTCACCAGACAGAGACAGAGACAGAGACAGAGAGACAGAAAGCGAGAAATAACCGCCCAGGGGGTATGGCCACGCCGCAATCCCTTCTCCTCCATTCTCCTCTCGGGAACTTGGGCATGCACGCACATGCACCCGGCGTGAGTTTTAAGCCACCGGGTCTGGGACGAGAACCACAGTCGACTACGTGGGAGTGCAGTGACATAGCCATTACGCTAACTGCTGGTCCCAACACATCACTTTTTATATTCTTCATCTTTGCCATTCTGACAGGGGTTAGGTGGTGTCTCATTGTGGTTTTTATCTGCATCTCCCTTATGATGAGGGATGTTGAGCATTTCTTCATATGCTTTTTGGCTGTTCGTATTTCTTCCTTAGAGAGATTTTTGTTCAGCTCATTTTCCCATCTTTTAATTGGGTTAATCATTTTTTTTTTCACATAAGACACTTGAGTTCCCTGTGTATTCTGGTTATCAGTTCCTTGTCTGAGGCACATTTAACAAAAATATTTTCCCATTCTGAGGGTTGTTGGTTTACACTTGTTACTGTGTCCTTTGCTGTGCAGAAACTACTTAGTCTAATATAGTTCCACTTGTCTACTTTAGGGATTATTGCCTGTGCTTTGGGAGTCTTATTTAAGAAACCCTTGCCTACTCTAATGTCTTCCAGAGTTTCCCCAGCATTTTCCACCAGTAGTTTTATTGTTTGAGGTCTTAGGTTCAGATCTTTGATCCATTTTGAGTTGATTGTTGTTAATGGTGGAAGATGGGGATTCAGTTTCATCTTTCTGAAGTTGGATACCCAGTTTTTCCAGCACCATTTACTAAAGAGGTTTTCCTTTTCCGAATGGATTGACTGATATCATTTATCAAAGATCAGTTGGCTATATGTTTTGGGGGTTATTTCTGGGTTCTCTATTCTCTTCCATTGGTCCACATGTCTGTTTTTAATGCCAATATCATGCTGTTTTGATTACCACAGCTTTATAGTATATCTTGGAATCAGGGAGTGATATGCCTCCTATTCCATTCTTCTTGCACAGGATTGCTTTTGCAATACGAGGTCTTTTATGATTCCAGACAAATTCTATGATTGTCTTTTCTAGATCTGTGAAGAATATTTCTGGTATTTGGATTGGAATTGCATTAAACATGTAGATTAATTTGGGTAGAATTGCCATTTTGGTTATGTAATTCTTCCAATCCAGGAGGATGGGATGTCCTTCCACATTTTTATGTCACTTTCAATATCTTTTTAAAGATTTTCATAGTTTTCTTTATAAAGGTCTTTGACTTTCTTAGTTAGGTTTATCCCTAGGTATCTTATACATCTTGTGGCTATGGTGAAAGGGATTCCTTTCTTCAACTCTGCTTTGTTCAACTTGTTGTTCATAAATAGACATGCTATAGATTTTTGAAAATCAAAACCACACTGAAATACCACTTAGACCCAGTCAGAATGGCTAAAATTTTTAAAATACATAACTAAATAATAATAAGTACTGGTGAGGTGGTAGAGAAAAGAGAACTCTCCTACACTGTTGGTGGGAATGTAAATTAGCACAATCACTATGGAGTATAATATGGAGCAACCCTGGCGACGTTGTAATAACTCAAAGAACAAGATAGACATTTCTACATCCATGTTTTGCAGGAGACACAGTACTTAAGACAAAGAATCAATGTAAGTGTTGAATAACTAAGGACCACATTAAAACAATGTGGTAGGAGGAAAGAGGGAAGTAGGAAGGTGCAGCTGAGGATTCTACACACTTTCAAAATTACCATTTCTCCCATTAAACCACCTGCAGTTTCACCAGGGTTGCTATCCCCTACCTTTGAACTTACCAATCTTTGAAACTATCCTCAACATTATGTAAGACAGAATATCCAGCATGTCAAGGACCCAACCTTATGACATGTGGCTAAAATAAGTGAAGCATGGGAACTGATGATGCCACCTAACACAGCTCAATTGGTACACCGGAAATACAGAATGGAACAGCTTCAAAAAGAACCTGAGATTCAAAAGAAAAAGCTGGATAAACTAAAATCTAAGGTCAATAAAACAGAAAATCATCTACCTCAAAGGCGCCTAAAAAGATCACATTCCATATGCCAAATACCTTCACTAGAAGAAATGCAGTAGTTGAGAAGTTCTAATAGACAACTCCAGATTGACAGACTGTTTAACCAAAGACACTAATCTTTTTCAAGCCAAGGATCACACTTCAATCACATTGCTATTGCTAAATTTTATGACAATATCGAATTTGTAGGTTGTGTGCCATCAGACCCCAAATTTCAAAGGTCCATCATTAAAACACCAAACTCAAGACACAGAAGATGACAAGTGGATTGTAATTGTACTGCTCTGACCTTTTAAAATGATATAGTCTTAATCCGCTGTGAATAGTGTGAAATGCCAAGGCATTCCTGAGCCAGAAGACCCTATAATGTCTCTAAAATCACATCTGAAGTTCAAGAAACTAGTCTGTCTTTCTGGAACAGTTTCAAAGCTACATAGATTTTTGTCAGATAGAAGATGCAACAAAGCAGCATTGCACTTTAAATGTCAGTCCACAGAGCTAATAATACCTCAGTGTAATGTTCTTGGCAGGTGAAATTCATCACAGGGAAAGTGTAATAGCCTTTTGTTAACTAATTGTCTTTTTTTCCTTTAGTGGTTAAGCATGATTATGTCCTCTTTAAAGCCTTACCTGAGAGAAGCAATGCCTTAAAATAAAAAGGCATTAATGATATCAAACTATGCACAAAATAACCTTACTCTGTACTTTGCCCTGATGAGTGCCAATGTTTCAATACAGATGCTGCACAGTGAACAGCAGAAAAATATGGCAAGAATCATGTCAGGAATAGGTAGAAGACTCTATATACTGAATTTAGCATCAAGTGCCGTACAGTGTTTTGTCTTCCACAGCGAAGGTACACTAAAAGATATTTTTAACTCACTGACAGAGCTTGTTTCTTCTGCTGGGTGTCCCACTGAACTTCCACAAAAGATTACTGGGAAAGCACACATTCAAAACCAGCAACAACAACAGTATTCAGAGTCCTTTTCGTGGAAAGAAGTATAAATGCTTTCTTATTAGGGCAATCCATTTATAAACCTGACTTAGTGGCAGGGTCATGTGTATTTATAAAATAAGGCTAGTCATATTTAGGACAACTGAAGGAAAGCTGGAAATAAAGAAAAACAAGCAAACTTGAACACTGAAGCAACCTCAAACATCTCTTTATTCTGATGATATATTTTTGTAAGGAAAATAAATATTCAGATGATCAGGAATGTATATAACTAAATGAAATGAGAAAAGATCATGACAGCATATATTTAAGACAGAATTATAAAATTATATACCAGTGCTTAGAGTGGTGTTAAGTAAAGTGCTAAAATACTGCAAAAGATAGGAGATAGCATGGACTGTCACTCACTGTAAATCTGCGTGAATATGGTTTTTTTTGTTTTTGTTTTTTTTTTTTTTTTTTTTTTTTTTGGAGAGGTTTTTGCTACAGGGCACATGCACTCGCCAGACAGAGAGAGACAGAGAGACAGAAAGTGAGAAATCACCCCCCAGGGGGGATGGCCATGCCGCAATCCCTTCTCCTCCATTCTCCTCTCAGGATCTTGGGCATGCATGCACACGTGCCCAGCATGAGTTTAATACACCGGGTCTGGGACTCGAACTGCGGTTGGCTATGTGGGAGTCCAGTGACATAGCCATTATGCTAACTGCTGGCCCTAATATGTTTTAAATAGGATTACTAACAAAAAAAGAATATAGCCAGTAATAAATCATCTCCCAACAAAGAAAAGTGCAGGTCCTAATGGTTTCACTTCTGAATTCTACAAAACTTTGAAAGAAGAGATAACCCCCATTCTACTCAAATGATTTCTAAAGATCCAAAAGGAAGAAATCCTCCCAAATTTATTTTATGAAACCTCCATCACCTTCATACTCAAAAGAGACAAGGACGTTACAAAAAAAGAAAACTACTGACCAATATCCGATTTAGATGCAAAACTTCTCAACAAGATAATAGGAAATTATATGTAATGACACATTAAAAATATTATACACCACACCACAGCCCTGTAGGCTTTATTCTGGGAATGCAAGGATGGTTCATGTACACAAAATTATAAATGTAATATACTATATTAACAGAAAAAAAGATAAAAATATATGATAATATCAATGCAGAAAAAGCACTTGATAAAACACCACATCCCTTCATGATTAATAAACTCAGCAAAATTGGCATAAATGAAACATTTCTCAACACAATAAAAGTCATATATGAAAAACTGATATCTAACATCACACTGAATGGGGAGAAGGGTTAATCTTTTCACCTAAAAACTGAAACAAATCAAAGCTGACCACTTTCTCCACTCCTTTTTCATATATTACTGGAAAGTCCAACCCAATGAAATCAAACAAATAACTAAAATAGAAGGCATTGAAATAAGGAAAGAAGTGAAATTGTCTCTATTTGCATATGACATAATTAAATACATAGAAAATCTAAAAGAATCCACACACAGGGAAAGAAAAAAAAAAACTGGAAGTGATAAATGAATACAGTGAATTGGCAGGATACAGAATCAACATGCAAATATATATAGCACTTGTATAAATGAAAAGGAGCAGACTGAGGTAGACTTGAAGAAAGTTATTCCACTTACAAGAGCTGCAAGAAGCATAAGATACTTAGGAATAAACCTAACCAAAGAAGTCAAAGACCTCTACAAGGAAAACTATGAAAAACTTTAAAAAGAAATTGAAAATGAAACAAAGAGTGGAAAAAAAGAATCCTATGTCCCTGGACTGGAAAAATTAATATAATCAAAATGTCAATCCTACCCAATTTAATCTACAAATTTACTGCAATCCTTATCAAATTACCAGAGATATCCTATATAGATTTTTTAAAAATCAAACAATTTGTCTAGAATCATTAAAGACATGGTATTGTCAAAGAAATTCTGTGCAAGAAGAGTGGAGTAAAAAAAGGCATCTCACTTTCTGACCCCAAAATATACAACAAAGCTGTAATAATCAAAACACCATGGTATTGGCACAAAACCAGGCAGGTGACCAATGGGACAGAATAGAGACCCTAGAAATAAACTCCCTGACTCCAAAATGCATTACAAAGCTGTGATCATTAAAATGGCATGGTATTGGCACAAAAACAGACATGTGGATAATTGGAACCGGTATAAACCCCAGAAATAAATCCCCAAACATATAACCAACTATTTTCTGACAAAGGGCACCAGTCAATCTAATGTAGAAAAGAAAACCTCTTTAGCAAATGGGGCTGGAAAAACTGGGCATCCACCAGCAGAAAGATAAAACTGGACCACTATCTCTTACCATGAATAAAAATCAACTCAAAATTGATCAAAGATCTAAACCAAGACCTCAAACTATAAAACTACTGGTGAATGATGCAGGGGAAACCATGAAGACATTGGCATAGGCAAGAACTTATTCAATAAGATCCTCAAAGCACAGGCAATAACCCCAAAAATAAACACATGGGAACATGTAATTTCAAAAGCATCTGCACAGCAAAATAAAGAATTAGTGTGAACTGACAACCCTTGAAGTGGGAAGATATATTTGCAAAGTTTGCCTCAGATAGGGGTTTAATAAGTAGAATATACATAGAACTCAAGCAGTGAACTTAGAAAAAGAAAAAGAAAAAAAGAAAAAGAAAAAGAAAAAGAAAAAGAAAAAGAAAAAGATCAGCCCAATTAAAAGATGGGCAAATGAGCTCAACAGATACCTCTCTGAAGAAGACATAAAAACAGTCAAAAAACATATGAAAAATGCTCAACATCCCTAATCACAAGGGAGATATGAATCAAAACTACAATGAGATACCACCTAACTAGTCAGAATGGTTAAGATTAATTAAATAAACAATAACAAGTGCTGGTGAGGTTGTGGTGAAAAGGAAACTCCCACACTGTTGGTGGGAATGTAAATTAGTTTAGTCACTACAAACAGAACTACCAGTCACTACAAACAGAACTACCATATGATTCAACACTTCCAGTCCTGGGTACCTACCCAAAGTTGAGGAATAGATTGAATCAAAAAAGTACTTGCACATCCATGTTTACCATGGCATTATTTACAATTGCTAAGATGTAGAACTGACCCAAGCATCCACAAATACAGGAATAGATTGAAAAAGTGTGGCACATATATACTATCGAATACTACTCAATCATAAAAAACAAAAAAAACAAGATGACCTTGGCAGAAAGTGGATGAATATGAAAGATTTACTGCTAAGCAAAACAAGCCAGACTATGAAAGAGAGGCATTTTGCCCCACTCAATATATACTGAATGTCTGTACTCTATGGCAGAAACTGAAATATTGGAAGATACAAAAGCAAGGAGAGGAATTATGGATACTAGAGACAGTGTGGGAGGGAGATGGAGGAGGGAAAGAAGGGAATTAAGAGGGAAAAGCAAAAAGCAAAACATTGAAGGGGCACAAGAATGGAAAATTATTTATTGTTGATAATGTGTATGACAATATCTTTAACTGGACTAATATACAGTATATTCTTGCTGGAAAACTTATTTTGCATACTGTAATAATATACGGTGATTTTATATAAAAATGAATTAATCAGGAACAAATAAATAATATGGGTGATCTCTAAGAATGTCAAGGTCTTGACTTTCAAGGTTTTATTTGATATACAGAAGAAATATGACAATCCTAGTTAATTTGATAATAGACCAGAATCCCTTACATGTAGGCATGTTCTTTTACAAACAGACTTTGTTTTTCAGTTTCCTCTGCAGTTCTATATGAAGATGATAAATCAGTTTTTACTTGTTTTATTAATAAAATATAATTTGGATATCTTGAATTTATGGTTTTGTGATTTAGCTGGGTAAACTCTGCAACAAGTAACTTTTGTGTGATTTAGCTAGGTAAGCATTTTTGTAACAGATACCTTATGTATAAAGCATAAAATGTATTTTAAAAATGTGGCACAATGGAATACTATTCAGGTATAAAGAACAAAGAGATTCTGTCATTTAATGTGAAGTAAATAAATGAAGATTTAATAGTAAATTAAATAAGCCAAACAATGAAAAACAATGTATGTTCCCAGTGAATGGATGCACTCTACAGCAGAAACCAAAATATTTACAGATATAGAATTAGAGAGGGTAACTGTAGATATCAAAGGCAATATGGCAGTGAGGAGGTGGGACATATTCAAAAGAAATCATTTAAGATAAATGAATGAAAATGTATGTATACAAACAAATGTGTTATGGTACAATATACCAGAACAGATAGAAACAGATATTGACAATCTTAAGTGTGTGTGTGTGTGTGTGTGTGTGTTTGTGCGTATG
The DNA here is from genome assembly GCA_026018925.1 of Tupaia tana. Taxonomy (NCBI): domain Eukaryota; kingdom Metazoa; phylum Chordata; class Mammalia; order Scandentia; family Tupaiidae; genus Tupaia; species Tupaia tana. Next base: position 124,983,394 of record JAKSZU010000003.1, read on the forward strand.
TATGTGTGTGTGCATATGTATGTGTGTGTGTTTATGTAATTATATATATATAATATATATATGTAGATACCCACAAAACTAGTTGAAAAAAAATTGAAGGCACTCACATAATGTTCTGTGATGAACATGGCAATATCACAGATTTGATTACTACACACTGCATGAATAATTTGAAAAACCATATTGTATCCCACAAAGGTGTACAATTAAATATAAATTAAAAATTTCAAACCAGAAATAATGAAAAGATCAGTATACAAAACTCAAACTTCTGAAGCCATACTAGTAAATATCAAAAAATTTAAATACACACATTTCAAAACAAAATCAACTTCAAGGATGCAGCAGTAACACACGTGTGATTCTCAGACCCCATGGAAAGTTCTTGGGTTCACTTCCCAATGTGTCCCTGAGCACACTAAGGGTCTACATGCCTATGACCTTGGTTGGCTAAACTGCAGCATGAACACACCACTGAAGAGCCTCCCTATCTTGTTTATCTATTGTCCCTCATGGAAGAAATGTGTATGTAACTATACCTCTGGTCTGTATATATCAAAACAATTTCTTATGACAAAAATAAAAATCCAAAAAAATTCAAAAGTAAAACAGCAAGTCACAGCACAAAAATTTATTTTCTCAATAAGAATTACTACACGTTTGTAAGAAAATATCTAAAAGAATCAGTATCCCAATAGAAAAAATGAGGAAAGAATAACACTTCCTGGTCTCCAAAATCTTTATCTTAATGTGTAATTAATTCCACTAATTATTTTTTATTAGTTTTATTTACAACATGGTGAAAACGTATAAAAATTAAAATTAAACTTCAATACTTTTTTCACCTGAAACATTTAAAAAAAAACTAAACCTTTACAAAACCTCGTTTTACACTGGAATGAGCAAGCATCATCCTGTTATGCCTAACCTCAAAATAACACATACTTCAAATCTAAGCAATCTTAACAATTTCTACAGTGACAGCCCACTGCAAATCATCATAAACTGCTACCTATGTTACTCCCAGAGTTTTTTAAGTGATTATCTCCTACTGAGCTTTTCCTGAGAAAAACACTAGAGATTAAAAGCTCAGCAGAGTTTTTGGTAATTGCATGGAAGAGTGACAAAAATCATTCATTTGAAAGGCCTCAAAAAAAATACTTGTTGACACTTGCCAAATTCTGAAGATCTAAAAAACAGGAGACTGAGCCCAAAGTAAAAAATGATGTAAGGTGGAATGAGATCTATTTATTCCCCTTTTGCTAAAGATAACAAGTACCACCTGAGGAAAGGGCTGCATTACTACCAAATCTCAACTGAAAGCATCCCATGTGTCAGTTGTCACCCATGGGGCAAAATTAAAGGGTATCCTAATGTAATTGAACACCTCAGTGAGTAATTGAGTCAGAAAACTTTTTTTAAAAAGGCTGATCATTTTTCAATCTCGTGAAAATGATAAAGTCAAACTTTCAATCTATATATCAAAAGTTGTATATTCTAAGGAACTAGTAGACCTCCCAGAAAACATTCAGCCAGTTGAAGTGCTGGAAGATGATCTCTTAGCTTTTGGAACTGCTAACCTGGTAAGAATACTTTTGTCTACACTATGGCTATGGCTTATATGGATAATCTATGTTTACAATGTAATTTATGAGTGTAGATATGGAGTCATGTGGTTGGAGATGAATGTGTGAATGTGTGGTAAAGTGAAAAAAGTCACATGGGTGGGCAAGCATGTCTATGTAGTCAAACTCCAAACTCTGAACAATGGCTTGAATGAGATTCTCATGTTTGCAATATCCTGTGGCTACTGTCACCCATTTCTGTTGGGAGAAATAGGCAATAACAACAGAATTCTACTGAGAAAAAAACAATTGGAAACTTGAGCAAATGACCCATAGAACCTACCTTGTACATCTTGTCCCCTGGCTGATTTTAGTGGATTCTTGCATAGTAATATATCACAATAGTGACTATAAAAACCTTTTTAGGTTCATACTTGTCTCCACAAATTACAAGGTCTAAGGTGATTTGGTGCATAAGATCACCTTAACTTGCATATATAGAGTTGGTATTATAAAAGTCATAGCCTTAAAGGACAGCTTAACATCATATAGCAATAGACAATACAAAGACAACTACAGGAAGGCAAGTAAGAGCCAAATTGTCACAAACTAGGAAATGTTAAAACAGATAAAGGTGTGGTAAGATACAAACAATAATATTAGGAATAAAAAATAAGTGAGGACCCATATAAATTGCTCTTCTTTTCAAACTTTTAAAAATGACACTGGCTGGGATCAGCAGTTAGTGAGGTGGTAAAGGTGTTGGACTCCCACATGGCTGACCACAGTTCAAGGCTCAAACTAGGCTTGCTTTCTCACTACCCCCACCATGAGTGTGCATTCCCTAGAACAAAATAAAATGATAATAAATAAAATTAAATAAATAATTCTTTTTTTTAAAAAAAGGCAGTGTCCATTTGAAGCAACATATGGCTATTGACTGTGTGGATAACCCATGCTTACAATGTAATTTATGATTATAGTCTCAAGTCATGTGGTTAAACCTGAGTTTGTAAATGTATAGGAAAGTGAAAGAAGTCACATGTTGGGATTATAATATATACAGTGTAAAATGCATGATGACATGGTAGAGAAACTAAGAAAAGTGCAAGTACACTATTATAGAGTTCTTGTACATAAACTGGTGTAATGTAAATGTTTGAAGGTACATTAAAAGTCAAATGTGAATATTGTGAACCACAAAACAACCATTTCAAAAATGTTACACTTAAGGTAACAAAAAGTTCATGTATCATATATAAATAGAAAATACATTAAATCTCTCACATAGACCTAACTTTACCTTTACTTAATTTGTATATAAGTGTCTTTGATGGAAGACAGACTAGATTCATGTAGTAAAAAAAATGGTAGACATAGAAAATTTGAAACAGTCCAGGGTAGAGAAAATAAAGCTACAATACACACAGAATGAATTACTTAATAGAAGAAAAGAGATATATTATCATATGAACACTTAAAAATAATAAGGCACATGAAATAATGATAAAGGGCTCAGCCAAAAGAACACTCTTAAAAAATAAATACACATGTACACATATAAAATTCTATATATACACACACATATGTGTGTATATGTGTGTGCGTGTGTGTGTGTATTACTTAAAAACGTAGAATGGAATCATCTGAGGCAGTGGAGAATAGTTAAAAGAAGGCAGAAAATGGATTTGAGAATTCTTAAAGGACAAATTCTGTAAAATTTTCGCATTTTACCACAGGGAAATCTTCACTTTGTATACAGATCAAGAAAGTAAAAGCTGCAGCTTTACTGGCTCAGGTTATCAAAAACTAATATTTGGGGCTGATCAGACAACCACAAATTTGGGGAGAAGATCATAAGCCATAGAAAAGAGGAAGCCAAAGACTATAATCCTCAGAATTTGCATATCAAACTCATCAAAATTGCTGGTGAACTACTAAAATACACATATACAGAACTCAGAGGGACCTACTAAAAAGCAGGTATTAGAAACTGAAAGAAAAGAAGAGTCAGCTCCTCATCACTGCAAGGGATATAGAATCTGGAACTTGAATCTAGCCAGTTAACCAACGTGTACAATAAAAATGAATCTTTTCAGATATGTAACAGTATTCACAAGCTCCATAATGTATAATTTACAACATCCAGGGTAGAATTTAAAATTCATAGTTAGTAAAATAAAAGCAAAATGTGACCCATATTTCAGAAGTAAAATTACTCAAATAATACAGATATTTCAAGTAGCAGACAAGAAAGTTAAACTATGCAGAAATAAATGTATGCACTTAAAGGAGATATACAAATGTTACAAATTAGGATTGTTGTTAGGAAAATAAATTTTATAAAAAGAGTTTTCAGAAACTTTCCAGAATGCATGTTGAGAATTAGAGTAATGGCTGCTTGAGCTGTCAAAAGCTAAGTGATCCTACACTAGCTTTAGCCCACTCACTGGCAGTAGGAAGGGGTAAAAGAAATCACTTACTATGATGTATTAGGGCCAAACCCAATGCCACCCAGGAAGAATAGCAAAGGACTTATTGGGGGACCAGCAGTTAGCATAATGGCTATGTCACTGGACTCCCATGTAGCTGACTTCAGTTTGAGTCCTGGACACCGTGGCTTAAAATCACCCCAGGCATGTGTGCATATGAGCCCAAGATCCAGAAAGGAGAATGGAGGAGAAGAGATTGTGGCATGGCCATTTCCCTTGAGGGGTGATTTTTCACTTTCTCTCTCTCTGTCCCAATCTGTCTTTCTGGTGAGCACACACACTCTATAGAAAAAAAGAAAAAAAGACTTATTGAAAGGTGGTTATGAGGGATGCTTTCTCCTTTCCTCCTCTCTGTCTCTAGTGAGTGAGCATTGCCTTAAGCATAAAATAATTACATAAAGCAAAGACATTTGGGAATTAAAAAGAAGTTAAGATAACTCATCACCAGGAGATCTACATGAAAAGAAAGAAACTTCTCCAGGATTAAAGAAACTGAAACCAGAGACTGATATGAATCTACAAAAATGTTTAAGGAACACTAAAAGTAGCACGTTTATGTAAGCAAAATATAGGACCATATCTCATGACAGAAACCAATCCAACAACATTCTAAAAATATTATAATTATCACCAGATAGGATTTATTCCTGGAATACAAAGATGATTCAATATGTATAAAACAACAAATGTAATAGATCACATTAAGAGAAGAAATGACAAAAATCATATGATCATATTAATTGACACATAAAAAGCATTTGATAAAATATAATAGTTCTTTATGGTTAAGAATCAACAAAATAGGCATAAAAAGTACATTTCATAACCAAATAAAGGCCATATGTGACATTCCTGTAGCTAACATAATATTGAACAAGAAAAAGTGGAAACTTTTTCAGCTTCAAACTAGAACAGGACAGAGATGTCCACTAATTCTTCTCTCCCATTCAACATAGATACTGGAAGTACTAGCTAATACAGTCAGATGAAAGAACAAAATAAAAGACATATACATTGGAAAAGAAAATAATTAAATTGTCCCTATTTGTGGCTGACTTGGTTATATAATGGTTCATAAGACAAGTTATGATGCATTTTTCTACATTTTTTTACAACTCAAGATATAGAAAAACCTAAAGAATCCACCAAATAACTCTTAGATGAAATAAACAAATACACTAAAGTTACAGGATACAAATACAGCATTCAAAAACCTGCAATAGGCTATACCCACAGCACCATGCTTAAATATTATGTGTAGGGAGCCTGATTCCACATAACCACCTGTGGTTTGAGTCCAAGATCCTGCTAGCTTGGGAAACACATTGAGTGTGTGTATGTGTGCAAGTGTCCAAAATCCTGATGGAAGGAAAATTGGAGAAAAGGGATTGTGGCATCCCATGAGGATCCTGGCTAACTCAGTTTAGTCCAGATGATAGTTCCCAGGTAGGTTTACAGCTCATAATGGCCATTTTATGCTTCATTTTGGAGTGCTTTCTCTCTTCCTGAATCTCCAACTCTCTATCACTCTCTCTAACAAGTGCATAAGTCCATGGGTAATTAAAAATATCTGTAATATTTTTCTACACTAACCATGAATAAACTTTGAGAAAAATGAAGAAGGCAATCCCATTCACAATAACCACAAAAACTATTTGGAAGAAATCTCATGAAGAAAGTGAAAGACCTCTATGAAAAAAATTATAAAACCTGAACAAGTTACTTGAAAACTAGGCAAAAACCAGGAAGACAGTCCTTTTCATAAATTTGAAGAATCTATATAGGTGCTATTCCAATACTATGCCACAGTAATCTATGAATTCATTGCAATTCCTATGAAAAACCTGGCAACATTCTACACAGGGATAATAAAAAAATCTATGTAGAATCACAAAAGATCCATATAATCAGACCAATACTGTACAAAAGGGATAAAGTTGGAGGCATCTTTCTTCCTGACTGCAAAATGTATTGTAAATCCATAATCACCAAAATAGCATGGTACAGGCACAAGCACAGATATACAGGCCAACTGAATAGAATAAACAGAAAAAAGCTTAACGTACAGCCAACTGATTTTTGATGAAGGTCACAGATCAAGCCTGTGGGAAAAAAGACAGTTTTAAATAAATGATTCTGGGAAAACTCAATATCCACCAACATTTGAGTAAAACTAGATCATCTCTAGCCAGTTACAATTAACTCAAAGTGGATGAAAGACTTCAATATAATGGCCAAATTTACAAACCTATTAAGGAAAATGTAGGAGAACGACATGTTGGAGTGGGCAAAGACTACTTAAATAAGACCCATGAGGCATGGACAAAATCACCATAAATAGAGAAACTTGATTATGTAAGATAAAATATTTCTGAACAGCAAAGAAAAAAATCAGAATAGAGACAATGACACTGTAATATAAAAAAACATAATCCAGCAGTGGTGGCTAAGTTCTGGATTCCCACATTGCCGACCATGGTTCAAGACCTACATGTGCTTTAGAATGCCACCCACCACTCTGACCCTCCACCATAGCCCCCATGGTAAAAGAGCCAGTGGCAGTGAGACAGTGAGAGTGAGCATTGACTTTCATATTTTTTGTTGATGCCTTTTTCTTACAGAGATTTCCTTTGGAACATTTCCTTCCAGCCCCTCTGCCATAAGCCCCTATGGTGCAGGAGCCAGTGGTAGCAAGAGCGAGTGAACACAGAAGTACCTTGCATCTCAGACATCTAGCTGCTGCCTTTTGCCTACATGAGTTTGCTTTATTACCTCCCCATTCTGACCACATTTTCTTAACCCCTACCTTGCAGAAGCCAGAAACAGCAAGACAAAGAGACAGCATGAGTACGGGACCTCACATCTCAGTGTTCTTGATGTTTCGTCTGCACAAGTGTGCTTTTGACCTTCTCCATTTGCTAGACCCCTCTGCCATAACTGACACAGTGCAGAAGTCAGCAGCAGTGAAAGAGAGTAAACACTGAAAGACTGTGCATCTCATAGCTCTTGCTGTTGTCTGCTGCCTGAGGAAGCGTGCTTTGAAAACTCTCCCCAGTGCACTTCTGCAGTAAGCACCCATGATGCAGGAGCTAAAAGCTAGTAGGAGAGAGAGAGAGAGAGAGAGAGAGAGAGAGAGGGGAGAGAATGAGGCAGCCAGCCTATGAACTACACAACTCAGATTTTTGCTGCTGCATTTGCCTGCACAGTTGTCTTTTTGACCCTCTCCTACCTCACCCTGAACATTAAGGTTCCATAGTTCAGACACCAGTGTCAATAAGAGACTGAGACTCAGCACAGATGGATCACATGTCTCAGACTTCTTGCTGCTGCCTTTGTCTCAAGCTGGTGTGCTCTGGACCTTCCACCCCAACCCTCTGCACCTTAAGACCCCATGGTTCATGAGTAAGTGGCAGCAAGAGAGAGACAGGGAGTATAGAAGACCATACGTCTCAGACTTCTTGCTCCTGCTTTTTGTTTGCCTTAAGATTTCAGAGTTTGCCAACTTGTTCTTCCACCTTTATTTCAATTGCTCTTGCCCAGACCCAGGAGAGATTGGGATAGAAACCAACACCTAAAGCTGGATACATACACTCTTCTTTGATTGGTAGACAAGGCTCTCTCACAAAAACACAACTGAGAAATTGAGCTCATCTTCTCTGCTAACACTGAAGAATCACCTCCAAACAATTAGGAAGGAGTATATAATCCATCAGATGAACATAAGTGAGTGCAGAGACACAAGAAATGTAAGGGAAAAAAAAGAAAATATCTCTCTCTAAATGAAATAGAACAATTACTCCTCAACCAAAGTGTGCAAAAGAACTCACAGAAATGTCGGAAAGAAATAGAGAATGTTCAAAGTGACAAAACTGAATGATATGTAAGAGAATACAAACAACCATCTCCAGATGAGGAAATCATTCCAAGACATGAAAAGGGGATTTTATAAAGAGAAAAACATCACCCCCAAATTAAACAGAACTCCTACAAATAAAGACTATAATACAGAAAATCAAAGCCTCCCTTAAAAGTATTAATACTGAATTAGATTGTGCAGAGGATAGAATCTCTGATCTGGAAAACAAAGTCATTGACTTAGACAAAACCAACAAAAAGAATTAAAAAAAAAACTAAAATGATGATGTCATACCATAAGTACTAGACACCATTAAACACCCAAATATACAAATAACTGGTATTCCAGAAAGTGAAGAATATGATTACAGCATAGAAAACCTATCTCACAAAATACTTGAAGAATATTTTCCAAACCTATAGAAACATTCATACATCAAACCCAACAAACACAAAGGACTCCAAATAGAATAAACCTAAGAAGATCCTTTCAATGGTACATCATATCCGGATTGGTCAAAATCAAAGACAAAGACAAGGTTCTAAAAATGGCAAGAGAGAAATGTATAATTATTTACAAATTGTAATCCTATGAGGATAACATCAGACCTCTCAACTAAAACAATGAAAATAAGGAAAGAATGGGAAGACATATTCAAAATGCTGAAAGAAAATTTCAATAAATACTATACCCTAAGAGATCATCCTTCAAATGGGAAGAACACATAAAATCATTCTCAGATAAACAAAAACTGAAATAATTCATCAATACTAGACCAGCTGCTCATGAAGTATTGAAAGGTGTACTATATCAGAAAAACTAAAAAGGGACCAACAGAAATAAGAGAACAAAACAACCAGGAAAATGGCTAATAAAATGGCATGAATAAATCTGTAAATATCAATAATTGCACTGAATGTTAGTGGATTAAATTCTCTAATTAAAAAATACAGACTGACTATATAGATTTTTTTTTTAAAAAGGAGCTCTCTATATTCTGCCTACAATAAAAAGGAGCTCTCTATATTCTGCCTACAATAAACACACCTCAAGGATAAAGATATACATAGATTGAAAGTGAAGGGCTGGAAACAGGTATTCCAAATAAATGGAGATAAAAAAAAATGCTGAAGTCATGGTACGGATATCAGACAAAATAGACTAATAAAAGCCATAAGAAGAGTTAAAGAAGGACACTATAGGGCCAGCAGGTGGTATTGTGGTTAAGGTACTGGAAGCTCACAAGGCTGACATGGTTTGAGTCCCAGACCTGGCTGCTTGCTTGTATCACTGATCTTTCTCTTTCTCTCTAGTGAGTACAGTTACCTTTAGCAAATTAAGTAATAATACTAATACTAATAATAAATAAAAATAATTAAATAATACCTTGTTTAAAAAAGCACTATGGGGACCAGCAGCTAGCATAATGACTATGTCGCAGAACTCCCATGTAGTCAACCACGGTTAAAGTCCTGGATCCTGTGACTTAAATTCACACTGGGCATGCATGCGTGCATGCCCAAGATCCTGAGAGAAGAATGGAGGAGAAGGTATTGTGGCGTAGCCATCCCCCCGAGAAGTGATTTCTCACTTTCTGTCTCTCTGTCTCTGTCTTTCTGGCAAGCACAGGTGGCCCTATAGCAAAAACCTCTATATATAAAAAAAAGGCACTATGTAATGTTAAAAGTGCTAAGTGATCAAGAAAACCTAGCAGTTAAAATACCTATGAACTCAACACTGGAGTACTCAAATACATAAAAGAAAGTCTGCTAGATCTAAAGGGAAAGACAGCAATACACTAATCAATGGGGATCTCAACATCCCATTGTCTCCTTTGGACAGATCATCTAGACAAAAATGAGCAAAGAGATAAAAGATCTAAATAATACCATAAATCAAATGGGCTTGACAGATATCTATAGAACTTTCCAACCAATAACCACAAAATACATATTTTTGGACCCCCATATGGAACATTTTTGAAGATAGACCACATGATAGGGCACAAAATAATCCTTTACAAGTTAAAATATACAGAAACTATATCCAGCACCTTCTCTGGCAACAATGTAAACAAACTTGAGATTAACTGCAGAGAAAACCTTTGAAATACATAAACACGAGGACACTAATCATGCTACTACTGAATTACTTCAGAATCACTGAAGAAATTAAGACTGAAAAAAAATTTACACTAATGGTAATGAACACACAAGTTTTCATAACCTGTGGGACCCAGGGAGATCAGTCATAAGAGATAAATTCATATTAATTAGTTCTCACAAGAAATAAACTGAAATGGACAAATAGACAACCAAATGACACACATCAGAGAACAAATAGACAACCAAATCACACACTTCAGAGAACTGGAGAAACAACCAAGCAGACACACACAAAATAATAAAGATTTGAGCAGAAATAAATGAACTAGAAAATAAACAAACTGTGCAGAAAATAAAAACAAAAGCTGGTTCACCAAGAAGATAAACAAAATTGACATGCCATAAGCTAGATAAATGATGAAAAGAGAAAAGCACCAGGTAAATCAAATTAGCAATAAAACAGGCAATATTAAAACACACACAACAGAAAGACTGGGACATTGGAAAACCCATGACAGATTTTTGCATATAAAAACATAAAAAAAGTCATGACTTTTCCAACAACTAAATACAAAAGATTATGAAAGAATACTATGAGTGACTATACACCAATAAGCAAGAATACCTGAGTGAAATGAACAAAACTTAAATAAATAAATAAAAATGATGGACAAATTTCTGGATACACATAAATTAGTAAGACTGAATCAGGAAGACACAGAAAACCTGAGGGGATCAATAAGAAGCAATGTGATTGACTCAGTAATAAATATCTCTCAACAAACAAAAGCTGAGTTTTTGATGGCCTCACTTATGAATTCTACAGAACTTTGAAAGCTCAAAGAGCTAACTCTTAATGTATCATTTCTAAGATCCAAATGGAATGAACTGTCCTAAACTCATTCTATAAAATTTCTATCACCCTCATCCACAAAATATAAGTACATAACAACAACCACCAAAAACTACAAATATCCTTGTTGATTCCACATATAAAAATTCTCAACAAGTTTCTAGCAAACCATAGCTAATGATACATTAAAAGATTATGCACCATGATCAGGTAGGATTTATTCCTCAGATGCAAAGGTGGTTCAACATATACAAAACAATAAATGTAATACATCATATTAACAGAAGAAAAGATAAAAATTATATGATCATATCAAATGGTACACAAAAAGCATCTGATAAAATGCAAAATTCTTTCAATTGAGACTCTCAGCAAAATTGGAATAAAACATTTCTCAACAGAATAAAAGCCATATATGGAAAAAATCCATGTATGGGTTTTTCATACTGAATGGGCAAAATATAAAAGTTTTTCCACTAAATACTGGAAAAAGCCCAGGCTGCCCACATTCTTCTCTCTTTTTCAATGTAGAGCTGAAAGTCTTAGCCAACACAGACAAGAAATTAAAGTAAAAGTTATTCAAATAGGATAAAAATAAGTGAAATGATTTCTTTTTGTAGACGATATGATAGTATAAATAGAAAATCCAAAGGAATTCACACACACACCCACACCCACACACAAATCCTGGAAGTGATAGGTAAAGTGGCAAGATACAAGATCAACATACAAAAGTCTATAGTATTTTTATATACTAATAATAAACAGACTGAGGTATTGTAGAACTGAAAAGAAAAGTAAAGCCCATTTACAATAGCCACAAAAAAGCATAAGATACCTAGATATAAACCTAACCAAAGAAGTCAAAGACCTTTACAAGGAAAACTATTAAAAACTAAAATGGAAACTGTAAATGATACAAAAAAGTGGAAAGACACCTCATGCTCCATGAGATGAAGAATTAATATAATCAAAGTATCGATTCTACCAAAATTAATCTATAAATTTAGTACCATTCCAATCAAATTACCAGCGATGTTCTTCACTATATTGTAAAGAACAATCATAAAATTTGACCAGCATCATCAAAGACCCCACATCATCAAAGCAATACTGCACAAAAGGAATATAGTAGGAGGCATCTCACTTCCTGACTACAAAATATGTTACAGAGCTGTGATAATCAAAATGGCATGGTACTTTCATGAAAACAGGAATGTAAATTAATGGAACAAAATTAAACCCCCAAACATGCAGAACTGATTTTGACAAAGGGCACAAGACAAATCAGTGGGAAAAAAGAAAATCCCTTTGCAAGTGGTGCAGGAAAAACTGGAAATCCACCTGCAGAAAAATGATACTGGACCTTTAATGGTGTGAAAACACCATTAACAAATATCAACTCAAGCTGGATCAAAGATTGAAACATAAAGCCTCAAACTAAAAAACTACTAGTGAAAAACACAAGAGAACCACTTGGAGACATCACAGTAGGCAAAGACTTTAAATAAGATCCCCAAAGCACAGAAAATAATCCTGAAAATAAAAAAAAATGGGATAACATCTGGTTAAAAGCTTCTGTGCAGCAAAAGATACAATAAGAATAAAGAGACAACCACCTGAATGGAGAATATATTTACAAACTAAGTCTCAGGTAAGAAACTGATAACTAGTATAGGGAACTCAAGCAGTTTACCCCACAAAAAACTTAAAAATTTAAAAAAAAATCCAATTAAACGATAAGCAAATCAGCTCAAAGACACTCTCCAAAGACATACAAACAGCCAAAAGGCATAGGAAAAATGTTCAATCTCTCTTATCATAAGGGACATCCAAGTCAAAACCAGAATGAGAAAGCATTTAACCCCAGTCAGATTGGCTAAGATTAAGAAAATAAAAAATATTAAGCGCTGATAAAGCTGCAATGGAAAGGGAGCTCTCCTAAACTGTTGGTGGAAAACTAAATTAGTTCAGTCACTGTGCAGAACAATATGAAGGCTTCAAAAACCTACAAATAGAACTGACATGTGTTCTAGCAATTCTATTCCTGGGTATCTACCCAAAGGGCAGAAATACACTCAGTTGGAAAAACATTTGCAAATCTTTGCAGCTTTATTCACAGTTGCTAAGACATGGCATCAACCCAAATGGGTTTCAATCCAGATAAATGGATTGAAAAAGTGTAGCACATATATACTATGGAATACTATTCAGCCATTAAAAAAAAAAAAAACGAGCAGTTCCGGGCGCCAGGCGGACTGAGGCTGCGGGCCCGGCCTTCCCGGGTCTCCGCGCATCCCCACCGTTTCTCCTCCTTAGACCCCAGGTTGGTTGTCTGGGACTTTGGGGCGAACTCCCACCCCACCCCACCCGCAGTCCGGATCGAGCCGGCCAGCGGTTCCGGGCGCCGGGCGGACTGAGGCTGCGGGCCCGGCCTTCCCGGGTCTCCACGCATCCCCACTGTTTCTCCTCCTTGGACCCCAGGTTGGTTGTCTGGGACTTTAAGGCGAACTCCCACCCCACCCCACCCGCAATCCGGATCGAGCCGGCCAGCAGTTCCGGGCACCAGGCGGACTGAGGCTGCAGGCCCGACATTTCCGAATCTCCACGCGTCCCCACCGTTTCTCCTCCTTGGACCCCAGGTTGGTTGTCTGGGACTTTAAGGCGAACTCCCACCCCACCCCACCCGCAGTCCGGATCGAGCCGGCCAGCGGTTCCGGGCACCGGGCGGACTGAGGCTGCAGGCCCGACCTTCCCGAGTCTCCGCGCATCCCCACCGTTTCTCCTCCTTGGACCCCAGGTTGGTTGTCTGGGACTTTGGGGCGAGCTCCCACCCCACCCCACCCGCAGTCCGGATCGAGCCGGCCAGCAGTTCCGGGCACCAGGCGGACTCAGGCTCCAGACCTGACCAACCTGGTCCTGTCACTCATCTTCTGACCCTTTCCCACTAGCCTTTGGACTCTGAATTCTGGTGATTTGAATAGCGCGTGGCGCGCGATTTCCTTTTTTCAGTTTGTTTTTCTTTGCTCTTGGGGTGTTGCTTATTCAGTCAATTGTAGGCTCACCTGTCCTTAGAGACAGTGAGGACTTTGGGCCATCCAGGGTAGTGGCAACAGTTAATGGTAATTGTGAGCAACAGGTAGGCCAACCATAAGGGAAATCATCAATTTTCTAAGCCTGTACAACTATTAACAATCAGTTAGGAAGAAACATATAGAATACCTAATGACTAAGAACAATCGCAGAGGCTCCAGAAATATGAGCAACCAACAAAAGGCCTCTCCCTCAAGGGAAATCATCAAGCCTACATCACCCACAGTCAATACAATGGACGTCGTGGACATGTCTGATAAGGAATTCAGATTATTTGTAGTGACCAAACTAACTGAGATGGAAGAGAAAAGAGACAAGGAGCTCCAGGAGATGAGGAAGTCCTTCAATGACTTGAAAGAAGAAATGGATACCTTAAACAAGAACCAGATGGAACTTCTAGGAATGAAGAATGTGATACAGGAAATCAAAACCTCCCTTGAAAGTATTAAAAGTAGGTTAGACCAGGCAGAAGATCGAATATCTAACGTAGAAGACAAAACATCTGACCTAGAAAAAAGCATCAAGAAGATTGAGAAAACAGCCATGAAAAATGAGGATAATATACGAGGAATACTGGATACTATCAAGCGCCCCAACATCCGGATAATAGGTATTCCAGAAGAGGAAGAAAATAATAAGGGCCTAGATAATTTATTCCATGAGATCCTGGAAGAAAACTTTCCAAATCTAGAAAGGCACTCAAATATCCAGACCCAGGAAATACATAGGACCCCGGGTAGAATCAACCCAAGAAGATCCTCTCCAAGGCACATTATAACCAGACTGGCAAAAACAACAGACAAAGACAAGATACTAAAGTTGGCAAGAGGGAAACGCCAGGTTACTTACAAAGGTCACCCCATCAGGCTAACATCGGATCTTTCGGCGGAAACAATGCAGGAAAGGAAAGAATGGGGAAGCATAGTAAAAGTGTTGAGTGAAAAACAATTTCAACCAAGAATACTATACCCGGCAAAATTATCTTTCATATGGGAAAAAAAGATAAAAACATTCTCGAATAAACAAAATTTGAAGGAATTTACCAACTCCAGACCAGCTCTTCAAGAGGTTCTGAAGGGAGTATTATACCAGGAAAACTAAAAAATCAGAGACAGTTATACGAGAACAAAAAGCAACCAAGAAAATGGCTCACTTAATGATAGGATCAGGTACGGAAATATCGATAATTACATTGAATGTCAATGGATTAAATTCTCCAGTAAAGAGACATAGACTGGCTGACTGGATAAGAAAACAGAAACCCTCTATCTGTTGCCTACAAGAAACTCACCTTATGGATAAAGACATACATAGACTAAAAGTCAAGGGCTGGAAAAAGATACTCCATGCAAATGGAAATCGAAAAAAGGCTGGAGTAGCGATATTGATCTCAGACAAAATAGATTTCAAGACAAAGACTGTAAGAAGAGACAAAGAAGGGCATTATATAATAGTAAATGGGGTAATCCAGCAAGAAGACATAACCCTTATAAATATCTACGCACCCAACTCAGGTGCGCCTAAATATGTGAAGGAAAGACTGCTGGAGCTAAAAGGAGAGATAGGGAGAAATACTATAATTGTGGGAGATCTCAACACCCCATTATCTCCTATAGACAGGTCTTCTAGACAGAAAATAAATAGAGAGATACAGGACTTAAATGATACTATAAATGGAATGGGCTTGACAGATATCTATAGAACTTTCCACCCTACATCCACAACATATACATTTTTCTCACCCCGACATGGAACCTTTTCAAAGATAGATTATATATTAGGACACAAATCAAGCCTTTATAGATTCAAAGGCATAGAAACTGTACCCAGCATCTTCTCTGACCATGATGGAATTAAACTCAAGATTAATTTCAAGACACAACCCCGAAAATGCACGAACACATGGAAACTGAACAACCTACTTCTGAATGACTTCTTCACTACTGAAGAAATTAAGGCTGAAATAAAAAAATTTATGGAAACTAATGATAATGAGTACACAAGTGTCCAGAATCTATGGGACACAGCAAAAGCAGTCATAAGAGGAAAATTCATAGCAATTAGTGCACATAAGAAAAGGACAGAAAGATGGCAACTAGATAACTTATCATCATGCCTCAGAGAATTGGAAAAACAACAACAAACAAATCCCCAAAATGCCAGGTGAAAAGAAATAATAAAGGTTCGAGCAGAAATAAATGAAATAGACAATAAACGAACCATACAGAAAATAAATGAAAGCAAAAGCTGGTTCTTTGAAAAGATTAACAAGATCGACACACCATTGGCTAGACTGATTAAGAAGAAGAAAGAAAGAAACCAGATTAATCAAATATGTGATGAAACAGGCAATATTACCACAGACATAGCAGAAATACAAAATATCATTAGAGGATACTATGAGCGACTTTACGCCAACAAACAAGATAACCTGGAGGAGATGGACAAATTCCTGGATGCATATAATCTACCAAGATTGGATCAGGAAGACATAGAGAACCTGAATAGACCCATAACAAGCCAGGAGATTGAATCAGTAATAAATAACCTCCCAACAAAGAAAAGCCCAGGCCCAGATGGCTTCACTTGTGAATTCTACAAAACTTTTAAGGAAGAGTTAACCCCTATCCTACTAAAATTATTTCTAAAGATTCAAAAGGAAGGAAACCTTCCAAATTCATTTTATGAAGCCTCCATCATCCTCATCCCCAAAACAGATAAGGATATGACAAAAAAGGAAAACTACAGACCAATATCATTGATGAATATAGATGCGAAAATTCTCAACAAAATACTCGCAAATCGTATCCAACAACATATAACAAAGATCATTCATCACGATCAGGTAGGCTTTATACCAGGGATGCAAGGATGGTTCAATATACGCAAGACCATAAATGTAATACACCACATTAACAGAAAGAAAGATAAAAACCATATGATCATCTCAATTGATGCGGAGAAAGCATTTGATAAAATACAGCATCCTTTTATGATTAAGACTCTTAGTAAGATTGGTATAGAAGGGTCATTTCTCAACACAATAAAAGCCATCTATGAAAAACCTACAGCTAACATTATACTGAATGGGGAAAAGCTGAAAGCTTTTCCTCTGAAAACAGGTACAAGGCAGGGCTGCCCACTTTCTCCACTGCTCTTTAATATAGTACTGGAAGTCTTAGCTATTGCAATCAGAGAAGAGAACAATATTAAAGGCATTCAAATAGGCAAAGAAGAATTGAAAATATCTTTATTTGCAGATGACATGATGGTATACTTAGAAGACCCAAAGGTATCCATGAAAAAACTGCTTGAAGTAATAAGTGAATACAGTAAAGTGGCAGGATACAAAATCAATATCCAAAAATCTATAGCATTTCTATTTATGAACAACAAGTTGAACGAAGAAGAGCTGAAGAAAGGAATCCCTTTCACCGTAGCCACAAGGTGTATAAGATACCTAGGGATAAACCTAACTAAGAAAGTCAAAGATCTTTATAAAGAAAACTACGAAAATCTTAAAAGAGACATTGAAAGTGACATAAAAAAGTGGAAGGATATCCCATGCTCCTGGATTGGAAGAATTAACATAATCAAAATGGCAATTCTACCCAAATTAATCTACATGTTTAATGCAATTCCAATCGAAATACCAGAGATGTTCTTCAGAGATCTAGAAAGGGCAATCATAGAATTTGTCTGGAACCATAAAAGACCTCGTATTGCAAAAGCAATCCTGCGCAAGAAGAGTGGAGTAGGAGGCATATCACTCCCTGATCCCAAGATATACTATAAAGCTGTGGTCAGCAAAACAGCATGGTATTGGCATAAAAACAGACATGTGGACCAATGGAAGAGAATAGAGACCCCAGAAATAACCCCCAAAGCTTACAGCCAACTGATCTTTGACAAAGGATATCAGTCAATCCATTGGGAAAAGGAAAACATCTTTAGTAAATGGTGCTGGAAAAACTGGGTATCCACCTGCAGAAAGATGAAACTGAACCCCCATCTTTCACCACTAACAACAGTCAACTCAAAATGGATCAAAGATCTTAACCTAAAACCTCAAACATTAAAACTACTGGTGGAAAATGCTGGGGAAACTCTGGGGGACATTGGAGTAGGCAAAGACTTCTTAAATAAGACTCCCAAGGCACAGGCAATAACCCCTAAAATAGACAAGTGGGACTATATTAGACTAAGAAGTTTCTGCACAGCAAAGGACACAGTAACAAGTGTGAACCGACAACCCTCAGAATGGGAAAATATTTTTGTTAAATATGCCTCAGACAAGGGACTGATAACCAGAATACATAGGGAACTCAAGTGCCTTATGCGAAAAAAAATGATTAACCCAATTAAAAGGTGGGAAAATGAGCTGAACAAAAGTCTCTCTAAGGAAGACATACGAATAGCCAAAAAGCATATGAGGAAATGCTCAACATCCCTCATCATAAGGGAGATGCAGATAAAAAACTACAATGAGATACCACCTAACCCCTGTCAGAATGGCAAAGATTAAGAATATAAAAAGTGATAAGTGTTGGCGGGGATGTGGTGAAAAGGGAACCCTCCTACACTGTTGGTGGGAATGTAAACTAGTTCAACCACTGTGGAGAACAATATGGAGGTTCCTCAAAGATCTACAAATAGAACTACCATTCGATCCAGTAATCCCACTTCTGGGTATTTACCCGAAAGACAGGAGAACGCTCAGTCAGAAAAGTGCTTGCACATCAATGTTTATTGCAGCATTATTCACAATTGCCAAGACATGGAACCAACCTAAATGTCCACAAACTGATGAATGGATTGGAAAAGTGTGGTATATATACTCTATGGAATACTACTCAGCCATAAAAAATAACAAGGCCCTGGAATTTGATAGAAAGTGGTCAGATACGGAGGATATATTGCTGAGTGAAGTAAGCCAGGCTATGAAAGAAAGATATTGTATGTATCCACTCAATATATACCGACTATCAGCATTCTATGATAGAGAACAAAAATTGGAGGACATAAAAGCAGTGAAGGTACTTAATGAGAATAGGTCAGTGTGGAATGGGGGAAGTGAAGAGAAGAGGATAGAGAAAGATAACAAATGAACAATAGAGAGGCAGGACATTAGTGAGAAACAGATATGGCTTATTAACTGTTGATGTTGACATGTATAGTATTCTCAACTGGATTTGTCTGAGAAGTATTTCATGATGGGCAAAGTATTTGTACAAGCAACATGAGAAATAGCGATGGACTGTCTTAAAAAATAATTAGAATAATAATAATGATTGGGGAAAACATAGAAAAGATATTGAATGTTGAAGCGGGGAGATTAATGTCTCTGTACTGACTGACATGCATGGCATTCCCTTTTGAAAAAGTAATGTAATACAATGTAAAGTTATATGTAATTCAATGTAATATAAAGAAGAATATGATGATAATAAAAAAACAAAAAACAAAAAACAAAAAAAAAAAAAGAAAAAAAAGAAAAAACAATGAGAGCCTGGCATCTGATAGAAAGTGGACAAATATGGAAGATTTAATGTTGAGTAAAGCAAACCAGACTACGAAAGTGAGGCGTTAGGTGTCCCACTTAATATATACTGAATGTCTGCAGTCTATGGCAGGAACTGAAAGACTGGAATGTATGAAAGCATGGAGAGCTACCGTGGATACTAGAGATAGTGTGGGAGATGGATGGACAATGGGGAACAGGAAGGAAGGAATCAAAATACAAAAAGCAATACATTTAGTGGACACAAAAATGGAAAATTATCTGATGATGATAATACGTACAGTAGTATGTTTGACTGGACTAATATATATTTATGCTGGGAAAATTCATTTTATGTAATGTAAAGATGTGCAGTATCTAAATGCATAATAAATAAATAAAAGATTTCAACACACATATTAAAAAGAGGCTGTCAAATTACAAATAAATACATGCATACATTTACAAACTCAACGTAGTTAAAGAAGTAACAAATTAAAACCAGTTTAACCCCAGTGCCTTAATCATGCCACCTGATGGCCCCACTCTCTCTTCTTGTCGTCTCTCCAGTGAACAAACATGTTCCATAGCAAAACTTAATAAATAAATTAATTAAATAAAAAAAATAAAGACTAAGAATTGATTGGCTAATCAATCTTAATAGTTTAGGAAACAGAAATTTTACTAAAAGATGACTAGAAAAGAGAAAATTATAAGAAACAATCAAAGATAGTGAAAATAAATATATCAGAGGGAGGATTATATATGTCAAGTGTTAGTTTTTTTAAATAAAGAAATCAAGGAATGGGATCAGCAGATGGCGAAATGCTTATGTCACTGGACTCCCACATAATTGACCACAGTTTGAGTTCTGAATCCAGTGACTTAAAACTCATGCTGGATACTTGTACTTGCATGCCCACGATCCAAGAGGAGAATGGAAGAGAAGGGATAGCAACATGGCCATCTCCCTCGGGGGGGTGATTTCTCACTTTCTGTGTGTGTCTCTCTCTGGTGAGTGCTTGTGCCCTATAGTAAAAATCTTAAAAAAAAAAAAAAAAAAAAAAAAAAAAAAAAAAAAGAAAGAAAGAAAAAGAAATCTGGCAATTTTCATAGCAGAAATGTATATTCTTGAAGTGATAACATACACACACACACACGAATACAAATGTTATAAAGGAATAGCGATCTGACAGTACAACTAGAAATGAGATACATAAATAGACGAGTTGAACTGTGAAGAGAAACTCTTAAAAATATCCCTGGCTTTTGGTAACTTACCAGTGACAAAGACAGTATTTCAGAGAAGCAGGGGAAAAAGAATATTTTTCAAAGAACATTCGTTGTCACACAGTCAGCCTTAAGGCTGAGCCGTGGTGGACGTTTCTAGGGCAGCGGATCCCCAGTCTGTGAGCCCCGCGCCGCTTCTTCTGTGAGCCTGAGTCATCTGTGCAGCTTTCTCCCTTCGTCTCATAACCATGTCCACCAATGAGAATGCAAATTCACCAGCTGCCCGTCTTAACAGATTGAAGAACAAGGGAAAAGACAGTACAGAAATGAGGCGGCGAAGAATAGAAGTGAATGTGGAGCTGAGGAAAGCTAAGAAGGATGACCAGATGCTGGAAAGGAGAAATGTAAGCTCATTTCCCGATGATGCTGCTTCTCCACTGCAGGAAAACCGCCACAACCAGGGCACTATAAATTGATCTGTTGATGACATTGTCAAAGGCATTAATGGCAACAATTTGGAAAGCCAGCTCCAGGCTACTCAAGCTGCTAGGAAGCTGCTTTCTAGGGAAAAACAGCCCCCCATAGACAATATCATCCGGGCTGGGTTGATTCCAAAATGTGTATCCTTCTTGGGCAGAAATGATTGTAGTCCCATCCAGTTTGAATCTGCATGGGCACTCACTAACATTGCTTCTGGGATGTCAGAACAGACCAAGGCTGTGGTGGATGGAGGCGCTATCCCAGCGTTCATTTCTCTGTTGGCCTCTCCCCACGTGCACATCAGTGAGCACACTGTGTGGGCTCTAGGAAACATCGCAGGGGATGGTTCAGTTTTCCGGGACCTGGTTATCAAGTATGGAGCAGCTGACCCGCTGTTGGCTCTCCTTACAGTTCCTGATATGTCATCGTTAGCATGTGGTTACTTACGTATCCTTACCTGGACACTTTCAAACCTCTGCCGCAACAAGAATCCCGCACCCCCGCTAGATGCTGTTGAGAAGATTCTTCCTACTTTAGTTCGTCTTCTGCATCACGATGATCCCAAAGTATTAGCAGATACCTGCTGGACCATTTCCTAACTTACTGATGGTCCAAATGAATGGATTGAAATGGTTGTGGAAACAGAAGTTGTTCCCCAACTTGTGAAGCTTCTAGGAGCTACCAAATTGCCCATTGTTACCCCTGCCCTAAGAGCCATAGGTAATATTGTCACTGGGACAGATGAACAGACCCAAGTTGTGATAGATGCTGGAGCACTCGCCATCTTCCCCAGCCTTCTAACCAACTCCAAAACAAATATTCAGAAGGAAGCTACATGGACCATGTCCAACATCACCGCCGGTCGGCAGGACCAGATCCAGCAGGTTGTGAATCACGGGTTAGTCCCCGTCCTCGTCGGCGTGCTCTCCAAGGCTGACTTTAAGATGCAGAAGGAGGCTGTGTGGGCTGTGACCAACTACACAAGTGGTGGAACAGTGGAGCAGATTGTATACCTCGTCCACTGTGGCATATTGAACCGCCGATGAACCTCTTAACTGCAAAAGATACCAAAATTATTCTGGTTATTTTGGATGCCATTTCAAATATTTTTCAGGCTGCTGAGAAGCTAGGAGAAACTGAGAAACTTAGTATAATGATGGAAGAATGTGGAGGCCTGTATAAAATTGAAGCCCTACAAAACCATGAAAACGAGTGTACAAATCTTCATTAAACTTGAATGAAAAGTATTTCTCTGTAGAGGAAGAGGAAGATTAGAATGTTGTGCCCGAAACTACCTCTGATGGCTACACCTTCCAAGTGCAGGATGGGACTCCTGGGGCCTTTAACTTCTAGACTGTACAGCTGAGGCACAGAGGTACAGGGTTTGTCATGTGCTGTGTTTGGTATCAGTTTGTCTTACTGTTTCTCTACCAAGAACTCTTTTTAAATGTGGTTGTTATTGAGCACATTTTACAATGAAACTATACTTGAACAGTTCCAAACTGCACATGCTGTATGAAGCTTGTCTTCCAAATGGGTTTCTTATTTCTATGTGAAATTTCATACCTTGAAAGGTCCTGCAAATAAAATTAAAGTCCACCCTCTCTTTAAAAAAAAAAAAAAAAGAACATTCGCTGTAGTGACAGTATTATATCTGTGTAGCAAATCATGATGATGTTCCTTTTGCCCCAACACATAATAAATTTTTTCCAAAGATACCTTATAAGAGTTATGCAAATTAATATTTTAAATAACTTATAAATCAAACTACATTAAAAGAAAAATTCTATTTATCAAATGACACATTTAAAGGATGTAAAGAGAAGTGACAGAGTGGGAGAATATAAGGACCACACATCTAATCAAGCATAATTGTCTTTTTAAAAGAAGTTTTTTAAAATAACAGGGTCTTGCAGGGGGCCGGCAGGTGGCGTGGTGGTTAAAGGCACAGGATTCCCACAGGATTCCCAGTGGTTCAAGTCCTGGACCTGGTAGCTTGCTTTCTTACTTTCCCTTTGTCTCTCTCTATCTCTCTCTCTGTTCAAATTAACATAATAACAAATAAAATTAAATACATACATCAATATTTAAAAATAAAAAACAGAGTCTTGCTAGCTTATGATCCTCCTACATCCCAAGTGGTAACTAAACATTTTTTTAAATCATTTATTTAATTTTGTTTATTGCCCCCCCCCCTTTTTTATTCAATTTGCTACAGAGCACACATGCTCACCAGACCCCCCCCCCCCTTTTTATTCAATTTGCTACAGGGCACACATGCTCACCAGAGATATACAGAGAGAGAAAGATACCAGGCCTGGGACTCAAAATTGTGGTCAGCCATATGGGAGTTCAGCATCTTAACCACCATGCAATGTGTTGGTTCTTTAACTAAACATTTTTAATTAGAAAAAAAAACAGAGATTTCCCCCAAAGAAAAGTAGGCTAAACACTTTAACAGATGGACTTTTAGGTAGATTTTTACATGGTCAATAAATATGTAAAACATGTTTAACATCTTTAGAAAATAGAAAAACAAAATCAAATAAATAAAACCAAACAGTATCAATAAACATATGAAACTGAACTCTCAGGGAAAAAAAATAAGATTGAATGTTAAGTTATCTACATTTTAGGAAACTGATTCAATAAGCCCCCAGACATACATACAACCAGCATAAATGCAAAGAAATGCAAGCATGTAATAAGTAAAATGATAAAAACTCATTGCATTAGTTGAGACATTTTAAACTGAGGTGGAAGAGGCAAGAGGAAGTCATTAAGAGAGAAATGAATGGGATGATGTGGGAAATGTGGTTTCTAGGGCTAAGTCATAAATTAGATCTTAAAAGTTCAATTTAATAAATAGTATACAACATACATTATATGAAGATGACATTTGTATAATATACATATATGCAAGTTTTTAGAAACAGATATATAGAATATATAAGAAAATAAACATTTATAGACATGAAAAATGTGATTACACATATGTACATGAAGAAAAACTCTCCTTTACAAAGATGACTATTTCCCCAAAATTAATCAAAATGAAGAATTATCTCTGTCACTGATACAAAATATCTCATCAAAATTCCAGTATATTTGCTTTTCATGGAAAAGGGAACCGAAAATTCTAAAATTTATCTAGAATGTCAAATATAAATACATATATGAGACGATTTCTAAGTCAAATTACTAACTGATTTCTAAATCAGTTACTGGAGTAACTGACAATAACAAGTATAATAAAACTACCACATACCAATCATAGATAAAGACCAAAAGACCAAATTACAAACAAAATCTAGAAGTGAAGTCATGTTGAAATAGAAATTGTTAGGTCACCCCGTGGCATGAGGGCTAAGGCAGCTGGATCCCACATGGCAAACCATAGTTCAAGTCCTGAACCCAACAGCTTGAAAAGCAGGCCAGGCACATGTGCATGTGTGCCCAAAATCCTGAGAGGAGACTGCAGGAGAAGAAGCTGAGGCATGGCATCTCCTGTGAGTTGAGTATTCTCTTTTCTTTCTTTTTCCTTTCTCTCTCTCTTTCTAGAGGAAACACACATGTCCTGTAGCAAAAACTAAACAAAATCAAGAAAAAAAAATCATAGTGCAAGCCCAGCTTCAAGGTACAGTCAATAGCAAAGGAGAAGTCATACAGCTGACCATGACTTTGGATCCCCAGATCAGTCTAAAAACAAGCCTGGGTATAAGTACACATGCCTAAAATTCTGATGAGTTGGAAAGCTGGGAAAACACAGGGTGATGAAAGCCTGTATGGGCTTCTCTTTCTCTCAATCTTGTGTGGATATGCATACTGTCATAAATAAAATAAACCAAAAATGAAAATGTAATACAAATCTAAGTTTGAAAAGATTTTGCCTTATTTATTTATTTATTTATTTATGTATTTATTTATTTATTTATTTATTCGGTTTTTGCCATAGGGTGCATATACTCACTGAAGAGAGAGAGGGAGGGAAAGTGAGAAATCATCGCCTGGGGGAACAGCCACACCACAATCTCTTCTCTTCATTCTCCTCTTGGGATTTTTGGCACACACACACACACACACACACACACACACACACACATGTGCCCAGTGTGATTTTCAAGCCTCCAAGTCCAGGACTCAAATCACAGTTGGTCATGTGGAAGCCCAGTGCCTTAACCACTACACAACCTGCTAGCCCCAGTGCTTCACTTCTTGGCAGTCAAAATTGAAAAACCCTGAGGCTAAATTGGTGGAGACATAGGCCTCACCAAGAGTCAGCACAAACCTCTAGATGTGAAAGTGAAGTCGTCTGGAACCAATCAGACTCTCTCGAGGCACCACAAGACTAAAGCCTCACTTGCCACCCAGGGAACCAGAATAGAAACTACCCAGCTGAACTCCCCCCAAAAATGTAGATCCAAGGACCCTTGAGCAAATAAATTGTCTGGTTTTTAGAATATTTAGTTTGTTTCTTACACAGAAAATGGTAAACAATACATTTAAGCCCCCAGCAATGTTTTTAACAATATCACATGAGGGAGAAAGTCTTAATACATGTCAGATACAATCAATAGAACTTTACAGCCATGTGTAGGACTTTTGAAAACCGACAAAGCAATTATGTGTACATTAGTTAATAAAGTTTTAAGATTAAAAAAAAAAGCCAGTAGATAGCCTAGAGGTTACATCATTGAACTTCTACATGGCTGACAATCTTGAACCATCAGACCCTGTGGCTTAAAACTCACACTTGGCACATGTGTATGCATGCCCAAGAGCTCAGGAGCAAAGAGGAGAAGGGATTGTCATGTGACCATCCCCCCTAGAGAGTGATTTGTTTCTCTCTCACTGTCTCTGCCTCTCTCATTGGCATGCACACACAAACTAAGACTAAAACCACTACACACAAAAAAGCATTTTTAATTAATAAACAAAACAGAAGAAGGAATGTTTACTTACACAAGAGTACTCCATTACATTTTATTTACATTTTAAAAATTTGTTTGATATATAAGTGTCATAAAGTCTAATTTTCCTATTTTACATAATAAAATATAGGCTCTTATGGGTCAGCGGGAGGCATGGTGGTTAAAGTACTGGATCCCACATGGCTGAGTATGTGGTTTAAGTCCCAGACCCAGTTGCATGAAAACCATTTCAGGCACCTAAGTGAGTGAGTGAGTGATTATGTGTGTGTGACACCCAAAATCCCAGGAGAAGAAGGGGTTGCAGAATTGGTCATCCCCTAAGGTTGGGTGATGTAGGGAGAATTCTCACTTACACTCTCTCTCTGGTGAGTACAAATGTCATACAGCAAAAATATCTAAAAAAAAAAAAAAGGCTCTTATAAATTTCATACAATATTTATCATCATAGTAAGACATTGTTGTCATTAAGTGGGAACCACTTGTGTTATTTATTTATCCTTTGAAACCACATAAATCACAAAATGTGTTGTGGAAGGTATTGATAGCAATGTTTATGTTAACCTTACTGTTACAAAAAAAAAAAAAAATTAAAGTGAACAAATGCTTCATTTGATTGAAATGTGTAAAAACTGGTAATACTAACCAAAACAGAATGTCTAGCATCTACCAATAACCAGACTCTGGGAAAGTCACATCAAAAATTGGGTCCAGCAGTTAGTGTAATGGCTATGTCGCTGAACTCCCATGTAGTCAACTGCAGTTCGAGTCCTGGACCCAGTGGCTTAAACTCACACTGGGCACGTGTGCGTGCATGCCCAAGATCCTGAGAGGAGAATGGAGGAGAAGGGATTGTGGTGTGGCCATCCTCCTGGGAGGTGATTTCTTTCCTTCTGTCTCTCTTTCACTCCCTGTCTTTCGGGCGAGCAGACACACCCTATAGCAAAAACCTCTCCAAAAAAAAAAAAAATCCAACTTATTGTCATTTTTCTTTTAAGGCAGAAATACTTTCACAAACCCTTTCTGAACTACTAGGAAAGCCTATCAAGATAAGGAGTGCATCAGCTTGCCTGTAGTTGCCAAATTTGGTGACAGATCAGGTTTAAGTGAGCTCAGACACAGGAAACAATGATGACAGATTGAAAGAATAGAATGTCTATCAAACATTATATACAGACACTCTCAGGATGACAGGTTACAACTCCCCAGGCCACACTCGAAGCTTTCTCCAATAAGTAACATCATTATGGCCTTATCAAAACTACCTATCCCTTCTGAAAGATGGTCCAAATCTCTGAACAGTATCCAGTGCTTCAGGAGAAGGTCATATTATCCAAATTTTGTTCACTCTAGGTAGTAAGATCAACAATTACTTGAGCTATGGAAAACTAAATTTTTTCCCTTTCCCAGGCTCTTTTGCCTCTTCTCTGAAAGAAAGTGGTACTTTTCACCAGTACTCCAAGCTCCCTAGCAGAAACCACTGCCACTGGATTACTGGATTCTGAATTTGAATTTGTATAAAATTCTTTTTTTTTCCTTACGTTTTTATCATAGCATGAGTGTGCTTGCTGAGAGTGAAAGAAAGAAGGAAGTGGAGTGAGAAATCACCCCATAAAGGCAATGGCCACATCATAATCCTTTCTCCTCCATTCTCCTCATGGAATTTTGGACACAAAGGCACATGCACCCAGTGTGATTTTTAAGCTGTTGGGTCTTGGACTTCAGGAAAGGTTACTTCTTCGGCCAAGTGGGAGAACAAAATCTTACCCACTACACCACCTGATGGCCCCTAAAATTCTTTAAATTTACCCAGGAATGGGCCAGTCAGTGGCATTATAGAAAGGCTGCCAGATCCACATGAGCAACTTTGTACTTTGATTCCCAGACCCAGTGGACTGAAAATTACATCAGAAGCATATTCATGTGTGCTCAAAATCCCAAGGAAAATGGTGAAGAAGGGACTTTGTCATGGTCATCCCATTGGGTGGTGATTTCTCCTTCCTCTCCACTTACCATCCCTATCTCTGTGTCTCTCAGGCAAGCACTTGTGCCCATAGCAAAAACCTTAAAAAAAATTTACTTACCCAGTAGTGCTAGGTAGGCCAAATAATTGCAGGAGGGGTTCAGAGGCTTCACTCACTTTAAGATCCCAAGATACCCCACAAACACAGCTGCCATAGGAACACTGACTGCAAAGACTCCACAGTTATTTCTGGGAAACTGGGGCATTTCACTACTACTGGAAATAGGCTCATATTACAGATGCGTAAATTTAAAGAGATACAGAGTAGCATCTATGATACAAATGCTAGCTGTACAGACCCAACACCTGGGCAGGTTCTTGTCTGACGCTCAAGAAGAATTAGAAATGTGGAGAAATGAAGAGGATAGTAAGCAAAGTTTACTAGAAAGGGACCAAAGTTTCCAGATAAGTGAATGGGTTGCCCCCAGGATGTCAGAATGGCACAGTTATATGGGTTCTAACAAGGGAAAAAACAACAAACAAACAATGTAAAAAACTAATTTTGTCTAAGGAGATAGAAAAAAAAAAAGACAACTTTCTTTCAAGTGGTATCAGCGGAGGTGTTTTGTGCCACCAAGGAGTCTTAAACTAATCATTGTACTTGAGTTGACACTTTGCTCAAGACTATAGGCAATCTACCTACTTCTGGCCCAGTCGACAAGTGCTCATACATTTTATTGAAACACTGGAGAAGAGTATATTGTTCAAGGCCTTCTTTCTACTACTCTCCAGAACAAAGAGACTTTACTATTTGGAATGTAGCAATGATATGGACAATGCTACTTTCATCTGTCATTATCTCAAGCAGGCTGCAAGCAGCTTTCTGTGCAAATAAGTAGCAAGAGCTAATAATTGATTTCTACTGAGAGCAGTGAATGATCGTTATGAAAGGCTTGACTATAATGACTCCATTTGTCTCCTACCCTCCATTCTGTGGACTCCTCACCCTATCTACCTAACCAGAGAGCTTACTCCTCTCTCATCAGGCTCCTATAGCAGAGGTGGAAACTGAAATCCTTGTTGGCTGGCCCCCTGGCTCCTCAACCTGAAAGAAGCAGGAGAACCTGCATTTTGAACTCTCTATATTGGATACTTGCTTCCACCTTTTTGCCTGGAGTAAACAGAGGGATTAACATTCCTATTGTCTTTCTAAATAATCCAAAACTCCCTACCTTAAGAAGTTTCTTAGCAATAAACTCTTTGCCTGGAGCCATGAAGACCATTAAGATGTCCTCTTCTTTCTCACTGACCAAAATATAACAAACTGACCTTGTACCAGCTTGGAATGAATCACCCCATTCCAAAGCTTCTGCAATCACCGTTGTACACCTGAATGCACAAATGGTGAGGTTTTTGCTATAGGGTGTGTGCGATTGCCAGAGAGACAGAGAGAGCCAGAAAGTGAGAAATCACTCCAGGGGAGGGGGTGGAGGGGTTGGGGGGTGGCCATGCCGCAATCCCTTCTCCTCCATTATCCTCTCAGGATCTTGGGCACGCACGCACGCACACGCGCCCGGCATGAGTTAAAGCCACTGGGTCGGCATCACAAACCATGGTGAGCTACATGGGAGTCCAGTGACATAGCAATTATGCCAACCTGCTGATCCCCTCACAAATCCACCTTCAAAGCAGTTACTGAAAGTAAAGCCTCCACTACTAGGGTCCTCAAAACCCACAACCCTCCTCCTTCACACTCAGACTCACCGTCATGGACACCGTGTCGGGCAGAGCGTGGTCAGCACAGCGGCAGGTTCTCCGCAGCGACCACGCAGGACAAACTGAGTGTCACAGGCGGAGAGAGAATCTGAAAAAGCCGCCCTCCTCATCCTGTGCTGATGGCATCATCGGAGCAGAGACTACATTTCCCACAAGGCTCTGCGATCCTGGATTAGGCACACAAGTAGTGTTTGGTTTGTGTTCACTGGGGAGAGTTTTGTTTCCCGGAGACCAGAACCTGACAGGAGAAGAATGGTTTCTATCCACGTGAGTGAGAAGATCCTGGATTTTTATTAAATCCTGGTGTGACATTTCAGGGATAATGGGGTATTTTCTACCTGGGTCACTTAGTCAATGACATTAATAAGTAACCTAATACTTCTGTTGTTCTGATATAGTTATTCCTGTTATAGAATCACTAACTCTCTTTTCGTAATGCATTCTTATGTGTGGAAAACCTTGTGTTTATGTTTATTAAGAAACAAATAATTACTATGGTAATTCACTTGCAGTAATTAAAATGTTTATCCTCACTCACTAAGCTGATTTCTGAGTCTTCAATGGGTATTACAGTTGGAAACCTGTTTTAGTGTAATTGAGATAAGATAGTAGGATCATAGGGTAGGGGTACTTCGTATTTTAAGTCTATTTACACTTCAAGCATCCAATAATTATTTGCTCAAAAGCTCCCATGTTTTACATAACTAATATTTAATTATTTGGGGTGTGTCTGTGTGTCGGAGATGTACCTGACATATCTACTTTTCCTTGATTTTGTCCACAAACCAGGCCAGGAGGGATTTCATATACATTTTGCTATCCCTGAGTTTCTTTTCAAATAGAGAACCACCCATTTTTAAAAAAATATTTTATTTAATTATATTATTATTATTATATTTAATTTGATCAGAGAGAGGAAAATTGAGAAAGAAAGCTGCCAAGTCTGGGACTCAAACTATCCTCAGTCATGTGGGAGTTAAGTGCCTTAAACCACCAGGCCACCTGTTGGCCCCAAAATGCCCATTCTGATTCACCAGGGTGAATGTTAGACTGGAGTGGTCTAATGAGGGGATGGTGTGAAAAGTGAGTAAAGATTGGGAGTGATGACTAGGGAAATGCAAGAGGCATGATCTTGTTCAAGGCCCATCCCTGATTTTTGTTTTTCCTGTTATATGCCTTGCCATGTTCAAATTCCTGTATCTTTGATGCTCTGTCTTTTAATGACTCTGTTCTATATTCACAAAGAACTTAGTTTTGATCTCCACAATATTCCCTCACCTTTTAGTTTTGAATCCCTTGTCACCATTCCTCCCATCCTTGGGTATCAGGTCTCTATTAAACATATTGGTATGCTATTGAGTGGGGTTAAATACAGAATGATCAGAACGGGATTATTGGGAGAATCAAGCCCTGACATTCCCATATCTAAGACATAGGTGCTGTTTACTCACTTTGTGGGCTTCAGTTTTCTGTGTTTTAAAATTGAGACAATAGAGACTAGCAGGTGGTGTGGTTGTTATAGTGCTGGACTTGCACATGGCCAAAATGGTTCGAGTCCTGGACCTGGCACCTTGCTTTCTCATGTTTTGTTTCTCTTCATCTCTCTCTGGTCTAAATTCAAAGTAGTAACAAATAAAATAAAGTAAATTATGTCCACAAAAAAAAAGAAAGAAGGGAGAAAGAAAGAGAGAAAGAAAGAAAGAAAGAAAGAAAGAAAGAAAGAAAGAAAGAAAGAAAGAAAGAAAGAAAGAAAGAAAGAAAAGAAAAAAAAAAAGAAAAGAAAAGGGAGATCATAATACACATTTGGAAGTGTATATCTCACCTTGGGCTCACCTCTAGTAATAGACCAAAAAGCAATCTCTATTCTCTTCCTAGGATTTTCCAGGAACCTGAAAAAGAGACTCAGAGTTGTGAGTTATTTCCAACATTAGCCATGTATTGTGGCTTTCAGTGTTCAAGTTTATCCTTTTAAAAAAATTATTTCTAGGGAATAATTGGCTTAAGAGGCCAACTCCAAGGACTCAAGGCAGCCAGATCCCACATGGCAGACTGCACTGTTCAAGTCCTGGATCTGGTTTGAGAAACTTGTGGGGCGCATATAATGGTATACCCAGAATCTCAAAAGGAAGGAGAGGTGGAGGGGAAGGGATTGCAACATGACTATCGCCCAGTTGGGGTGCTTTCTCACTTTCCCTATTCTTTTCTCTTCAATGAATGGACATGTCTTTTGGCAAAGTTAAAAAAAGAAAAGAAATATAATTTATTTTAGTATATTCATCTTATAGCCTGTTACTTTCCTGAACTTGTTTGTTAGTACTAATAGTTTATAGCCAATTCCTAGTGATTTCCTAAAAACTGAGTCATATCATCCACAAATAAAGGTATCTGGTTGTATTTCTTTTTAACATAAATGCCTTTTGTTTATTTCTGTAGTGACTCCTCACAATAGTTAGCCTGTAAAATTTCTACTGAGCATACACTACTTTTACAGCCCCTGGCAGGAGGAAATGGTGCTATTCTGTGGTGGCAGGTGCCATAGGCATCTTCTCATACTCCCTACTGTGTGCATACATGCCCCAACAATACCACTTAGTCTAACTGGGTGTACAAGCTCCAGCCACTGTGTCAGGATGCTGGGCTGCTCATGGCACTACAGAGATGCACAGATACAGGCTCTGATGTGTGTCAGGATAGTCTATTTGGCAGTGGATCTGCTTTCAGTGTGGCACCATGCTTCAGCTTACTGAGGCCCAGATGGTAAAGTGATCCTGTGCATGTTCCTTCCTTGGAATAGTGCAGTTTTGTGGGCCTCAGAAATATCCTACATTGGGATAATCAGGGACTGCAGGGCTCTCCTGCAGCTAGGACTGGGGTCCTTGGAGGCAATGGGAACCACTGGGGATATCTCACTGACTCTGTCTCAGCACTGGGGTATCTCTAGCATCTCAAACTAGGCCAGAGTGCAGACACTAGAACAAATACCAGCTTTCCAATGTACAAATAACACACACACACACACGCAGGCATGAACAATAATCAGGAGAATGTGATGCTCCCAATGGACAAAGTGAAGAGCAGGGACTGACACTAAAGGGAAAATACAGGATTGGCTTAACCAAAACACAGTCACGGTTTTAAGAAAACACAACACACTTAAAAGAAAATAAGTAGAAACATTTCAACACACTTTTGATACACATGCAGCAAGGTTCTAGAAGAGCTTTTGGTGTAGGAAATATTGTGTGTTTAAAATATACAGTCTTCTAAGGGGGCTGTATTAGTGTTTACTTTTTGAATCTAACTTGCAGTCATATCATCATTAGTCATTTGTTCAACAAGTAATTGTTCAGCAACACACTGCCTCACGATAGTTTGAATACCTGGATACCTACTGGTGAATACAGTAATTTAGACATGGCTGTAGTCCAATAAAGGAGAGACAGTCATGTTAACTGCACAGAATACACATAAGCTCTGTGTTAAAGTCTATAAAGAAAACTGTAGCTTTCTCTGAAAAAGAGTAACAATCAAAACCACCAATCACACTCTAAGGAGTCTGAAGAATTTACACGGGAAGAGTGACAGTTAACCAGGGTATGAGGGAGGAACCATATTTGAGATGATAGAAAAGCTTATTCAAAGAATGCAGTAGCAAAATTTTGGTGGAAATATAAAAGGGAAGTAAGGCCCATCTATGTGAAGTGTAGTAGAGAAGAGGGAGAGGAATGTAAGAAAAGGTTGAAAAGATAGACAGGATCTTATTGACTACTTGGATTTTACCTCAGAGAAGTGGGGAAGGCTTGAAATGTTTGTAGTAGGAGAAAAGTATGTTCTAATTCACTTTTTAGAAAAAAAAATGACCTAACTCTTGTGAGGACAATGGATGGGGACAGGCAAAAATGGAATTAGGAAAATCAAAATGGAGGCTGTTGGAGATATTCAGGGAGTAGAAAGTGGTGACATGGACTATGGGAGATGTGAATTTATAATGAATTGAGAATAGACTGAATGTAGGGATAAGATTCTGGAATGACTCATTCAGAGATGACTCAAGAATAATTCAACATCTTCTGGATTGAGCAACTGAGTGTGGTGATGCCATTTTGGTTACAACATGGGGTACACACAGAAAAAGAGATGCTAACTTTTAGTCAGGTCTTGAAAGATCTTTAATGCTGTCCTTGGAGGGAAGCCAGAAATGTCCTCTGGAATTCAGCAGGAACCCCATTGATGGCTTGGAGGTAAGTGTACTCAGATGAGGGACAAGGCAGCAGAAAGAAAAGACTATGGCCATGGATATAGGTGACTGGAGCCAGAGAAAAAATTTTGTCTGCAATAGGGTACTCATTTCAGGGTCCTAGCTCTAGAAAGTAAAAATTGATGTGATAGGTTCAGGGTCATTAAGTCAGTGGTAGCTGAGAGCAAGACACTGGCAAGCACAGCAGGGAAAAAGAGCTTAGTAGAATTAAGTAATATAAAAATGTAAGTCTGATCACCTCTTGCTCCACTTTGGGAAGGTCAAGGGAAGAGAACAGAAAGAATGCAAGTCAGATTGCAGCAGCCCTTTCAGACAAGATATTCAAATGCCTGTCTTCTGTTACAATACATTGGTTATCAAATGCTACTGGAAACGTCCCAAGCCAAATCCAATGCCAACTTTGTTTTCTTTAATATGCCTTGGCATTTGGTAGGTTATCTGTTTTATCTCTGTGGTTATTGTGAGAAAATAAAAATCCCCTTTAGTCTGCATACTGACTATAGAACACTTAAGAACAGATTTGTTTTGTTTTGTTTTGAGAGGTTTTTGCTATAGGGTGTGTGCTCTCCAGAAAGACAGAGACAGACAGAGAGACAGAAAGCAAGAACAGATTTTTTTAAAAAATTTACTTAGGACTCCCTGGACATTTAAAAGTGAGAAGAAAACAAACACCTAGTTCTAGTTTGGTAATTTATCCCTCCACTACTTTTCCACATTTAGAGTTTCTTTCATTCACTCTATTTTTTCCTTTTGGAATGTTTATTGGTTGTGTCCATTCAAAATAATATCTTTTTTTGGTTTATGCTATAGGGCACATGTGCTTGCCAAAGAGAGACAGTGAGAGGGAAAGCGAGAAATTACCACCCAGGAGAATGGCTGTGCCACAGTCCCTTCTTTATTCTCATCCTGGGAGAATAAAGGCACACACACATGCACCCAGCACGAGTTTTAAGCTATGATGTCCAGTGCTTGAAATGTATTCGGCCATGTGAGAGCTCAGCCCCTTAACCACCACACCACATGCTGGCCCCATCCATTTTTAAAGTTTCTTTTGTGCTTTTCCTGTCTCTCACTCTTCTGTTTTTTTTTTTTTTTCTTAGTACTACTTTCCAACTAGCCTATTCTATGATCACTTTGTTTAGCCCTGCTTCTAGTATTTTGTGTGTGTGTATGTGTGTGCATATAATGTGAGAATTTAATTTTAGTTAGTATGTCTTTTATTTTCATGAATTCTCATTTTTTTGTGTATTATATTTATTTCTTCTTAATTTAAAGTGACTTTTTTTTGCATGTGCTCAATGGAGAGAGACAGAGAAAGAGAGAGAGAGAGAGAGAGAGAGAGAGCAAAAGTGAGAAATCAACCATTGGTAGTAATGATTGCAGTGTATTCTCTTCTCCTCCATTCACCTATTGAGATTTTGGGCATGCATACACATGCACCCAGCATGATTTTCAAGACACTGGGTCTGGGACTCCAACCAGAGAGTTGGCTATGTGGGTTCAAGTGCCTTAACCTTTGTGCCACCTCCTGGCCTGACTTGTTTTGTTTTCTTTATTTCATCGTATGTCATTCTTTTTCTACACTATTTCCTTTACTTCTTTGAGGAACTTAAATATAATTTATGTAAATTTATATTGAGATTGCCCTGCTAGTGCTATTTTTTTCCTATGTGAATTTATCTAACAAGTGGTGATCATTGGGTTTTCCTTTTTCTTTTTAAATTTCCTCATGGAATTTTCATTTACCAAATTAAAGTTAAGAATTTTTCTCTCTCTTTAGTTTTTTGTCTCACTCCACTGGCCTCCAGGAAATCCCATCCAAAGATTTGGTATAGTTTTTAAATTGTAAATTACATTCAGAGTTACTCAAGACCTGGATTCCTCAGTTCAAGGTCCAAACCAGATGCATTGCTCTCAAATCAGATGCATTGCTCTACATTTCTCTCCAGCTTCATATTGATGCCAGGAACCCTGACTCACTCCTCATCTACACTTATCTATATCCTTGTAAATTAGTCTATATAATCTAGAAGTCAACAATAATATTTCTTATTGGGAAACTGAAAAACACCCTGAGTTTCAGGCGCCAAATGAGGAATTGAGAAGAGAAAAATTCAGTACTTAAGAGAGTTTGCTTGGGTTTATCCTGAACTATATAGGGAACTATTTTTCTTTTCTTTAAGAGAGATTTTGCTATAGGATGTGTGCACTTGCCAGAGAGACAGAAAGAGACAAATATCCCCTATAGGCGTCCTAAGACAAAAATTTCTAAAAAAAAATAATAAAATGAAGTCAGAAAGAGTAGAATTTATAATGTAGCTCAAAAAAAAAATGTCAGGGCAGAGTTTATAACATATATCAAAAAAAGTTACTAATCAGTAATAGTTGGTCATTGCCTTATTTATGTCAAAACAGAAATGTTTCACCTTTTTAAAAATAATTATTTATTTAATTCAGTGTGCTGTTATTTTTAAATTTGACCAGAGGAAAAGAAAGGAAAAGTGAGAAAGCAAGACACCAAGTCTGGGACTCATGGTCAGTCATGTGGGAGTCTAGTGCCTCGACAACCATGCCACCTTCCATCTCCATTGTGTCACATTTTTTATATGTGCCATGCTTTAATTGGTCTCTTGCACCAGAACCCATATCATGAGTGTCTGACAGGACATTTTTCTTTGATAGTCCTGTTTTAAATAAGACTGACATGCGGTTAGATAAATATTGTTGGGTTTTTAAAATTTTGATAGTAATTTCAGTCCAGTAAATGCTATCACTATTTGCCCTTTCTGAAGATATAATTGGTAATTCATTAGCAATGCTCATCTTTCTACAAAGATGGTGGATGTCATGTCAAAACTTACTGTAGATTCGTTTTTTATCCTTTTATTTTTTTGGAGAGGTTTTTGCTATAGAGCATGTGTGTTTGCCAGTAAGACAGAGAGATACAGAGAGACAGAAAGTGAGAAATCACCCCCCAGGGAAGATGGTCACATCATAATCCCTTCTCCTCCATTCTCTTAGAATGTTGGGCACACACACACACACACCTGGCATGAGTTTAAGCCACCAGGTCCTGGATTCAAACCCTGGTCAACTACATGGGAGTCCAGCAACATAGCCATTATGCCAATGGCTGGTCCCTGTACATTGTTTTTTTTTACTTAGTCTTACATGTACCTGATTATATGAATATACAAATACTGGGAAAATCCCTTCACTTCTCAAAACCAAGTAGACTCATCTGTGTTTTATCTTGTTTTCACTGACCCATGAAAGGTAAGAGCTGAATATAAGGTAGTGATCTCTATATTTTTGGTCTTTACAAAATCAATCTAATTACAATTCCCTGTATCTGAAACACTGCCTTTTACTCATTGAAATACATTTTAGTGGGGCTTGTGTATACTATCAAATAAAGAATATGTAATATTTTATAAATGATTTGTAAGATCAGATGCTTTTGAAAGTCAGTGTGATAAGATTTGATAACAGTTAAATTGTGCCATTGAATTCTTTTTAAAAAAGTATTATTTATTTCATGTTATTTACTATTATTATTATTTTAACTTGACTAGAGAGGCACAAAGAAAGAGAGAGGAAGAGTGAGAAAGCAAGTCACTGGGTCTTTGACTTGAACCATGGTCAACCATGTGGGAGTCCAGCATCTTAACTACCATGCCACCCACCAACCCTGAATTCTTTATTACCTAAGTAGGAATATATTCTGTTTCATGATTATCTTTAGACAATTGTTTAAAGTTACATAAAAACTGTAGAATTACTGGGACAAGCAATTGGCATAGGGCTATATCACTGGACTCCCATGTAGTCGACCATGGTTCAAATCCTGGACCTCGTGGCTTAAACTCATGTCGGGCATGTGTGCTTGTGTGCCCTAGATCCTGAGAGGAGGACGGAGAAGGGATTGCAGTGTGGCCATGCCCCCGAGGGTGATTTCTTGCTTTCTGTCTCTCTGTCTCTCTCTGTCTTTCTGGCGAGAGCACACGCCCTATAGCTGAAACCTCTAAAAAAAATCCTGTAGAATTACTGTATATGTGTGACTGAGAGTGTGCTTTTGATATACCATCAAAACAGATTTGAAATTATATCACCATAAGGCTTAAGATAATTAATAACCAAATGGTATATAGGTAAAGAAAAAGAAAAAGAGAAAGAAAGAAAGAAAGAAAGAAAGAAAGAAAGAAAGAAAGAAAGAAAGAAAGAAAGAAAGAAAGAGAGAAAGGAAGAAAGAGAGAGAGAAAGAAAGAGAGAAAGAAAGAAAGAGAGGAAGAATTTCTCAGCAGCCATGTCCAAAACCAAAAGACCAGGCCAGTCCAGACATGCCTTTCTAGGTAAGGCTTCTTTTTGTGTCAAAAGAAGCTCCATCTTCTGAAGGAGACTTAGGAACTTCTGAAACTCACTCAATGATGGGAACACTTGCAAGATCATGTCCAGCCTAGGCATTCTACCCAAGCCTCCCTGGCCTCCCAAGCCTCTGAGGCCTTTGCTGATATTTGGGAGCAACATAGATCCACCCTTCTATAACCATTTCTGGAAGAAGAATTATTAAATATTCAAGGGACCCTCAGGGAACTTCCTGGACAGTCTTTGATAACAGGTATTACTTCAAACTATTGCCTCAGAATAAAATTAGTCAGGTTTTTGTTTTTGTTATAGGGCACATGCACTTGCCACTGAAGAGAGAGACAAAGAGAGAAAGAAGAGAAAGAGAAATAAAAAACACGATTCATTCAACCCTATTTTCTTTAGGATTTGGGGTAGACATAAATACATGCCATCTAGTCAGGAACTTGAACTACACAGTTGATCTTGTGGAATCCAGCACCTTCAACACACCACATGCTGGTCCCGCAGTGTTTATTTTAAAAAAAAAATATTTCAGGCGTGTCCTGCAAGCCTCTGCCCAGCAAGGGATACTGAGGGAGGGTCACCTCTAACCCCCACCCCACTTCCAGACCCCCAGGCCCCAGACTCCACCTTCTGGAATTTCCTGGACTGCCAGCAGGCAATAGCGTGTCCTGCAAGCCTCTGGCCAGCAAGGGATACTGAGGGAGGGTCACCTCTGACCCCCACCCCACTTCCAGACCCCCAGGCCCCAGACTCCACCTTCTAGACTTTCCTGGACTGCCAGCAGGCAATAGCGTGCCCTGCAAGCCTCTGGCCAGCAAGGGATACTGAGGGAGGGTCACCTCTGACCCCCACCCACTTCCAGACCCCCAGGCCCCAGATTCCACCTTCTAGGTAGGTAGCCAGGATCTCCTTGAGGCGGTTTTTTTTTTTTTATCTTTCTTTTCTCTTGACCCCCCTGCATTCCCTTGTTAACACCTAGCCCTCGTTCTCCCCCCAGACATTCCTGGACTGCCAGCAGGCAATAGCGTGTCCTGCAAGCCTCTGGCCAGCAAGGGATACTGAGGGAGGGTAACCTCTGACCCCCACCCCACTTCCAGACCCCCAGGCCCCAGACTCCAAATTCTAGACTTTCCTGGACTGCCAGCAGGCAATAGCGTGTCCTGCAAGCCTCTGGCCAGCAAGGGATACTGAGGGAGGGTCACCTCTGACCCCCACCCCACTTCCAGAACCCCAGGCCCCAGACTCCAACTTCTAGACTTTCCTGGACTGCCAGCAGGCAATAGTGTGTCCTGCAAGCCTCTGGCCAGCAAGGGATACTGAGGGAGGGTCACCTCTGACACCCAACCCACTTCCAGACCCCCAGGCCCCAGACTCCACCTTCTAGACTTTCCTGGACTGCCAGCAGGCAATAGCGTGTCCTGCAAGCCTCTGGCCAGCAAGGGATACTGAGGGAGGGTCACCTCTGACCCCCACCCCACTTCCAGACCCCCAGGCCCCAGACTCCACCTTCTACACTTTCCTGGACTGCCAGCAGGCAATAGCATGTCCTGCAAGCCTCTGGCCAGCAAGGGATACTGAGGGAGGGTCACGTCTGACCCCCACCCCACTTCCAGACCCCCAGGCCCCAGACTCCAACTTCTAGGTAGGTAGCCAGGATCTCCTTGAGGCGGGTTTTCTTTTTTTTTTTCTTTCTTTTCTCTTGACCCCCCTGCATTCCCTTGTTAACACCAAGCCCTCCTTCTCCCCCCAGACTTTCCTGAACTGCCAGCAGGCAAAAGCGTGTCCTGCAAGCCTCTGGCCAGAAAGGGATACTGAGGGAGGGTCACCTCTGACCCCCACCCCACTTCCAGACCCCCAGAACCCAGACTCCACCTTCTAGACTTTCCTGGACTGCCAGCAGGCAATAGCGTGTCCTGCAAACCTCTGGCCAGCAAGGGATACTGAGGGAGGGTCACCTCTGACCCCCACCCCACTTCAAGAACCCCAGGCCCCAGACTCCACGTTCTAGGTAGGTAGCCAGGATCTCCTTGAGGCGGGTTTTTTTTTTTTTTCTTTCTTTCTTTTCTCTTGACCCCCCTGCATTCCCTTGTTAACACCTAGCACTCCTTCTCCCCCCAGACTTTCCTGGACTGCCAGCAGGCAATAGCGTGTCCTGCAAGACTCTGGCCAGCAAGAGATACTGAGGGAGGGTCACCTCTGACCCCCACCCCACTTCCAGACCCCCAGGCCCCAGACTCCACCTTCTAGGTAGGTAGCCAAAATCTCCTTGAGGCGGGTTTTTTTTTTTTTCTTTCTTTTCTCTTGACCCCCCTGCATTCCCTTGTTAACACCCAGCCCTCCTTCTCCCCCCAGACTTTCCTGGACTGCCAGCAGGCAAGAGCGTGTCCTGCAAGCCTCTGGCCACCAAGGGATACTGAGGGAGGGTCACCTCTGACCCCCTCCCCACTTCCAGACCCCCAGGCCCGAGACTCCACCTTCTAGACTTTCCTGGACTGCCAGCAGGCAATAGCGTGTCCTGCAAGCCTCTGGCCAGCAAGGGATACTGAGGGAGGGTCACCTCTGAACCCCACCCCACTTCCAGACCCCCAGGCCCCAGACTCCACCTTCTAGACTTTCCTGGACTGCCAGTAGGCAATACCGTGTCCTGCAAGCCTCTGGCCAGCAAGGGATACTGAAGGAGGGTCACCTCTGACCCCCACCCCACTTCCAGACCCCCAGGCCCCAGACTCCACGTTCTAGGTAGGTAGCCAGGATCTCCTTGAGGCGGGTTTTTTTTTTTTTCTTTCTTTCTTTTCTCTTGACCCCCCTGCATTCCCTTGTTAACACCTAGCACTCCTTCTCCCCCCAGACTTTCCTGGACTGCCAGCAGGCAATAGCGTGTCCTGCAAGACTCTGGCCAGCAAGAGATACTGAGGGAGGGTCACCTCTGACCCCCACCCCACTTCCAGACCCCCAGGCCCCAGACTCCACCTTCTAGGTAGGTAGCCAAAATCTCCTTGAGGCGGGTTTTTTTTTTTTTTTTCTTTCTTTTCTCTTGACCCCCCTGCATTCCCTTGTTAACACCTAGCCCTCCTTCTCCCCCAAGACTTTCCTGGACTGCCAGCAGGCAATAGCGTGTCCTGCAAGCCTCTGGCCAGCAAGGGATACTGAGGGAGGGTCACCTCTGAACCCCACCCCACTTCCAGACCCCCAGGCCCCAGACTCCACCTTCTAGACTTTCCTGGACTGCCAGTAGGCAATACCGTGTCCTGCAAGCCTCTGGCCAGCAAGGGATACTGAGGGAGGGTCACCTCTGACCCCCACCCCACTTCCAGACCCCCAGGCCCCAGACTCCACCTTCTAGACTTTCCTAGACTGCCAGCAGGCAATAGCGTGTCCTGCAAGCCTCTGGCCAGCAAGGGATACTGAGGGAGGGTCACCTCTTACCCCCACCACACTTCCAGACCCCCAGGCCCCGACTCCACCTTCTAGACTTTCCTGGACTGCCAGCAGGCAATAGCGTGTCCTGCAAGCCTCTGGCCAGCAAGGGATACTGAGGGAGGGTCACCTCTGACCCCCACCACACTTCCAGACCCCCAGGCCCCCGACTTTACCTTCTAGACTTTCCTGGACAGCCAGCAGGCAATAGCGTGTCCTGCAAGCCTCTGGCCAGCAAGGGATACTGAGGGAGGGTCATCTCTGACCCCCACCCCTCTTCCAGACCCCCAGGCCCCAGACTCCACCTTCTAGGTAGGTAGCCACGATCTACTTGAGGCGTGTTTTTTTTTTTTCTATCTTTCTCTTCTCTTGACCCCCCTGCATTCCCTTGTTAACACCTAGCCCTCCTTCTCCCCCCAGACTTTCCTGGACTGCCAGCAGGCAATAGCGTGTCCTGCAAGCCTCTGGCCAGCAAGGGATACTGAAGGAGGGTCACCTCTGATCCCCACCCCACTTCCAGACCCCCTGGCCCCAGACTCCACCTTCTAGGTAGGTAGCCAGGATCTCCTTGAGGCGGGTTTTTATTTTTTTTCTTTCTTTTCTCTTGACCCCCCTGCATTCCCTTGTTAACAACTAGCCCTCCTTCTCCCCCCAGACTTTCCTGGACTGCCAGCAGGCAATAGCGTGTCCTGCAAGCCTCTGGCCAGCAAGGGATACTGAGGGAGGGTCATCTCTGACCCCCACCCCACTTCCAGACCCCCAGGCCCCAGACTCCACCTTCTAGGTAGGTAGCCAGGATCTCCTTGAGGCGGGATTTTATTTATTTTTTTTCTTTCTTTTCTCTTGACCCCCCTGCATTCCCTTGTTAACACCTAGGCCTCCTTCTCCCCCAAGACTTTCCTGGACTGCCAGCAGGCAATAGCTTGTCCTGCAAGACTCTGGCCAGCAAGGAATACTGAGGGAGGGTCACCTCTGACCCCCACCCCACTTCCAGACCCCCAGGACCCAGACTCCACCTTCTAGACTTTCCTGGACTGCCAGCAGGCAATAGCGTGTCCTGCAAGTCTCTGGCCAGCAAGGGATACTGAGGGAGGGTCACCTCTGACCCCCACCCCACTTACAGACGCCCAGGCACCAGACTCCACCTTCTAGACTTTCCTGGACTGCCAGCAGGCAATAGCGTGTCCTGCAAGCCTCTGGCCAGCAAGGGATACTGAGGGAGGGTCACCTCTGACCCCCAACCCACTTCCAGACCCCCAAGCCCCAGACTCCACCTTCTAGACTTTCCTGGACTGCCAGCAGGCAATAGCGTGTCCTGCAAGCCTCTGGCCAGCAAGGGCTACTGAGGGAGGGTCATCTCTGACCCCCACCCCACTTCCAGACCCCCAGGCCCCAGACTCCACCTTCTAGGTAGGTAGCCAGGATCTCCTTGAGGTGGGTTTTTTTTTTTTTCTTTCTTTTCAATTGACCCCCCTGCATTCCCTTGTTAACACCTAGCCCTCCATCTCCCCCCAGAGTTTCCTGGACTGCCAGCAGGCAATAGCGTGTCCTGCAAGCCTGTGGCCAGCAAGGGATACTGAGGGAGGGTCACCTCTGACCCACACCCCACTTCCAGACCCCCAGGCCCCAGACTCCACCCTCTAGGTAGGTAGCAAGGATCTCCTTGAGGCGGGATTTTTTTTTTTTCTTTCTCTTCTCTTGACACCCCTGCATTCCCTTGTTAACACCTAGCCCTCCTTCTCCCCCCCAGACTTTCCTGGACTGCCAGCAGGCAATAGCGTGTCCTGCAAGACTCTAGCCAGCAAGGGATACTGAGGGAGGGTCACCTCTGACCCCCACCCCACTTCCAGACCCCCTGGCCCCAGACTCCACCTTCTAGGTAGGTAGCCAGGAACTCCTTGAGGCGGGTTTTTATTTTTTTTCTTTCTTTTCTCTTGACCCCCCTGCATTCCCTTGTTAACAACTAGCCCTCCTTCTCCCCCCAGAATTTCCTGGACTGCCAGCAGGCAGTAGCTTTTCCTGCAAGCCTCTGGCCAGCAAGGGATACTGAAGGAGGGTCATCTCTGACCCCCACCCCCTCTTCCAGACCCCCAGGCCCCAGACTCCACCTTCTAGGTAGGTAGCCAGGATTTCCTTGAGGCGGGTTATTTTTTTTTTTTTCTTTCTTTTCTCTTGACCCCCCTGCATTCCCTTGTTAACACCTAGCCCTCCTTCTCCCCCCAGACTTTCCTGGACTGCCAGCAGGCAATAGCGTGTCCTGCAAGCCTCTGGCCAGCAAGGGATACTGAGGGAGGGTCACCTCTGACCCCCAACCCCACATCCAGACCCTCAGGCCCCAGACTCCACCTTCTAGACTTTCCTGGACTGCCAGCAGGCAATAGCGTGTCCTGCAAGCCTCTGGCCAGCAAGGGATACTGAGGGAGGGTCATCTCTGACCCCCACCCCACTTCCAGACCACCAGGCCTCAGACTCCACCTTCTAGGTAGGTAGCCAGGATCTCCTTGAGGTGGGTTTTTTTATTTTTTCTTTCTTTTCTCTTGACCCCCGCTGCATTCCCTTGTTAACACCTAGCCCTCCTTCTCCCCCCAGAATTTCTTGGACTGCCAGCAGGCAATAGCGTGTCCTGCAAGCCTCTGGCCGGCAAGGGATACTGAGGGAGGGTCACTTCTGACCCCCCACCCCACTTCCAGACACCCAGGCCCCAGACTCCACCTTCTAGGTAGGTAGCCAGGATCTCCTTGAGGCGGGTTTTTTTTTTTTTTTCTTACTTTTCTCTTGACCCCCCTGCATTCCCTTGTTAAAACCTTGCCCTCCTAATCCCCCCAGACTTTCCTGGACTGCCAGCAGGCAATAGCGTGTCCTGCAAGCCTCTGGCCAGCAAGGGATACTGAGGGAGGTTCACCTCTGACCCCCACCCCACTTCCAGACCCGCAGGCCCCAGACTCCACCTTCTAGTCTTTCCTGGACTGCCAGAAGGCAATAGCGTGTCCTGCAAGCCTCTGGCCAGCAAGGGATACT
The DNA here is from genome assembly GCA_026018925.1 of Tupaia tana. Taxonomy (NCBI): domain Eukaryota; kingdom Metazoa; phylum Chordata; class Mammalia; order Scandentia; family Tupaiidae; genus Tupaia; species Tupaia tana. The sequence goes on from JAKSZU010000003.1 coordinate 125,028,299, forward strand.
GGGAGGGTCACCTCGGACCCCCACCCCACTTTCAGACCCGCAGGACCCAGACTCCACCTTCTAGACATTCCTGGACTGCCAGCAGGCAATAGCGTGTCCTGCAAGCCTCTGGCCAGCAAGGGATACTGAGGGAGGGTCACCTCTGACCCCCAACCAACTTCCAGACCCCCAGGCGCCAGACTCCACCTTCTAGACTTTCCTGGACTGCCAGCAGGCAGTAGCGTGTCCTGCAAGCCTCTGGCCAGCAAGCGATACTGAGGGAGGGTCATCTCTGACCCCCACCCCACTTCCAGACCCCTAGGCCCCAGACTTCACATTCTAGGTAGGTAGCCAGGATCTCCTTGAGGTGGGTTTTTTTTTCTTTTTTTCTTTCTTTTCTCTTGACCCCCCTGCATTCCCTTGTTAACACCTAGCCCTCCTTCTTCCTCCAGAGTTTCCTGGACTGCCAGCAGGCAATAGCGTGTCCTGCAAGCCTCTGGCCAGCAAGGGATACTGAGGGAGGGTCACCTCTGACCCCCACCCCACTTCCAGACCCCCTGGCCCCAGACTCCACCTTCTAGGCAGGTAGCCAGGATCTCCTTGAGGCGGGTTATTTTTCTTTTTCTTTCTTTCTTTTCTCTTGACCCCCCTGCATTCCCTTGTTAACACCTAGCCCTCCTTCTGCCCCCAGACTTTCCTGGACTGCCAGCAGGCAATAGCGTGTCCTGCAAGCCTCTGGCCAGCAAGGGATACTGAGGGAGGGTCACCTCTGACCCCAACCCCACATCCAGACCCTCAGGCCCCAGACTCCACCTTCTAGACTTTCCTGAACTGCCAGCAGGCAATAGCGTGTCCTGCAAGCCTCTGGCCAGCAAGGGATACTGAGGGAGGGTCATCTCTGACCCCCACCCCACTTCCAGACCCCCAGGCCCCAGACTCCACCTTCTAGGTAGGTAGCCAAAATCTCCTTGAGGCGGGTTTTTTTTTTTTTCTTTCTTTCTTTTCTCTTGACCCCCCTGCATTCCCTTGTTAACACCCAGCCCTCCTTCTCCCCCCAGACTTTCCTGGACTGCCAGCAGGCAATAGCGTGTCCTGCAAGCCTCTGGCCACCAAGGGATACTGAGGGAGGGTCACCTCTGACCCCCTCCCCACTTCCAGACCCCCAGGCCCCAGACTCCACCTTCTAGACTTTCCTGGACTGCCAGCAGGCAATAGCGTGTCCTGCAAGCCTCTGGCCAGCAAGGGATACTGAGGGAGGGTCACCTCTGAACCCCACCCCACTTCCAGACCCCCAGGCCCCAGACTCCACCTTCTAGACTTTCCTGGACTGCCAGTAGGCAATACGTGTCCTGCAAGCCTCTGGCCAGCAAGGGATACTGAGGGAGGGTCACCTCTGACCCCCACCCCACTTCCAGACCCCCAGGCCCCAGACTCCACGTTCTAGGTAGGTAGCCAGGATCTCCTTGAGGCGGGTTTTTTTTTTTTTCTTTCTTTCTTTTCTCTTGACCCCCCTGCATTCCCTTGTTAACACCTAGCACTCCTTCTCCCCCCAGACTTTCCTGGACTGCCAGCAGGCAATAGCGTGTCCTGCAAGACTCTGGCCAGCAAGAGATACTGAGGGAGGGTCACCTCTGACCCCCACCCCACTTCCAGACCCCCAGGCCCCAGACTCCACCTTCTAGGTAGGTAGCCAAAATCTCCTTGAGGCGGGTTTTTTTTTTTTTTTTTTCTTTCTTTTCTCTTGACCCCCCTGCATTCCCTTGTTAACACCTAGCCCTCCTTCTCCCCCAAGACTTTCCTGGACTACCAGCAGGCAATAGCGTGTCCTGCAAGCCTCTGGCCAGCAAGGGATACTGAGGGAGGGTCACCTCTGAACCCCACCCCACTTCCAGACCCCCAGGCCCCAGACTCCACCTTCTAGACTTTCCTGGACTGCCAGTAGGCAATACCGTGTCCTGCAAGCCTCTGGCCAGCAAGGGATACTGAGGGAGGGTCACCTCTGACCCCCACCCCACTTCCAGACCCCCAGGCCCCAGACTCCACCTTCTAGACTTTCCTAGACTGCCAGCAGGCAATAGCGTGTCCTGCAAGCCTCTGGCCAGCAAGGGATACTGAGGGAGGGTCACCTCTTACCCCCACCACACTTCCAGACCCCCAGGCCCCGACTCCACCTTCTAGACTTTCCTGGACTGCCAGCAGGCAATAGCGTGTCCTGCAAGCCTCTGGCCAGCAAGGGATACTGAGGGAGGGTCACCTCTGACCCCCACCACACTTCCAGACCCCCAGGCCCCCGACTTTACCTTCTAGACTTTCCTGGACTGCCAGCAGGCAATAGCGTGTCCTGCAAGCCTCTGGCCAGCAAGGGATACTGAGGGAGGGTCATCTCTGACCCCCACCCCTCTTCCAGACCCCCAGGCCCCAGACTCCACCTTCTAGGTAGGTAGCCACGATCTACTTGAGGCGTGTTTTTTTTTTTCTATCTTTCTCTTCTCTTGACCCCCCTGCATTCCCTTGTTAACACCTAGCCCTCCTTCTCCCCCCAGACTTTCCTGGACTGCCAGCAGGCAATAGCGTGTCCTGCAAGCCTCTGGCCAGCAAGGGATACTGAAGGAGGGTCACCTCTGATCCCCACCCCACTTCCAGACCCCCTGGCCCCAGACTCCACCTTCTAGGTAGGTAGCCAGGATCTCCTTGAGGCGGGTTTTTATTTTTTTTCTTTCTTTTCTCTTGACCCCCCTGCATTCCCTTGTTAACAACTAGCCCTCCTTCTCCCCCCAGACTTTCCTGGACTGCCAGCAGGCAATAGCGTGTCCTGCAAGCCTCTGGCCAGCAAGGGATACTGAGGGAGGGTCATCTCTGACCCCCACCCCACTTCCAGACCCCCAGGCCCCAGACTCCACCTTCTAGGTAGGTAGCCAGGATCTCCTTGAGGCGGGTTTTTATTTATTTTTTTTCTTTCTTTTCTCTTGACCCCCCTGCATTCCCTTGTTAACACCTAGGCCTCCTTCTCCCCCAAGACTTTCCTGGACTGCCAGCAGGCAATAGCTTGTCCTGCAAGACTCTGGCCAGCAAGGAATACTGAGGGAGGGTCACCTCTGACCCCCACCCCACTTCCAGACCCCCAGGACCCAGACTCCACCTTCTAGACTTTCCTGGACTGCCAGCAGGCAATAGCGTGTCCTGCAAGTCTCTGGCCAGCAAGGGATACTGAGGGAGGGTCACCTCTGACCCCCACCCCACTTACAGACCCCCAGGCACCAGACTCCACCTTCTAGACTTTCCTGGACTGCCAGCAGGCAATAGCGTGTCCTGCAAGCCTCTGGCCAGCAAGGGATACTGAGGGAGGGTCACCTCTGACCCCCAACCCACTTCCAGACCCCCAAGCCCCAGACTCCACCTTCTAGACTTTCCTGGACTGCCAGCAGGCAATAGCGTGTCCTGCAAGCCTCTGGTCAGCAAGGGCTACTGAGGGAGGGTCATCTCTGACCCCCACCCCACTTCCAGACCCCCAGGCCCCAGACTCCACCTTCTAGGTAGGTAGCCAGGATCTCCTTGAGGTGGGTTTTTTTTTTTTTTTTTTTTTTTCTTTCTTTTCAATTGACCCCCCTGCATTCCCTTGTTAACACCTAGCCCTCCATCTCCCCCCAGAGTTTCCTGGACTGCCAGCAGGCAATAGCGTGTCCTGCAAGCCTGTGGCCAGCAAGGGATACTGAGGGAGGGTCACCTCTGACCCACACCCCACTTCCAGACCCCCAGGCCCCAGACTCCACCCTCTAGGTAGGTAGCAAGGATCTCCTTGAGGCGGGATTTTTTTTTTTTCTTTCTCTTCTCTTGACACCCCTGCATTCCCTTGTTAACACCTAGCCCTCCTTCTCCCCCCAGACTTTCCTGGACTGCCAGCAGGCAATAGCGTGTCCTGCAAGACTCTAGCCAGCAAGGGATACTGAGGGAGGGTCACCTCTGACCCCCACCCCCACTTCCAGACCCCCTGGCCCCAGACTCCACCTTCTAGGTAGGTAGCCAGGAACTCCTTGAGGCGGGTTTTTATTTTTTTTCTTTGTTTTCTCTTGACCCCCCTGCATTCCCTTGTTAACAACTAGCCCTCCTTCTCCCCCCAGAATTTCCTGGACTGCCAGCAGGCAGTAGCTTTTCCTGCAAGCCTCTGGCCAGCAAGGGATACTGAGGGAGGGTCATCTCTGACCCCCACCCCTCTTCCAGACCCCCAGGCCCCAGACTCCACCTTCTAGGTAGGTAGCCAGGATTTCCTTGAGGCGGGTTATTTTTTTTTTTTTCTTACTTTTCTCTTGACCCCCCTGCATTCCCTTGTTAAAACCTTGCCCTCCTAATCCCCCCAGACTTTCCTGGACTGCCAGCAGGCAATAGCGTGTCCTGCAAGCCTCTGGCCAGCAAGGGATACTGAGGGAGGTTCACCTCTGACCCCCACCCCACTTCCAGACCCGCAGGCCCCAGACTCCACCTTCTAGTCTTTCCTGGACTGCCAGAAGGCAATAGCGTGTCCTGCAAGCCTCTGGCCAGCAAGGGATACTGGGAGGGTCACCTCTGACCCCCACCCCACTTTCAGACCCGCAGGACCCAGACTCCACCTTCTAGACATTCCTGGACTGCCAGCAGGCAATAGCGTGTCCTGCAAGCCTCTGGCCAGCAAGGGATACTGAGGGAGGGTCACCTCTGACCCCCAACCAACTTCCAGACCCCCAGGCGCCAGACTCCACCTTCTAGACTTTCCTGGACTGCCAGCAGGCAGTAGCGTGTCCTGCAAGCCTCTGGCCAGCAAGCGATACTGAGGGAGGGTCATCTCTGACCCCCACCCCACTTCCAGAACCCCAGGCCCCAGACTTCACCTTCTAGGTAGGTAGCCAGGATCTCCTTGAGGTGGATTTTTTTTTTCTTTTTTTCTTTCTTTTCTCTTGACCCCCCTGCATTCCCTTGTTAACACCTAGCCCTCCTTCTCCCTCCAGACTTTCCTGGACTGCCAGCAGGCAATAGCGTGTCCTGAAAGCCTCTGGCCAGCAAGGGATAGAGGGAGGGTCACCTCTGACCCCCACCCCACTTCCAGACCCCCAGGCCCCAGACTCCACCTTCTAGGTAGGTAGCCAGGATCTCCTTGAGTCGGGTTTTTTTTTTTTTCCTTTCTATTCTCTTGACCCCCCCTGCATTCCCTTGTTAACACCTAGCCCTCCTTCACCCCCAGACTTTCCTGGACTGCCAGCAGGCAATAGCGTGTCCTGCAAGCCCCTGGCCAGCAAGGGATACTGAGGGAGGGTCACCTCTGATCCCCACACCACTTCCAGACCTCCTGGCCCCAGACTCCACCTTCTAGGTAGGCAGCCAGGATCTCCTTGAGGCGGGTTTTTTTTTTTTCTTTCTTTTCTCTTGACCCCCCCTGCATTCCCTTGTTAACACCTAGCCCTCCTTCTCCCCCCAGACTTTCCTGGACTGCCAGCAGGCAATAGCGTGTCCTGCAAGCCTCTGGCCAGCAAGGGATACTGAGGGAGGGTCATCTCTGACCCCCACCCCACTTCCAGACCCCCAGGCCCCAGACTCCACCTTCTAGGTAGGTAGCCAGGATCTCTTGAGGCGGGTTTTTATTTATTTTTTTTCTTTCTTTTCTCTTGACCCCCCCTGCATTCCCTTGTTAACACCTAGGCCTCCTTCTCCCCCCAGACTTTCCTGGACTGCCAGCAGGCAATAACTTGTCCTGCAAGACTCTGGCCAGCAAGGAATACTGAGGGAGAGTCACCTCTGACCCCCACCCCACTTCCAGACCCCCAGGACCCAGACTCCACCTTCTAGACTTTCCTGGACTGCCAGCAGGCAATAGCGTGTCCTGCAAGTCTCTGGCCAGCAAGGGATACTGAGGGAGGGTCACCTCTGACCCCCACCCCACTTCCAGACCCCGAGGCACCAGACTCCACCTTCTAGACTTTCCTGGACTGCCAGCAGGCAATAGCGTGTCCTGCAAGCCTCTGGCCAGCAAGGGATACTGAGGGAGGTTCACCTCTGACCCCCCACCCCACTTCCAGACCCGCAGGCCCCAGACTCCACCTTCTAGACTTTCCTGGACGGCCAGCAGGCAATAGCGTGTCCTGCAAGCCTCTGGCCAGCAAGGGATACTGAGGGAGGGTCACCTCTGACCCCCAACCCACTTCCAGACCCCCAAGCCCCAGACTCCACCTTCTAGAATTTCCTGGACTGCCAGGAGGCAATAGCGTGTCCTGCAAGCCTCTGGCCAGCAAGGGATACTGAGGGAGGGTCATCTCTGACCCCCACCCCACTTCCAGACCCCCAGGCCCCAGACTCCACCTTCTAGGTAGGTAGCCAGGATCTCCTTGAGGTGGGTTTTTTTTTTTTTCTTTCTTTTCAATTGACCCCCCTGCATTCCCTTGTTAACACCTAGCCCTCCATCTCCCCCCAGAGTTTCCTGGACTGCCAGCAGGCAATAGCGTGTCCTGCAAGCCTGTGGCCAGCAAGGGATACTGAGGGAGGGTCACCTCTGACCCACACCCCACTTCCAGACCCCCAGGCCCCAGACTCCACCCTCTAGGTAGGTAGCAAGGATCTCCTTGAGGCGGGATTTTTTTTTTTTCTTTCTCTTCTCTTGACACCCCTGCATTCCCTTGTTAACACCTAGCCCTCCTTCTCCCCCCAGACTTTCCTGGACTGCCAGCAGGCAATAGCGTGTCCTGCAAGACTCTAGCCAGCAAGGGATACTGAGGGAGGGTCACCTCTGACCCCCACCCCACTTCCAGACCCCCTGGCCCCAGACTCCACCTTCTAGGTAGGTAGCCAGGAACTCCTTGAGGCGGGTTTTTATTTTTTTTCTTTCTTTTCTCTTGACCCCCCTGCATTCCCTTGTTAACAACTAGCCCTCCTTCTCCCCCCAGAATTTCCTGGACTGCCAGCAGGCAATAGCTTTTCCTGCAAGCCTCTGGCCAGCAAGGGATACTGAGGGAGGGTCATCTCTGACCCCCACCCCTCTTCCAGACCCCCAGGCCCCAGACTCCACCTTCTAGGTAGGTAGCCAGGATTTCCTTGAGGCGGGTTATTTTTTTTTTTTCTTTCTTTTCTCTTGACCCCCCCTGCATTCCCTTGTTAACACCTAGCCCTCCTTCTCCCCCCAGACTTTCCTGGACTGCCAGCAGGCAATAGCGTGTCCTGCAAGCCTCTGGCCAGCAAGGGATACTGAGGGAGGGTCACCTCTGACCCCAACCCCACATCCAGACCCTCAGGCCCCAGACTCCACCTTCTAGACTTTCCTGGACTGCCAGCAGGCAATAGCGTGTCCTGCAAGCCTCTGGCCAGCAAGGGATACTGAGGGAGGGTCATCTCTGACCCCCACCCCACTTCCAGACCCCCAGGCCTCAGACTCCACCTTCTAGGTAGGTAGCCAGGATCTCCTTGAGGTGGGTTTTTTTATTTTTTCTTTCTTTTCTCTTGACCCCGCTGCATTCCCTTGTTAACACCTAGCCCTCCTTCTCCCCCCAGACTTTCCTGGACTGCCAGCAGGCAATAGCGTGTCCTGCAAGCCTCTGGCCGGCAAGGGATACTGAGGGAGGGTCACTTCTGACCCCCACCCCACTTCCAGACACCCAGGCCCCAGACTCCACCTTCTAGGTAGGTAGCCAGGATCTCCTTGAGGCGGGTTTTTTTTTTTTTTTTCTTACTTTTCTCTTGACCCCCCCTGCATTCCCTTGTTAAAACCTTGCCCTCCTAATCCCCCCAGACTTTCCTGGACTGCCAGCAGGCAATAGCGTGTCCTGCAAGCCTCTGGCCAGCAAGGGATACTGAGGGAGGTTCACCTCTGACCCCCACCCCACTTCCAGACCCGCAGGCCCCAGACTCCACCTTCTAGTCTTTCCTGGACTGCCAGAAGGCAATACCGTGTCCTGCAAGCCTCTGGCCAGCAAGGGATACTGGGAGGGTCACCTCTGACCCCCACCCCACTTTCAGACCCGCAGGACCCAGACTCCACCTTCTAGACATTCCTGGACTGCCAGCAGGCAATAGCGTGTCCTGCAAGCCTCTGGCCAGCAAGGGATACTGAGGGAGGGTCACCTCTGACCCCCAACCAACTTCCAGACCCCCAGGCGCCAGACTCCACCTTCTAGACTTTCCTGGACTGCCAGCAGGCAGTAGCGTGTCCTGCAAGCCTCTGGCCAGCAAGCGATACTGAGGGAGGGTCATCTCTGACCCCCACCCCACTTCCAGACCCCTAGGCCCCAGACTTCACATTCTAGGTAGGTAGCCAGGATCTCCTTGAGGTGGGTTTTTTTTTCTTTTTTTCTTTCTTTTCTCTTGACCCCCCTGCATTCCCTTGTTAACACCTAGCCCTCCTTCTTCCTCCAGAGTTTCCTGGACTGCCAGCAGGCAATAGCGTGTCCTGCAAGCCTCTGGCCAGCAAGGGATACTGAGGGAGGGTCACCTCTGACCCCCACCCCACTTCCAGACCCCCTGGCCCCCAGACTCCACCTTCTAGGTAGGTAGCCAGGATCTCCTTGAGGCGGGTTATTTTTCTTTTTCTTTCTTTCTTTTCTCTTGACCCCCCTGCATTCCCTTGTTAACACCTAGCCCTCCTTCTCCCCCCAGACTTTCCTGGACTGCCAGCAGGCAATAGCGTGTCCTGCAAGCCTCTGGCCAGCAAGGGATACTGAGGGAGGGTCACCTCTGACCCCAACCCCACATCCAGACCCTCAGGCCCCAGACTCCACCTTCTAGACTTTCCTGAACTGCCAGCAGGCAGTAGCGTGTCCTGCAAGCCTCTGGCCAGCAAGCGATACTGAGGGAGGGTCATCTCTGACCCGCTCCCCACTTCCAGACCCCCAGGCCTCAGACTCCACCTTCTAGGTAGGTAGCCAGGATCTCCTTGAGGTGGGTTTTTTTATTTTTTCTTTCTTTTCTCTTGACCCCGCTGCATTCCCTTGTTAACACCTAGCCCTCCTTCTCCCCCCAGACTTTCTTGGACTGCCAGTAGGCAATAGCGTGTCCTGCAAGCCTCTGGCCGGCAAGGGATACTGAGGGAGGGTCACTTCTGACCCCCACCCCACTTCCAGACACCCAGGCCCCAGACTCCACCTTCTAGGTAGGTAGCCAGGATCTCCTTGAGGCGGGTTTTTTTTTTTTTTTTCTTTCTTTTCTCTTGACCCCCCTGCATTCCCTTGTTAAAACCTTGCCCTCCTAATCCCCCCAGACTTTCCTGGACTGCCAGCAGGCAATAGCGTGTCCTGCAAGCCTCTGGCCAGCAAGGGATACTGAGGGAGGTTCACCTCTGACCCCCACCCCACTTCCAGACCCGCAGGCCCCAGACTCCACCTTCTAGTCTTTCCTGGACTGCCAGAAGGCAATAGCGTGTCCTGCAAGCCTCTGGCCAGCAAGGGATACTGGGAGGGTCACCTCTGACCCCCACCCCACTTTCAGACCCGCAGGACCCAGACTCCACCTTCTAGAAATTCCTGGACTGCCAGCAGGCAATAGCGTGTCCTGCAAGCCTCTGGCCAGCAAGGGATACTGAGGGAGGGTCACCTCTGACCCCCAACCAACTTCCAGACCCCCAGGCGCCAGATTCCACCTTCTAGACTTTCCTGGACTGCCAGCAGGCAGTAGCGTGTCCTGCAAGCCTCTGGCCAGCAAGCGATACTGAGGGAGGGTCATCTCTGACCCCCACCCCACTTCCAGACCCCTAGGCCCCAGACTTCACCTTCTAGGTAGGTAGCCAGTATCTCCTTGAGGTGGGTTTTTTTTTCTTTTTTTCTTTCTTTTCTCTTGACCCCCCTGCATTCCCTTGTTAACACCTAGCCCTCCTTCTTCCTCCAGACTTTCCTGGACTGCCAGCAGGCAATAGCGTGTCCTGCAAGCCTCTGGCCAGCAAGGGATACTGAGGGAGGGTCACCTCTGACCCCCACCCCACTTCCAGACCCCCTGGCCCCAGACTCCACCTTCTAGGTAGGTAGCCAGGATCTCCTTGAGGCGGGTTATTTTTCTTTTTCTTTCTTTCTTTTCTCTTGACCCCCCTGCATTCCCTTGTTAACACCTAGCCCTCCTTCTCCCCCCAGACTTTCCTGGACTGCCAGCAGGCAATAGCGTGTCCTGCAAGCCTCTGGCCAGCAAGGGATACTGAGGGAGGGTCACCTCTGACCCCAACCCCACATCCAGACCCTCAGGCCCCAGACTCCACCTTCTAGACTTTCCTGAACTGCCAGCAGGCAATAGCGTGTCCTGCAAGCCTCTGGCCAGCAAGGGATACTGAGGGAGGGTCATCTCTGACCCCCACCCCACTTCCAGACCCCCAGGCCCCAGACTCCACCTTCTAGGTAGGTAGCCAGGATCTCCTTGAGGTGGGTTTTTTTATTTTTTCTTTCTTTTCTCTTGACCCCGCTGCATTCCCTTGTTAACACCTAGCCCTCCTTCTCCCCCCAGACTTTCTTGGACTGCCAGCAGGCAATAGCGTGTCCTGCAAGCCTCTGGCCGGCAAGGGATACTGAGGGAGGGTCACTTCTGACCCCCACCCCACTTCCAGACACCCAGGCCCCAGACTCCACCTTCTAGGTAGGTAGCCAGGATCTCCTTGAGGCGGGTTTTTTTTTTTTTTTTTCTTTCTTTTCTCTTGACCCCCCTGCATTCCCTTGTTAAAACCTTGCCCTCCTAATCCCCCCAGACTTTCCTGGACTGCCAGCAGGCAATAGTGTGTCCTGCAAGCCTCTGGCCAGCAAGGGATACTGAGGGAGGGTCACCTCTGACCCCCACCCCACTTCCAGACCCGGAGGCCCCAGACTCCACCTTCTAGTCTTTCCTGGACTGCCAGAAGGCAATAGCGTGTCCTGCAAGCCTCTGGCCAGCAAGGGATACTGGGAGGGTCACCTCTGACCCCCACCCCACTTTCAGACCCGCAGGCCCCAGACTCCAACTTCTAGACATTCCTGGACTGCCAGCAGGCAATAGCGTGTCCTGCAAGCCTCTGGCCAGCAAGGGATACTGAGGGAGGGTCACCTCTGACCCCCAACCAACTTCCAGACCCCCAGGCGCCAGACTCCACCTTCTAGAATTTCCTGGACTGCCAGCAGGCAGTAGCGTGTCCTGCAAGCCTCTGGCCAGCAAGCGATACTGAGGGAGGGTCATCTCTGACCCCCACCCCACTTCCAGAACCCCAGGCCCCAGACTTCACCTTCTAGGTAGGTAGCCAGGATCTCCTTGAGGTGGATTTTTTTTTTCTTTTTTCTTTCTTTTCTCTTGACCCCCCCTGCATTCCCTTGTTAACACCTAGCCCTCCTTCTCCCTCCAGACTTTCCTGGACTGCCAGCAGGCAATAGCGTGTCCTGAAAGCCTCTGGCCAGCAAGGGATAGAGGGAGGGTCACCTCTGACCCCCACCCCACTTCCAGACCCCCAGGCCCCAGACTCCACCTTCTAGGTAGGTAGCCAGGATCTCCTTGAGTCGGGTTTTTTTTTTTTTTTCCTTTCTATTCTCTTGACCCCCTGCATTCCCTTGTTAACACCTAGCCCTCCTTCTCCCCCCAGAATTTCCTGGACTGCCAGCAGGCAATAGCGTGTCCTGCAAGCCTCTGGCCAGCAAGGGATACTGAGGGAGGGTCACCTCTGATCCCCACACCACTTCCAGACCTCCTGGCCCCAGACTCCACCTTCTAGGTAGGTAGCCAGGATCTCCTTGAGGCGGGTTTTTTTTTCTTTCTTTTCTCTTGACCCCCCTGCATTCCCTTGTTAACACCTAGCCCTCCTTCTCCCCCCAGACTTTCCTGGACTGCCAGCAGGCAATAGCGTGTCCTGCAAGCCTCTGGCCAGCAAGGGATACTGAGGGAGGGTCATCTCTGACCCCCACCCCACTTCCAGACCCCCAGGCCCCAGACTCCACCTTCTAGGTAGGTAGCCAGGATCTCTTGAGGCGGGTTTTTATTTATTTTTTTTCTTTCTTTTCTCTTGACCCCCCTGCATTCCCTTGTTAACACCTAGGCCTCCTTCTCCCCCCAGACTTTCCTGGACTGCCAGCAGGCAATAACTTGTCCTGCAAGACTCTGGCCAGCAAGGAATACTGAGGGAGAGTCACCTCTGACCCCCACCCCACTTCCAGACCCCCAGGACCCAGACTCCACCTTCTAGACTTTCCTGGACTGCCAGCAGGCAATAGCGTGTCCTGCAAGTCTCTGGCCAGCAAGGGATACTGAGGGAGGGTCACCTCTGACCCCCACCCCACTTCCAGACCCCCAGGCACCAGACTCCACCTTCTAGACTTTCCTGGACTGCCAGCAGGCAATAGCGTGTCCTGCAAGCCTCTGGCCAGCAGGGGATACTGAGGGAGGTTCACCTCTGACCCCCCACCCCACTTCCAGACCCGCAGGCCCCAGACTCCACCTTCTAGACTTTCCTGGACGGCCAGCAGGCAATAGCGTGTCCTGCAAGCCTCTGGCCAGCAAGGGATACTGAGGGAGGGTCACCTCTGACCCCCAACCCACTTCCAGACCCCCAAGCCCCAGACTCCACCTTCTAGAATTTCCTGGACTGCCAGCAGGCAATAGCGTGTCCTGCAAGCCTCTGGCCAGCAAGGGATACTGAGGGAGGGTCATCTCTGACCCCCACCCCACTTCCAGACCCCCAGGCCCCAGACTCCACCTTCTAGGTAGGTAGCCAGGATCTCCTTGAGGTGGGTTTTTTTTTTTTCTTTCTTTTCAATTGACCCCCCTGCATTCCCTTGTTAACACCTAGCCCTCCATCTCCCCCCAGAGTTTCCTGGACTGCCAGCAGGCAATAGCGTGTCCTTCAAGCCTCTGGCCAGCAAGGGATACTGAGGGAGGGTCACCTCTGACCCCCACCCCACTTCCAGACCCCCAGGCCCCAGACTCCACCTTCTAGACTTTCCTGGACTGCCAGCAGGCAATAGCGTGTCCTGCAAGCTTCTTGCCAGCAAGGGATACTGAGGGAGGGTCATCTCTGACACCCACCCCACTTCCAGACCCCCGGCCCCAGACTCCAACTTCTAGACTTTCCTGGACTGCCAGCAGGCAATAGCGTGTCCTGCAAGACTCTGGCCAGCAAGGGATACTGAGGGAGGGTCATCTCTGACCCCCACCCCACTTCCAGACCCCCAGGCCCCAGACTCCACCTTCTAGGTAGGTAGCCAGGATCTCCTTGAGGCGGGTCTTTATTTATGTTTTTTCTTTCTTTTCTCTTGACCCCCTGCAATCCCTTGTTAACACCTAGCCCTCCTTCTCCCCCCAGAATTTCCTGGACTGTCAGCAGGCAATAGCTTGTCCTGCAAGCCTCTGGCCAGCAAGGAATACTGAGGGAGGGTCACCTCTGACCCCCACCCCACTTCCAGACCCCCAGGCCCCAGACTCCACCTTCTAGACTTTCCTGGACTGCCAGCAGGCAATAGCGTGTCCTGCAAGTCTCTGGCCAGCAAGGGATACTGAGGGAGGGTCACCTCTGACCCCCACCCCACTTCCAGACCCGCTGGCACCAGACTCCACCTTCTAGACTTTCCTGGACTGCCAGCAGGCAATAGCGTGTCCTTCAAGCCTCTGGCCAGCAAGGGATACTGAGGGAGGGTCACCTCTGACCCCCACCCCACTTCCAGACCCCCAGGCCCCAGACTCCACCTTCTAGAATTTACTGGACTGCCAGCAGGCAATAGCGTGTCCTGCAAGCCTCTGGCCAGCAAGGGATACTGAAGGAGGGTCATCTCTGACACCCACCCCACTTCCAGACCCCCCGGCCCCAGACTCTAACTTCTAGACTTTCCTGGACTGCCAGCAGGCAATAGCGTGTCCTGCAAGCCTCTGGCCAGCAAGGGATACTGAGGGAGGGTCATCTCTGACCCCCACCCCACTTCCAGACCCCCAGGCCCCAGACTCCACCTTCTAGGTAGGTAGCCAGGATCTCCTTGAGGTGGGTTTTTTTTTCTTTTTTTCTTTCTTTTCTCTTGACCCCCCTGCATTCCCTTGTTAACACCTAGCCCTCCTTCTTCCTCCAGAATTTCCTGGACTGCCAGCAGGCAATAGCGTGTCCTGCAAGCCTCTGGCCAGCAAGGGATACTGAGGGAGGGTCACCTCTGACCCCCACCCCACTTCCAGAACCCCTGGCCCCAGACTCCACCTTCTAGGTAGGTAGCCAGGATCTCCTTGAGGCGGGTTTTTTTTCTTTTTCTTTCTTTCTTTTCTCTTGACCCCCCTGCATTCCCTTGTTAACACCTAGCCCTCCTTCTCCCCCCAGACTTTCCTGGACTGCCAGCAGGCAATAGCGTGTCCTGCAAGCCTCTGGCCAGCAAGGGATACTGAGGGAGGGTCACCTCTGACCCCAACCCCAATCCAGACCCTCAGGCCCCAGACTCCACCTTCTAGACTTTCCTGAACTGCCAGCAGGCAATAGCGTGTCCTGCAAGCCTCTGGCCAGCAAGGGATACTGAGGGAGGGTCATCTCTGACCCCCACCCCACTTCCAGACCCCCAGGCCCCAGACTCCACCTTCTAGGTAGGTAGCCAGGATCTCCTTGAGGTGGGTTTTTTTATTTTTTCTTTCTTTTCTCTTGACCCCGCTGCATTCCCTTGTTAACACCTAGCCCTCCTTCTCCCCCCAGACTTTCTTGGACTGCCAGCAGGCAATAGCGTGTCCTGCAAGCCCTTGGCCGGCAAGGGATACTGAGGGAGGGTCACTTCTGACCCCCACCCCACTTCCAGACACCCAGGCCCCAGACTCCACCTTCTAGGTAGGTAGCCAGGATCTCCTTGAGGCGGGTTTTTTTTTTTTTTTTTCTTTCTTTTCTCTTGACCCCCCTGCATTCCCTTGTTAAAACCTTGCCCTCCTAATCCCCCCAGACTTTCCTGGACTGCCAGCAGGCAATAGTGTGTCCTGCAAGCCTCTGGCCAGCAAGGGATACTGAGGGAGGGTCACCTCTGACCCCCACCCCACTTCCAGACCCGCAGGCCCCAGACTCCACCTTCTAGTCTTTCCTGGACTGCCAGAAGGCAATAGCGTGTCCTGCAAGCCTCTGGCCAGCAAGGGATACTGGGAGGGTCACCTCTGACCCCCACCCCACTGTCAGACCCGCAGGCCCCAGACTCCAACTTCTAGACATTCCTGGACTGCCAGCAGGCAATAGCGTGTCCTGCAAGCCTCTGGCCAGCAAGGGATACTGAGGGAGGGTCATCTCTGACCCCCACCCCTCTTCCAGACCCCCAGGCCCCAGACTCCACCTTCTAGGTAGGTAGCCAGGATCTCCTTGAGGCGGGTTTTTATTTATTTTTTTTCTTTCTTTTCTCTTGACCCCCCTGCATTCCCTTGTTAACACCTAGCCCTTCTTCTCCCCCCAGACTTTCCTGGACTGCCAGCAGGCAATAGCTTGTCCTGCAAGCCTCTGGCCAGCAAGGGATACTGAGGGAGGGTCACCTCTGACCCCCACCCCACTTCCAGACCCACAGGCACCAGACTCCACCTTCTAGACTTTCCTGGACTGCCAGCAGGCAATAGCGTGTCCTGCAAGCCTCTGGCCAGCAAGGGATACTGAGGGAGGGTCACCTCTGACCCCCACCCCACTTCCAGACCCCCAGGCCCCAGACTCCACCTTCTAGACTTTCCTGGACTGCCTGCAGGCAATAGCGTGTCCTGCAAGCTTCTGGCCAGCAAGGGATACTGAGGGAGGGTCATCTCTGACACCCACCCCACTTCCAGACCCCCGGCCCCAGACTCCAACTTCTAGACTTTCCTGGACTGCCAGCAGGCAATAGCGTGTCCTGCAAGCCTCTGGCCAGCAAGGGATACTGAGGGAGGGTCATCTCTGACCCCCACCCCACTTCCAGACCCCCAGGCCACAGACTTCACCTTCTGGGTAGGTAGCCAGGATCTCCTTGAGGTGGATTTTTTTTTCTTTTTTTCTTTTTTTCTCTTGACCCCCCTGCATTCCCTTGTTAACACCTAGCCCTCCTTCTCCCTCCAGACTTTCCTGGACTGCCAGCAGGCAATAGCGTGTCCTGAAAGCCTCTGGCCAGCAAGGGATAGAGGGAGGGTCACCTCTGACCCCCACCCCACTTCCAGACCCCCAGGCCCCAGACTCCACCTTCTAGGTAGTTAGCCAGGATCTCCTTGAGTCGGGTTTTTTTTTTTTCTTTTCTTTTCTCTTGACCCCCCTGCATTCCCTTGTTAACACCTAGCCCTCCTTCTCCCCCCAGACTTTCCTGGACTGCCAGCAGGCAATAGCGTGTCCTGCAAGCCTCTGGCCAGCAAGGGATACTGAGGGAGTGTCACCTCTGACCCCCACCCCACTTCCAGACCCCCTGGCCCCAGACTCCACCTTCTAGGTAGGTAGCCAGGATCTCCTTGAGGAGGGTTTTTTTTTTTTTTTCTTTCTTTTCTCTTGACCCCCCTGCATTCCCTTGTTAACACCTAGCCCTCCTTCTCCCCCCAGATTTTCCTGGACTGCCAGTAGGCAATAGTGTGTCCTGCAAGACTCTGGCCAGCAAGGGATACTGAGGGAGGGTCACCTCTGACCCCCACCCCACTTCCAGACCCCCTGGCCCCAGACTCCACCTTCTAGGTAGGTAGCCAGGAACTGCTTGAGGCGGGTTTTTATTTTTTTTTCTTTCTTTTCTCTTGACCCCCCTGCATTCCCTTGTTAACAACTAGCCCTCCTTCTCCCCCCAGACTTTCCTGGACTGCCAGCAGGCAATAGCGTGTCCTGCAAGCCTCTGGCCAGCAAGGGATACTGAGGGAGGGTCATCTCTGACCCCCACCCCTCTTCCAGACCCCCAGGCCCCAGACTCCACCTTCTAGGTAGGTAGCCAGGATCTCCTTGAGGTGGGTTTTTATTTATTTTTTTTCTTTCTTTTTTCTTGACCCCTCTGCATTCCCTTGTTAACACCTAGCCCTTCTTCTCCCCCCAGACTTTCCTGGACTGCCAACAGGCAATAGCTTGTCCTGCAAGCCTCTGGCCAGCAAGGGATACTGAGGGAGGGTCACCTCTGACCCTCACCCCACTTCCAGACCCACAGGCACCAGACTCCACCTTCTAGACTTTCCTGGACTGCCAGCAGGCAATAGCGTGTCCTTCAAGCCTCTGGCCAGCAAGGGATACTGAGGGAGGGTCACCTCTGACCCCCACCCCACTTCCAGACCCCCAGGCCCCAGACTCCACCTTCTAGACTTTCCTGGACTGCCAGCAGGCAATAGCGTGTCCTGCAAGCTTCTGGCCAGCAAGGGATACTGAGGGAGGGTCATCTCTGACACCCACCCCACTTCCAGACCCCCGGCCCCAGACTCCAACTTCTAGACTTTCCTGGACTGCCAGCAGGCAATAGCGTGTCCTGCAAGCCTCTGGCCAGCAAGGGATACTGAGGGAGGTTCATCTCTGACCCCCACCCCACTTCCAGACCCCCAGGCCACAGACTTCACCTTCTGGGTAGGTAGCCAGGATCTCCTTGAGGTGGATTTTTTTTTCTTTTTTTCTTTCTTTTCTCTTGACCCCCCTGCATTCCCTTGTTAACACCTAGCCCTCCTTCTCCCTCCAGACTTTCCTGGACTGCCAGCAGGCAATAGCGTGTCCTGAAAGCCTCTGGCCAGCAAGGGATAGAGGGAGGGTCACCTCTGACCCCCACCCCACTTCCAGACCCCCAGGCCCCAGACTCCACCTTCTAGGTAGGTAGCCAGGATCTCCTTGAGTCGGGTTTTTTTTTTTTTTTCCTTTCTTTTCTCTTGACCCCCCTGCATTCCCTTGTTAACACCTAGTCCTCCTTCTCCCCCCAGACTTTCCTGGACTGCCAGCAGGCAATAGCATGTCCTGCAAGCCTCTGGCCAGCAAGGGATACTGAGGGAGGGTCACCTCTGACCCCCACCCCACTTCCAGACCCCCTGGCCCCAGACTCCACCTTCTAGGTAGGTAGCCAGGATCTCCTTGAGGCGGGTTTTTTTTTTTTTTCTTTCTTTTCTCTTGACCCCCCTGCATTCCCTTGTTAACACCTAGCCCTCCTTCTCCCCCCAGATTTTCCTGGACTGCCAGTAGGCAATAGTGTGTCCTGCAAGACTCTGGCCAGCAAGGGATACTGAGGGAGGGTCACCTCTGACCCCCACCCCACTTCCAGACCCCCATGCACCAGACTCCACCTTCTAGGTAGGTAGCCAGGATCTCCTTGAGGCGGGTTTTTTTTTTTTTTTCTTTCTTTTCTCTTGAAACCCCTGCATTCCCTTGTTAACACCTAGCCCTCCTTCTCCCCCCAGACTTTCCTGGACTGCCAGCAGGCAATAGCGTGTCCTGCAAGCCTCTGGCTAGCAAGGGATACTGAGGGAGAGTCACCTCTGATGCCAACCCCACTTCGAGACGCCCAGGCCCCAGACTCCACCTTCTAGACTTTCCTGGACTGCCAGCAGGCAATAGCGTGTCCTGCAAGCCTGTGGCCAGCAAGGGATACTGAGGGAGGGTCACCTCTGACCCCCACCCCACTTCCAGACCCCCAGGCCCCAGACTCCACCCTCTAGGTAGGTAGCAAGGATCTCCTTGAGGCGGGATTTTTTTTTTTCTTTCTCTTCTCTTGAACCCCCTGCATTCCCTTGTTAACACCTAGCCCTCCTTCTCCCCCCAGACTTTCCTGGACTGCCAGCAGGCAATAGCGTGTCTTGTAAGCCTCTGGCCAGCAAGGGATACTGAGGGAGGGTCACCTCTGACCCCCACCCCACTTCCAGACCCCCTGGCCCCAGACTCCACCTTCTAGGTAGGTAGCCAGGAACTGCTTGAGGCGGGTTTTTATTTTTTTTTCTTTCTTTTCTCTTGACCCCCCTGCATTCCCTTGTTAACAACTAGCCCTCCTTCTCCCCCCAGACTTTCCTGGACTGCCAGCAGGCAATAGCGTGTCCTGCAAGCCTCTGGCCAGCAAGGGATACTGAGGGAGGGTCATCTCTGACCCCCACCCCTCTTCCAGACCCCCAGGCCCCAGACTCCACCTTCTAGGTAGGTAGCCAGGATCTCCTTGAGGCGGGTTTTTATTTATTTTTTTTTCTTTCTTTTCTCTTGACCCCCCTGCATTCCCTTGTTAACACCTAGCCCTTCTTCTCCCCCCAGACTTTCCTGGACTGCCAGCAGGCAATAGCTTGTCCTGCAAGCCTCTGGCCAGCAAGGGATACTGAGGGAGGGTCACCTCTGACCCCCACCCCTCTTCCAGACCCACAGGCACCAGACTCCACCTTCTAGACTTTCCTGGACTGCCAGCAGGCAATAGCGTGTCCTTCAAGCCTCTGGCCAGCAAGGGATACTGAGGGAGGGTCACCTCTGACCCCCACCCCACTTCCAGACCCCCAGGCCCCAGACTCCACCTTCTAGACTTTCCTGGACTGCCAGCAGGCAATAGCGTGTCCTGCAAGCCTCTGGCCAGCAAGGGATACTGAGGGAGGGTCATCTCTGACACCCACCCCACTTCCAGACCCCCGGCCCCAGACTCCAACTTCTAGACTTTCCTGGACTGCCAGCAGGCAATAGCGTGTCCTGCAAGCCTCTGGCCAGCAAGGGATACTGAGGGAGGTTCATCTCTGACCCCCACCCCACTTCCAGACCCCCAGGCCACAGACTTCACCTTCTGGGTAGGTAGCCAGGATCTCCTTGAGGTGGATTTTTTTTTCTTTTTTTCTTTCTTTTCTCTTGACCCCCCTGCATTCCCTTGTTAACACCTAGCCCTCCTTCTCCCCCCAGACTTTCCTGGACTGCCAGCAGGCAATAGCGTGTCCTGCAAGCCTCTGGCCAGCAAGGGATACTGAGGGAGGGTCACCTCTGACCCCCACCCCACTTCCAGACCCCCTGGCCCCAGACTCCACCTTCTAGGTAGGTAGCCAGGATCTCCTTGAGGCGGGTTTTTTTTTTTTTTTTCTTTCTTTTCTCTTGACCCCCCTGCATTCCCTTGTTAACACCTAGCCCTCCTTCTCCCCCCAGATTTTCCTGGACTGCCAGTAGGCAATAGTGTGTCCTGCAAGACTCTGGCCAGCAAGGGATACTGAGGGAGGGTCACCTCTGACCCCCACCCCACTTCCAGAACCCCATGCACCAGACTCCACCTTCTAGGTAGGTAGCCAGGATCTCCTTGAGGCGGGTTTTTTTTTTTTTTTTTCTTTCTTTTCTCTTGAACCCCCTGCATTCCCTTGTTAACACCTAGCCCT